>JBBYHM010000003.1:7001301-7098501 GCA_038381775.1 Adansonia rubrostipa | reverse complement strand
TTTTTTTTATATCAAAAAATAGTTAGATATTTTAATTGAGTTAAAAGTCAAATTTGCTGTTATACTATAGGTTAATATTTAAATTTGTTACTATACTTTATTTTGATTGATATTCGTCATTGTACTTTGATATTATGGGCAAATTTGTCATTCTACTTTTATGTTATTGAATTTTGTAACTAAACTTTGATTTTTATTGAACTTTGCTACTAACTTTGATTTTTTATTGAATTTTGCCAATTAACATTGATTTTAAATAATTTGACGATAAATGTCAACAAAAAATTTCCTTTAGATGTTTCATTTTAATAATTAAAAACAACAAATTAACTTATAAAAATATTAAAAATTAAAAAATTAGCATAAAATTTTTATTTTACGAATGTAAGATTTAAAAAAATAAAAATATCAAAAAAAGAAAAAATAAAGTTAATTTTTTAAAATAAACTCCTATTTTAAGTTTTTAAGTTTTATTGTTTTATTAATTAACTTATTATTGTTAGTCATTAAATAAAATATTTGAGAAAATATTATCTTTTATTAAATTTTATCTTAAAAAATTCATAATTAATATAGAATAGGAAAATTCAATAAAAATAAAAATTTAGTAATAAAATTTAATCAAACAAAAATAAAGTGATAAAATTTAATATTTATTTAAAGTATAGTGACAGATTTACTCTTAATCTCAAATGTTCAATGATAAATATTAATTATACTAAAGTATAATGCTAAATTTCAATATCCAATTACAATATAGTAAAAAACTTGTCACTTAATCTTTTTTTAATTTATTCAAAATTTAACGTTTATGATTTATATAAATAAAATATAAAATATAATGATTAAAAAAAATATAATTATATAAAAATTTGAGAAATAAAAATATATAAAATTAAATTAATTTAACATTGACATGAGTGATACTTGTACAAACACGATGTCGATAAGTATCGTGGGCTTCCTTGCCTCTTGACAACAGAACAAAAAGAAAAGAATGACGCCCCATGGAAGCTTTAGAAAATTATTAATTTTCCCTTTTGCAATGAAGGATGCAAAGCAAAAGTTGGCCCCTACCCCATCATCTCTTTCTCCTTACTCTTTTGATAAAGATGATTTTGACCACCTGTAAACAAAAATGTCTTTTTCTTTTCATGTGGGTTGTACGAAAGATTTTATATTTTAAAAAATGTTAATTAACGTCTATTGTTAATGTAAAGTAATATATATAAATAATTTTTGGATTATCTTTTTATACATTACTAGGTTTTTTTCAGAAGCAATTTATACAATTATCACATATCCATTGAATGATTGAACAATTAATTATTTTTAAATTTATACTTATCGAATGCATATCAATTTTTAAAATCCACTTCTAAAACTAAAGGACTTCACCATTGATATAATGAGTAAAAATCCATTTTTTATTCTTAAATTCATGAGAACGATTATTATATGAAAGCTATACATGAAATAAAATTTTAATTAATTTTAATTCATTATTGTTTGCTAAACAACAAAATATGAAGGAAAAAGTATTTAATACACTTTTATGGAGGTTTTATATTTTACGATAAAAATTATAAGATTAACAAATATCATATATCTCTTAAGATGTATTTCAAAAAATAATAAATTAGTATAATAAAAAACACTTAATAATCTTTTAATGGTACTGTAATTAGAGGTGGAGGTAATTTGTAAGTGGGCATAAAGCACCATATTTTATGGGTTGGAATCATATACATATAGCGTTGAGGAGGACAAGACAAGGAAACAAGGACTTGTCCATTGACCCCCACCATATGCAACTTTTCTAAGATTCCCCTGAAAAATGTTCAATCACAGCCGTTGATATCCTTCTAATGTCAATCGGAAGGAATATATTCTCTCCAATCAAATCAGGGGAGGTTTTTTGGATGTAGGGGTCCTGGATTTCCAAGGCCAAGGTTCCAAAATTGTCCGAACTGGAATGAATGGCATTTGATTATAGCGATCGTGGGGTTGTAGATTGTAAATGATGAGTAGTTTTTGGATATTCCAACGATTTTATATATAAGTATGATTAAACTTATCGTTGGTAAGAAAGTAAGAAAAAACTTAAAGGTCATGTCACAACGAAAAGACCAAAACACCACTACTGGGTCGAGTGCACAAACGGTTGAGATTCAAGCACTTATTAGACTTTTCACAAACACATTTACATGACCACATAGACTAGGAGGAAACCTCCCGTATCACGATTAATGTGGGCGCCCCCCACCAAGTACGGACACCAAGCATCATTGTACGGATGTTTAAAATGATTCCATCTGTATGCCCCCCCCCTCCCCCCAATGTCCTGAGTAAACGACCCGACAGCAACCTCAACAAGTTACAACTTATTCAGTCTCTATGCCCTAGAACTTTACTTTTTTGTTTTTCTTGTTTTATGTTTATCACTGGAAAACAATTTTTTTAGATAAAAAATATTTAGAGGAAGGATGCCAGCCTGCCGTGTGGCATGATGTCACGTGGTATCATCATTTACAATTGGCAGATTCCTTGGATCCAACCTTTAACGAGTCGCAGCCGTTACAACGGGGATGGGAACCGATGATGTGGCGGCTGCGGCAGCAGCGGCCATCACATGAGCGGAGGGTGCGATGTTGGCGGCATGATTTTTTTCGTAGAGGAATTGGCCCACAATCATGGTGCTTGGTCCCGCCACGAGTCTCTCCCAGGCCTCGTCAGCCTCGTCGCCGAGCTTTAAGAATGCTTCCGTGGCATCGATCCGGTGCATTCTCCAGTTCCATTGGTCATAAAGGCGGAGGATCTTTTGCCACTGGCGACAAGCCAGTAAACATGTGTTTTCCTTGATTTTTAAAATGGCAGTGTCGAGCAACCTAGCTCGAATTTTGGCATCGACAATTGATTCAGCGCGGAAATATTGGTCCAACTCGGGGACCCCAATTGCACGTCTAATCCCCCGGGAATAATCAGCCATTGGATTAAACATTTGTTTAACCTCATCAACCAAGCCTGCTTGCACCATTTTATCAACCCGTTTGGACACAAATGAGTGTAGCACGGGCAGTGACACGTCAACCCATAGGAAGCAACAGTCGTACCTTAGCTTAAATTCAGGATCGTCGTTTACCAATGCCTTGATGTACGAGTTGGAGCCGCCAGCGATGATTGGGAGGCGGCCTTCAGCAAGTATAGATTCAACAGTAAGCGATGCATGGTGCCGAAAATCCATGGATGTGAAATTCGAGTTGGGTTCTATTATGCCTAGCAAGTGGTGCGGGACACCAAGGCACTCTTCTTCGGTGACTTTGTTAGTTACTATGTCGAGGCCTTTATAAACTTGCATTTTGTCTGAATTTACAATCTCAGCTGGAAAACGGGTGGCCAGGTCAATTGCCAGACGGGACTTCCCGGTACCGGTTGCTCCTATTACGAACACCACCTTACCTTTCCTGCGGAAGAAAGGCTCCAGGTTAAGCCCCAAATTCACTCGGGGTTGTACTTGTTTGCAGGCAGACATGGAAAGTTTCATGTTAAACCCTGGAAAAGGTGACAAAATGACTAGTGTATAGTTAGAAAAAAAAATATTTAAAATTCTGTTTGGAATTAATGGAAAAACGAAAAGATTGTAAAACCTATATGCAATGGAGATTGGACATAATGAAGAAACAAAACCATAGGAAGTAACTAAGTGGAGATTGCTCTCTCTGTATTTATCCTAACAAAAGCAAGCAACAGACTAACACAGGGAAAATTCAATGTAACCCCACATATTTTTTATGGACCATTTTTACCTTTAATCATCAAATATGCGAAGAGCTGTAGAAGAAAGTGGCCTCTTCAAGCTGCCTAGCTATGCAAGAAAAAATTAGAAAGGAGACAAATCTGCAGGGAAAAAAAGAAAGTGTAGAACTGTTGCAGAAGCTGGGACTGATGATGGATTTAAATTTTAAAATGAATAAGCTAGTCGGAAGAAACTTGGGGAATAGTTAAAAAAATTATATATGCAAGGGCAACTATTTTATGTCCCCGTTGTGAGCACCAAAACAGGGTATATATTGAAGTATTTATAACCTGCTATATTTACCCTTGAAACACGAAAACAAATAATTTTGTGATTAAAAAGGGGGAAGAACTTGTATGATGGAAAGATTGAATCTTTCAGAGGTTTGATAAAGACTGATTATGACAAAAATGGCTCAAAATATTTTTAAAACCTGCACAACTATGAGAAGATTAGGCTGGGTATTTATGGTGCTAGGAAAAGCGTACTTTAAAGTGAATAGCAAGATTATAATTACCATTGGCAGTTGCATTTTTAATAGCATTGCAACCTAATAATTATTATCATGACCAATTACAAAATAAATAAATTAAGAATATCAACATAGAGAGAACTAAAACAGTAAAATAATAATTATAAACTAGCATTGCGATAAACTGTTCAAATCTCATAATTAAAGATCGATGTCACTGGGATTTCATCTCTGACCTCATAAGGGAACACGGCAAATTTGTTATTTTTGTCATTAATAGATATTTAGTTTTGTTTATTCTTTTCTAATTTTGATAATGGGATATTGGCCAATTTCTTTTTTTTTTTTTTTTGGTGTTTCCTTTCTTAGAGTAATATAACTAACCAAAACTGCAGAAAAAAGCAAAGCGAAGACAAACATTTCTGTGGCCATCGGCCGCTTCAGTACTTTAAGGGCAGGTCCAAGGGTACGCTGACTTCGTTTGAATTCAAATTTATAAATTAATGTCGTTTGGACAACATTATATTTCCAGACGGACGTCAGACGTCTTTGCTAGATGACTCACCGTTCTTTGTTTTTTCATATATTTAATGAAAACTTCCATGGATTTATATCAAAGGATCATCTGTTTAATCTCTTCTGCCTGTGCCTCTCTAATGTTTTGTATTTTATGAAATATAGTGAGTCAACTAATCATGGAAGGAAATGTGGCTCCGAAGAGGATACCCTTGTTTTTTTCTTTTCCTTTGTCCGTTTTATCAATATTCTTAATATATATATATATATATGTAGTCATGTATATATTACATGAATTATATTTGTTTAATTCGATAATTGGATTTCATGATTTATTCATATATATTATATAATTAAATTTACAGTAAATTTAAAATAAATAATTATTTGGTCGATATAAAAAATTTGTGACATACGTATAAAAGATAATATCACAATTTATTTATTAAAATATCAATCGTAAATAAAATTTTAAAAATGCATAATACTCAAATAATTTTATATCAATATAAATTGATCTTCCTCTATATTTAATTGTATAAACGTTTCAGGTGGGGTTGGGTACTTCAAGTTATGTCCTATTCTCCCATATAAAAAATTGCAGCATATTACCCAACAACATGGGTGGGATAGTTGTTTTCAGAAAAAGCAGTGGGCCAAATAGAATTTCCATTTCAGTGGCTTTGATACCTAAATATTAGTTTTATTAGCTAAAACTCTTGTGTTCGTTTGATAATTATATAAGTCTCATTTTGAGGTCTCATGATGTTTTTGCCCCCCTTAGATTACACGCCACAGATTTTTAATTGGTCTTTAATTTTTATTATTACTTGACAAGACTTGTTAATTAAACCAGAAATAAATAGGAATTGCATGCTTTTTATATTGCCTAAGATCCGGAGAATAGAGAATTCATAATAGAAATTTCAAACAGTTTATTGCAGTGCTTGCTGAGTGGAGAGAAGTAAAACCCTGTAAAAATCAATGCGATAACAGATTTTTCTGCAGACTCATGGCTTCCATGACTGCAATTAACTGCCACCAGTAACATTAGTCCATTTATTCATTAGAGAGGAAGGACTTTGTTTTACATTGGTTGTAAATATATTTTTGATCATATCATGTTTATCGTGATTGCAGAGGTATTAAATATTATCTGAATCAATTTTACTAAATATCGATGATGTAAGGAATCGAAACCGTAAAGTAAAGGCTGTTTTGCGACTTACTTCAATTCCAGTCCCGGTGTAAAAGGAATCAGCTGCAGACAACTTATAAAATTAAATTAGTTTCAAAATAGCAGTAGCAGAATATCATCACCGCCATCTGAGTTTTTTTTTTTTTTTAATGTAATGTAATCAAGAACAGAAAAACACATAATTTATTTTCCATAAATAGCAGCCTCTGGAATTCTATAGGCGTGAAAAGTTAGGAGAATAAGCATTGTTTTAGCAAAGATATTGGTAGGTTTCTGTGGAGGAATATTAAGAGTGTAAAGGTAGTTTAGAAATTTACGCAGAAAAATTGATTGACTACACACAAGAATCTTTCTTCTTTCTCTCTCTTTTTTTCCTTTGCCTCTAATCCTCTCTTTTTTTTTTCTTTTCTTTTCTTCTCTTTTTTATTTATTTGGTATTCTTTATTTGGTATTCTCTTTTCTTGCTTGCATAATTTTTTGAAAGAATTAGCTAAATCAGAACTCTGTTCACTGCTTTGCCCAAGCAACTTTGCTCAATAGGACACTGAAATATTAGTGGCAATGACAAGAAAACGGGAATATATACTAAGCGATAAAACTCATCATAATTGCCACGGACCACTGACCATTTGTACTCAATTACAATTAATATGAACGTAAAAAATAAATTAAAATTATAAAATAATGATCAAAATATCACGTTCCGATCACAATTTAAATCTTTTAAATATATTATTGCCTACAAGCCAATTATTTGAAGCAGTACTGATAAACTGATCATATACCATTTCATTTGCAGTTAATATGCTTTTTGATATTTCCCTTTATAGATCATACTTTTAGAGCCATTATAACTAATTACAGGCAGCAACAAATTACGGATTGAAATCGATAAGTTCTGGTATGTCCCCGTAAGTAAGCGTAAATAATGAGTCTAGCAGCTACCAGTAAAGCATAAATAAGTTCTGGTATACCTTTTCTTTTTTTTTCGGATAATTAATTACCTCATTTTTTTTTCCTTTTTACATATAATGGAGCATCTTTAGGCAGTCTTCTTTTCCAGTTATTTAAGTGTTCAATCAATGATGATAATGAAAATCATTACAAAATGGTACATATAATCACTTGAATCAAACAATTCCAAAGCTGATGAACAATTTTAATAGCAATATATTACGAATCTGAAAGTGACATTGAAATGAAATTTCTAGTTTGTCTCTTTGAACGCGTTATTACCACGGAATCCCTGTAGCTTACTAATATAAAGAAATCTCTTTATTCCTGGATTAAGTTGTAGTTGTAGACTTATTTTTAATCTTTCATTTATCATCATTTTAAAAATAAAAAATATTATCACAATTAATTATAATAAATATTAATAATAAAAAATTAAAATTATAGATAAAAATATTAATATTGTGTTATTATTATTATTTAAATTTTGTCATCTTTTTCAGCTCTCACATCAATTAGACTGATTCTGTTAATATAATCATTACCAGGAGAATATTAAGCATTATCAAAGGTACCAACTTGTCAAATAGTTAATGTTGAATATTGGAGAAGAAATATTAGTTACCAAAACTTCGGGTCTTCAATCGATGAAAAATGAAGTCAAGCATGCATTAAGATTTGCAGAGAGCACAGATCATAGACATTTATTTATTTGTTTCTTTTTTCCTGATAAATGATGGCTTGAGCGTGCGGTTTGCATATAAGTGCTTGAAATCACTTTAAATATCAATTTTCAAATGGTAGCGGCAATAAAGATACTGATCGAGAGATTAAAAATAGTATTGCCACTGCCTTACTTTCGTAAGCTTAAAATAGACTTGATGGTCTTCCATTCCGTTGAATATTCAAACTCATTTTAGAGCAGCACAAACTAATCATTCCCCTACAACTTTATTGGGGGCGTTAATTAAACTTTCCGTTAGCTTCTGATGATTAATTAGGCGGCCCCATTTATTATATCATTGCCATATGACTCAAAAGTTAATTGGATTAGGTAATTATATACTACTAATAATGCAAAGTATTATTATAACATGCTAAATACAAATTCAATAATTAAACATAAATTATAAAATCGTTAGTAACTATTTTAATTCAAGATGTGATTAGTCATCTTAAGAAATCTATCTAATTAATGAAATCCTAAGTTGAATGAGAGCTCTTAAAAAGAATAGGTCATAGTCTTCGTACTAGAAGTTCAGGAGGACATTTACGTATGAGGAAGGATTAACACCCATATTGCACATCTAAGAGGATAGTACCAAATTAGTCTTATGTGATCCTAAAAGGTCTTAATTAAAATGATTATCATTTTATCTTATTTAATTTTTGTTATTATTTAAATATTGATAAATTTCTAGAATCCTTTCCATCATTTAAGAGTAATTTTAAAAGTCCACCTCACCCTAAAAGTTTTAAATGGAGGAGGTTTCATCATTAGATTTAGTAATTTATGGAAAAAGGAAACTTCATATATTGTAATCATAGTTTTTGTTTTTATTAAATATTAGTAAATTTCTAAAATCCTTTCCACCATTCCAGAGTAATTCTTAAAATTCATCTCACTTACCTAGTCTTCAATAGAAACCATTCGTTCATATGAAGAGGATTCATTTTAGATTTATATTTACAAATATTACCATTAAAACTTTAGTATATTGGAATTTTGGGTTACTTCCAATATTTAGGTTAGGTACCTAGAAATTCTTTAGAAATTGATCTATCTATTGTATTTCTTATAAAATTAATTATTCTAATCATTTAATAAATAAAATATAAGAGTAAATACATAACAAGTTACACAAAGAATTAAGGAAATTAAAATATAAACAATGAAATAATTAATAACTGTTAGCTCAAAGAAAAGATTGAACCAATAGGGGGTGAATTGGTTTTACAAAAACTTGATAAATTCAAAGTAAATTAAAAAGGAGTTAAGGGTAAGTAAAACAAACAATCAATGTATAAAGGTTCAATCATTGAACTCGACGCTTATGTCCTCTCTTCTTGGTACTTTCTTACCAAGGTGATTCCCATAATTCACTAATCAAATTGTTTATCTTTAAGGCTAAAGTATAATCTTACACCTCTATCTTTTAAGGCTTAGATAGAACATTTCAATTCCTTTGAGAATTCCACCCCAAGTTCTCAAATATTTTCACTCACTTTCACACAACCCCTTTTATGATATGAATGAGGTATTTTGCAAATAAATTAAACCTCTAGTAGGTGGATGTTTGCTGGAATTTAAGTACAAGGTGAATAAGCTACAAAAATAGACTTGGAAGAATATAAATTTGATACAAGTAAAATGAAGAATTTTAAGACTTTTGAGCTTTTGTTGTTCAATGCTTGATTTGATTTTTTTTATCTCTTGCTTCTTCAACTAATGGAAACCTCTATTTATAGCTTGAAATTGATTTATAGATGTTGGGCATTTAATGTGGTGGTTGGAGAGCTGTTGTAGTCTTCATAAATGCTTCTATTCAAACCTGCGCTATAATATTGATGCAATACCAATAGTATCGATACAAGAATAAAAAAAGTGACCTTTGTAGCTTGTTATATCGATACAGAGGGTTGAGTATCGATACCTGCCAAGCATATCGATATAGATACACCTGTATCGATACATCTAAGGGTTTCAACCAAACCTTGGTTACTGCCAAGCAGTCTATCGATACATATGGGGTTAGTATCGATACTCACTATAATGTATCGATACATGGTTAAAAATATCAATACAAATGAGGGTTTTAAGCTTAGTATCGATACATTTGTGCATTGTGTCGATACATACCTTAAAATCCTTTGTAAAATGATTTTTTTGACTCGATATTAACTCAAACATATCTCAAGAATATTCTAAGTATAAGTATACATTTTGGAACATATATTATTGAGAAAATACAAACTTTGTAGTTTTCAAAATGTTTTTTTAATTTTAACACAAATACTAAGTTGAGTATAAATTAATTTAGCTTAAGTTGTTTGTTATATCAAACCGAATTCAAAGTTAACAATCTCTCCCTTTTTGATATAACAAAACTTAAGATAAATTTACTTGTTTTTGAGATTAAAGAAAAACTCCCCCTTAATAAAGCAATGGTTTTCAAAAGTTTTAATTTGAGCAAATGGGGTCATTTAAAGCTACAACATTTCAAATTGATAATATTGCCCAAGATTTTTAGAGTTCAAACTATATCATGTAAAAAAATTGTTCAATATCTACATGTTATTTAGGTTCCAACACGACAATATAATCATGATCAAGTGCACAATGTTTTCATGAAAGACATATTTTGCATTGTGCATAATATCATGGAAGAAATGGAAAACATTGCAAATTTATGACATTTCTCTGCCTTTTTGTTATATTAAAACACAAGAAAAAGCAATTTAAAGGAATGGAGAAGATACAAGCAAAGATGATGCATTAAGAAGAAAACTTTAAATAGAGTCAACAAAATAAGTAAAAAAAAGTTCAAATGAATCTAAAGAAAAAAACTAAAAGTCATCCTAAAATAAACCTAAAAGGACTAAGTTTCATCGGCTAGAGGATCTGCGGTGGGTGGAGTAATAGGTGGAGGTGCATGATGAAAGGCTGCGAAAAAGCTATGGAATTATTCGGTCAACACCCGATAACTATGCTCGAGACTAAAAAAATAAGCATTAATGGAATCGAGTCAGTGATCCTAAAAGTTAAAATGTATATATGATGGAGGTCCATGGACGCAGATAATGAGGTGGCAGGAGCCAGGGGTGGAGGAGGCTTATCATGCTCTATATCATTATCATGATCATTGGGAATGGGAACATCTGGTTGCTCAAGCGGTGGAGGTGGTTGTTGATGAGCCTTGGGAATGAAGTCGGCACCTTGAATTTCATAGTCGACGAGCCTCATGGATTTGCGACCAATATAATAGTAAGTAGATACCATAATCCCAGGGTTACAAGAAAGATTAAGACCTTGAGTGTCAAAGTAGTAGCTCAATGCCATGACATGGAGGAGGCTAGGACATCTACAAACACAAAGAATAAGGTTCACAAAGATAAAATGTGCTAGGTTTGGCCAATTTTTTGTTTGAATCATATGGAGCCATCAATAGTCAGAATCGCTAATCAAGGTGTGTTTGGAGCTGTATGGACGAAGCACATGGGAAATGATAAGATGAAGTAAGTGATCAACTAGAAAAAGGAAGGTGGCTTTGTTGTTTGAGGTGCCCGAGGCCGTAAGAGCTGAACATTCATTGATTACACCTTCATTTTGGAACTGAAGGCAGTTACAAGAAAAGCTGGGTTAACTATGAGATCTTATCCCAAAAGATAAGATCGAATAGCAATGACATGATCATGATCTTAATGATAAGAGAGGTATTGCTAAAGAATGCACGAACAAGATTCTCGTGAACTGGAACATTGAGAGAAAGAAATTTTATCCATCCGAAGGTATAAGAAAGCTGAAGGTAGGGATAAGTAATGGATTAGATAAAGGGGAAGTTAATAACTCGAGATTGTTGGATGGGCATACAAGCATAGATGGTAGTGAACTGCTCATAAGCTCGTGCATCATGGAAGCATAGGTCAAAGAATGATTGTGTTTGGCTCGAAGGTGGTTAACGAGCAGCAGAAGTGGAAGCACGAGTGACAGGTCCTTAACGACAGGTGATTTGTTTGGTTTTTAGAGGCATGGTAGTGTTTGAAGGTGGTTAAGGAATTTTGTCAAGCAGGTGGTGACACGGTAAAACTAGAAGCTAGTTCAGACGATTAAAGGAAAGGATTGATGTTAGTGAAGTGTTTAATGTGATCTGGTAGGTATAGGATGAAGTGGGATTGCATTTCGATGAGGGTGAGAGGTGCTGAAGGTAGTAGGTCAAGCAGGTCAAGTGGAGGAACTTGGGTAAGGTGCTAAGGAAAGGCTGGTTGAGGAAAATGGCCAAGCACGTGGTGGCGGTAAGTTTTGGTGGCAATATGGTGTAATGTATTTAGTAAATCTGCAACCAATCTCAACAATAGAATTGGAAAAGACTTAAGAATGAAAAAACACTTAAAAATTATGAAGAAATTTAGACAAATTTTAGGGAATTTGAAAGGAAAATGGTAAGGGTTTGAGTGAAGGAAGGTTTCAAAATTTTGAGGTTTTAGGTGGTAATGGGTTAAATTTCAAATGGAATTGGTGAATTGTGATGAAATTAACCGGTTTTTGGATCAAGGATTGTCAGAAAAATGAAAGTTAGATAGAGTTTGATGATTAAAGGTTGAGTGAGGGAGAGGAGGCTAGGGAAGAGGATAAATAGTGGTCAATGAAAATAAGGTTTCGCATATGAGGAATCCTAAATCAATAGTGAGTATCGATAAAAAATAGTTCTAGGTTTTTTATCGATATGAGGAATTAGGTCTTGAGACATAGAACAAATTGATTTATATCAATACAAGTTGAAGAGTATGGATATATGGTATCGATACTTAAAGTTAGGTATCGATGCGATAAATAATTTTGGGTTTTGTATCAATACCTTGAAACCTAGTCTCGATATAGGGAAAAAGGATGTACTGGTATCGATACGTATGGCCTAGTATTAGGGTCATTTCCATTAAGATGGTATCAAATTAAGCATATTTTTGACCTAATTGTTCTTCGAAAAACATTTGAAAATGCAACTTGAACCAAAATTTTCACATCAAAATCATTTACCCTGAAGAATTGAAAAGTTAGCCAAAAAAAAAACAACAAAATGATCCAAGAATCAAAAGTCATACAAGTGCACATTATCAAACAAGTATGTAAAGCTAGCTTTTTAAAGTAAGCATGATGCAAACAATATTAAGGCAAAGTATCAGAATTTTATCAACTTATAAATTTAGGGTGCATTTATTAAGCTAATTTCTCTTCTAATTGTGCAAAATCTATCCTTGTCAAGTGGTTTAGTGAAAATATCAGCTAGTTGATAAAAGGTATCAATAAATTCAAGCACTACATCACCTTTTTGCACATGACCTTTAATGAAGTGATGTCTAATCTCTATGTGATTGGTTCTAGAGTGTTGAATTGGATTTTTGGTGAGACAAATGGCTCTAGTATTGTTATATTTAATTGGAATATCATCCATGGTAATGCCAAAATCCTCCATTTGTTTTTTTATCCATAAAATTTAGGCACAACAACTTCTCCCGGATATGTACTTTGCTTTGCTTGTGGATAAAGCAACATTATATTGTTTCTTGGAGAACCATGATATGAGCATATTTCTAAGAAATTGACAAGTATCAGATGTGCTTTTCCTATCAATTTTACATCCACCAAAATTCGCATCGAAATAAGCATGTAAGGCAAGGGATGATTCTTTTGGATACCATAAGCCTAGATTGGGAATGTCTATAAGATATCTAAAAATTCTTTTCATGACAATTAGATGTGACTCCCTCAATGATGATTGATATCTAGCACATAGGTATACACTAAACATTATGTTGGGTTTACTTGTGGTAAGATAAAGGAATAAACCTATCATAGACCTATAAAGTTTAGAATCAATGATTTTACCTCATTCATCCTTCTCAAGCTTTGTTGAAGTACTCATAGGTGTGGAACAAGGCATCGCTTCATCCATTTTAAACATTTTGAGTAATTCCTTGGTATACTTTGCTTCATTGATAAAGATGGCATCTTTTGTTTATTTGACTTGTAGTCCCAAGAAGAATGTTAATTCTCCCATCATGCTCATCTTGAACTCATCTTGCATTAATTTAGAAAATTCTTGACAAAGAAATTCATTGGTAGCACCAAAGATAATATCATTAACATAAACTTGAATTAATAAAATGTCTTTGTTTTTTACTTTTATAAATAGAGTTTTGTCAACATTGCCTTTATTAAAACCTTTTTCAATTAAAAATTTTAAGAGCCTCTCATACCATGCCTTATGTGTTTGCTTTAGTCCATACAAAGCTTTTGAAAGTGTAAAGACATGATCGGGATAATGAGGATTTTCAAAACTGAGAGGTTGCTCAACATAAACTTCCTCATTAATGAAACCATTTAAAAAGGCACATTTGACATCCATTTGATATAACTTTAAAATTGTTAAAACATTCAAAGACTAGAAGTATTCTAAAGGCCTCTGGTCTAGCTACGGGGGCATAAGTCTTATCAAAATCAATTCTTTCTTCTTGACAAAGAGATTCATTTGTAGCACCAAAGATAATATCATCAACATAAACTTGGAGCAATAAAATGCCCTTATTTTTTACTTTTATAAAAAGAGTTTTGTCAACATTGCCTCTATTAAAACGTTTTTCAATTAAAAATTTTGAGAGCCTCTCATACCATGCCCTAGGTGTTTGCTTTACTCCATACAAAGCTTTTGAAAGTTTAAAGACATGATCAGAATAATGAGGATTTTCAAAACTGAGAGATTGCTTAACATAAACTTCCTCATTAATGAAACCATTTAAAAAGGCACTTTTGACATCTATTTGATACAAGTTTAAAATTGTTAAATCGTTCATAGACTAGAAGTATTTTAATGGCCTCTAGTCTAGCTACAGGGGTATAAGTCTTATCCAAATCAATTTCTTTGTCTTGACTATATCCTTTAGCTACTAATCTAGCCTTATGTCTAACTTTGGTTCCATGCTCATCAAGTTTGTTCTTAAAGACCCACTTAGTACCTACGACGGGATAATTACTAGGTCTTTCCACTAAATTCCAAACTTTGCTTCTTTCAAATTGGTTTAACTCCTCCTGCAAGGCCATGATCCAACTATCATCTTTTAAAGTCTCATCTAAATTCTTAGGTTTAATTTATGAAACAAAAGCTACATAATTGTATGCATTTTTAAGAGATGATCTAGTTCTTACCCCTCGCTTAGGATCACCAATTATCTCACCTTATTTGACATAAGTTAACTCTCTAAGATGATTTCTTTCCCTTTCTACCTGAGTTGGCTCATATAGTTCTTCCTCTTTTGGAGCTTCATGACTTTATATTGTTTGTCCTTGCTCATTGTGTAATGCTTGTTCTTGGTAAATCTCTACATCATCGTTATCAAGAGATAGCTTTCTCAAGGTTGAGTTAGCTTCAACAAATAAAACATGTATTGACTCTTCAACAACCAAGGTTTTCTTATTAAACACTGTATAAGCTTTGGAATTTGTTGAATAGCAAGGAAAAATTCCCTCATTACTTTTTGCATCAAATTTACCAAGATTATCCTTTCCATTATTTAGTATAAAACATTTGCATCCAAAAGGATGAAAATAGATAATATTAGGTTTTCTTTCTTTAAAAAGCGTATGTGGAGTTTTCTTTAGGATTGGCCTAACCATAGCTCTATTTATAATGTAGCAGGAAGTGTTAATGGTTTTCGCCCAAAAATATCTTAGTAAATTATTTTCATAAAGCATGGTTCTAGCCATTTCTTCCAAGGTTCTATGTTTCCTTTCAAAAACTCCATTTTGTTGAAGAATTCTAGGTGCTGAGAAATTATGGCTAATGCCATTTTCATTACAAAATTTATCAAAACCAAGATTTTCAAATTTTTTTTCCATGATCACTTCTTGCACTTGAAATTGAATAAGATTTTTTGTTTTGGATAATTTTGCAAAAAGTAATGAATTTTTTTGAAGCTTCATCCTTAGAGCTTAACAAGAGAACCTAAGTAAACTTAGAGCGACCATCTACAATAACAAACCCATATTGTTTACCTCCTAAGCTTAATGTTCTAGTAAGACAATATGAATAAGTTGTAATACTCTAATAGTTGAAACAATATTAATTGGTTTGAATGAAGCTCTTCTATGTTTCTCTTGAACACATGTATCACAGTTTCTATCATTATGAAATTTCAGTTTTTCCAATCCAACAACAAGGTCTTTTCTAGATAGTTTGGAAATTACATTCATATTAGCATGTCCTAATCTTTTATGCCACAACCAAAACAAGTCATCATTATTAGCAACAAAACAAACATTTTGAGAAGACAAGTCATCTAGATGCACAACATAAACATTTCCTTTTCTATGTCCTATTAAAAACAATTTTATTTGGCTTAACATTAATAACTTGACAATTCATTGATTCAAGAATAACTTGCATGCCTTTATCATAGAATTGACTAATACTAAGGAGATGATGTTTGAGACCTTTGACAAATACAACATTTTCAAGTTGGATGATGGGTTGTTACCCATGGTTCCAATACCTTTAATTTTCCATTTTGAGTTATCACCAAAAGTAACACTTTCTCCATCTTTAGGCTTTAGTTCCATGAATTGATTTTTGTCACCAGTCATGTGTCTTAAGCATCCACATTAAGGTACCAAGATTTCTCCCTTGTGTGAATTTGCCTTGAAGCAATGCTCTTCCTCTTATAACCATAAAGTCATGTTTTAATTTTTGGTACCCAAATTTTCTTGGGTCCTCGAGTATTAGTGTTCATAATTCTTATGCCTTTTGCAATCCATTTTATTTTGGTGGCCTTATCTTGAGATGTGCTAACACCCTTAGGGACCCATATCTTTATAATAAGCTTACCTCGATAAGTAATAACCTTTAAAGAACATGTGTGAAATATATGACCAAGTTTATGGCAATGAGTACATATGCTAGATGCATCAAATGATTTGCTTTGTGTCACAAAGAAATTCTTGAAGTGAGTTTCTTTATCAATTCTATTGTAGCCCAAACCATCTTTATCAAAGAATGCTCTTTGTGTTTCTAGCATATTATTCAATTTTTCTTATGCCATATAAAACCTTGTAAATGAGTTATGCAAGTTTTTATTTTTCTTAGTTAGATCATCAATATTGACTTGTAACTCATCTACTCTATTCTTAAGATCATCATTTGTCATGCTTAATGTTTCATTTTCCTTCTTAAGTTTAAAAATCATTTTCTTATATTTTAAATTATGGTTTTGAAGTCTAATGCTAATTCATCAAATGCATTTTATAATTCATGAAATGAGTAAAGTTTAGCATTAAAAGATACCTTAGGCTCATCATCAACCATGAGACATAGGTTGACCACCTCCTCATCATCATTATCGGATGTGTCACTATCACTCCATATGGCCACCATAGCCTTCTGCTTTTGCTTTTTCGGGTTTGGCTTCTTCCATATTGGACATTCAACTTTAATGTGTCTTGGTTTCTTCCACTCATAGCAAATGATTTATTCTTTCTTTTTCTTGCTTAAGGTTCTCTTCCTTATTTTTTTCTAGAAGGTCTTTTTGCTTTGTTCATTTTCATAAATTTGTTGAATCTTTTTACAAACATGGCCATTTCTTCATCTTCCTCAACCTCATCCTTATCATTATTATCACGAAGAGTGGTTATTTTAAAGGCAACACTTGCCTTCTTTGATGGATGTTATCCATGCTTGATCTTCATCTCATAGGTTAGAAAAGAATCTATGAGTTCATCCAAGGACAATGTGTTAGGATCTTTAGAATCTTTAATTACTGTCACTTTTGCTCCCCAAGACTTGGGAAGACTATTGAATAGCTTCTTCACCATATTTTTTTTTGAATAGGTCTTTCAAGTGCTTTTAACCCATTGATAATATTCGTGAACCTATCTAATATTTCTTTGATGGTTTCATCTATCATCATCTTGAACAATTCATAGTTAAGTGTAAGCATGCTTATTTTGGATTCCTTAAGTTGATTTGTTCCTTCATGTATGGTTGCTAACTTATCCCACACCTGCTTGGCATTATCACATAGTAAGACCCTATTATACTTACTTGAACCAAGAGCATAAAATAGTGTATGCATGGCCTTGGCACTTAATTGTGCCATTTTGGTGTCTTGTTCATCCCATTCTTCTTCTCCCTTTGGCACAACACAATCTCCAACTCTCTTCTTAGGGTTAAGCGATCCATTGACAATGATCTTCTATACTTCATAGTCATTTGCTTGGATAAAGAGACTCATCCTTATCTTCTAATACGAGTAGTTCTCACCATTGAAGAGTGGGCGTCTTATGATGGAATGGCCTTCAAGTCTTATAGCATTTGCATTTGTCTCAAATGCCATGAGACAAACTTCATCTTGGCTTTTTAACTCCTGTGAGGTCCTTAAGACTATAAGCATTATGTTTGCATTCTCCATTTTTGAGCTATTAAAGATCTTTTCCCAAGGTTGTGAAACCTACAATAGAGACCAAAGCTTTGATGCCAATTGCTAGCTCAAATAAAATATTGAACCAAGAAGGGCTAAATTGGTTCCACAAAAAGTTGATAAATTTAAAGTAAATTAAAAAGGAGCTAAGGGTAAGAAAAACAAACAATCAATGTATAAAGGTTTGGTCTTCAAACTTAGCACCTACGTCTTTTTTTTTGGTACCTTTTACCAAGCTGATTCCCATAATTCACTAATTAAATTATTTACCTTTAAGGCTAAAGTATAACCTTACATCTCTATCTTTTAACGGTTAGATAGAACCTTTCAATCCCTTTGAGAATTCTATCCCAAATTCTTAAATATTTTTGCTCACTTTCACACAACCCTTTTTATGATATGAATGAGGTGTTTTGCAAACAATTTAAACCTCTAGTAGGTGGATGTTTGTTGGAATTTAAATACAAGGTGAATGAGATACAAAAATAGACTTGGAAGAGTATAAATTTGATACAAGTGAAATGAAAAATTTTAGGACTTTTGAGCTTTTGTTGTTCAATGCTTGATTGATCTTTTTATCTCTTGCTTCTTCAGCTATTGGGAACCTCTATTTATAGCTTGAAATTGATTTATAGACAATAGGCATTCAATATGGTGATTGGAGAGCCGTTATAGTCTTCATAAATGCTTGTTTCCATTCAGACCCGTGCTATAGTATCGCTACAATACCAATGGTATCGATACAAGAATAAAAAAAATGACTATTGCATCTTGTTGTATCAATACAGGGGGCTGAGTATCAATACCTGCCAAGCTGTATCGATACAGACTCACTTGCATCGATACATTCAAGGGTTTTAATCAAACCTTGGTTACTGCCAAGTATTGTTTCGATACATATGGGGTGAGTATCGATACTTACTATAATGTATCGATACATGCTTAAAAATATCAATACAAATGAGGGTTTTGAGCATAGGATCGATACATTTATGCATTGTGCATTGACATACCTTCAAAATCCTTTGTAAAACAATTTTGCTTGACTTAATATTAACTCAAAATATCTCAAGAATGTTCTAAGTATAAATATACATTTTGGAACATATATTATTAAAAAAAAATACAAACTTAATACTTGTCAAAATGTTTTTCAGTTTTAACACAAATACCAAGTTGAGTATAAATTAATTTAGCTTAAGTTGTTTGTTATATCAAAACCAAATTTGAAGTTAACAATATCCCCTTTCTGATATAACAAAACTTGAGATAGATTTGCTTATTTTTAAGATTAAAGAAAAACTCCCCTTCAATAAAGCAATGGTTTTCAAAAGTTTTAATTTGAGCAAATGGGGTCCTTTAAAGCTACAACATTTCAAATTGATAATATTGCCCAGGATTTTCAGAGTTCAAGCTGCATCATTAAAAAAATTGTTTAATATCAACATGTCATTTAGGTTCCAACATGACAATATAATCATGATCAAGTGCATAATATTTTCATGAAAGAATATTTTGCATTGTGCAAAATATCTTGGAAGATATGGAAAACATTGTAAATTTATGACATTTCTCCTATTTTTTGTTATATCAAAACACAAGAAAGAGGAATTTAAAGGAATGGAGAAGATGTAAGCAAAGATGATGCATTGAGAAGAAAATGTTAAATAGAGTCAAGAAAATAAGTAAATGAAGTTCAAACAAATCCAAAGAAAAACTTAAAATTCATCTTAAAATAAACCTAAGAGGACTAAGTTTCATCAATTGAAGGATCCACAGCAGGTGGAGTAGTAGGCGGCAGTGCATAATGAAAGGCCACGGAGAAGCTAGATAATTGTTCAGTCAACACCTGATAACTATGGTCGAGACTAGAAAAGCGAGCATCAATGGAATCAAATCAGTGATCCAAATAGTCAAAGCATTGCTCTAATGTGTCAAGAAGCCCCATGATGGAATTGTACATTTATTGGAGGTCCATCGAAATGGATTATAAGGTGGTGGGAGCCGAGGGTGGAGAAAGCGCATCATTCTCCACATCATCATCATGACCATTGAAAGTGGGAACATCTGGTTGCTGAAGCGGTGGAGGTGGTTGTCAATGAGCCTTGGGAACAAAGTTGTTAACTTGAATTTCATGCACAACAAGCCCCATTGATTTGTGACCAATATGATGATAAGTAGATAGCATAATCCCAGGGTCACAATATAGATCAAGACCTTAAGTGTCGAAGTAGCAGCTCAATGCCATCCCATGAAAAGGCTATGACAACATGAACATGAAGGACAAGGTTCACGAAGATAAAATGTGCTAGGTTTGGACGATTTTTGGTTTAAATCATCTAGAGCCACCAATAGTTAGAATTACTAATCAAGGTATGTTTAGTGCCTTATGGATGAAGCACATGGGAAATGATAAGATGAAGCAAGCGATCAACTTGAGGAAAGAGGGTGGCTTTATTGTTTGAGGTATGTAAGGTTGCAAGAGTCAAACCTTTAGTGATTACGCCTTCATTCGGGAAACCAAAGGTAGTCACAAGAGAAGCCAGGTTGACTATAAGATCTTATCCCAAAAGATAAGATCAAATAGCAATGACATGATCATGATTATCAATGATAAGGGAGGCATTGCTAAAGAATACACGAACAAGATTTTTGCAAACTAGAATGGTCCATCCGAAAGAATAAAAAAGCTAAAGGTAGGGATAAGTAATGGATTGGAGAAAAGGGAAGTCGATAACTTGAGATTGTTGGTTGGTCATGTGAACATAGATGGTAGTGAACCGCTTACGAGCCCATGCATCATGAAAGCATAGGTCGAAGAATGATTATGTTTGGGTCGAAGATGGTTGATAAGTGGTAGAAGTGGAAGCATGGGTGACAGGTCCTTGATGACAAGCAATTTGCTTGGTTTTTGGAGGCATGGTAGTGTTTAAAGGTGGTTAGGGAATTTTCTCGAGCATGTGGTGACATGGTAAAACTGAAAGTTGGCTCAAACAAGTGGAGGAGAGGATTAATGTTGGTAAAGTGTTTGGTGTGATTTGGGGGGTATAGGATGAAGTGGGATTGGATTTCGATGAGCTTCATCGATAGAAGTGAGAGTTGTCGAAGGTTGCAGGTCAAGCAGGTCAAGTGGAGGAACCCGGGTAAGGTGTTAAAGAAAGGCTGGTTAAGGAAAATAGTCGAGCACGTGGTGGAAGATAAGTTTTGGTGGCAATATGGTGTAGTGTATCGAGCATATCCGTAACCAATCTCAACAACCTAGTTGGGAAAGACTTGAGAATGAAAAAACACTTAAAAATTGTGAAAAAATTTGGACAAATTTTAAAGAATTTGAAAGGAAAATAGTGAAGGTTTGAATAAAGGGAGGTTTTAAAATTTTAAGGTTTTGGGTGGTAATAGGTTGAATTTCAAATGAAATTGGTGAATTGTGATGAAATTAATCGATTTTTGATAAAGGATTATCAGAAAAGTGAAAGTTAGATGGAGTTTGATGATTGAAGGTTGAGTGAGGGAGAGGGGGTTAGAGGAGAAGATGAATAGTGCTCAATGAAAATGAGCTTTTGCTCACAAGGAGTCCTAAATCAACAGTGAGTATCAATATAGAAGAGGCGATATCGATACAAACAATAGTTTTGGGTTTTGTATTGATACAAGGAACTGGGTCTTAAGACATAGAACAAGTTAATCTATATTGATACAAGCTGAAGAGTTTCGGTACATGGTATCGATACTTAGAGTCAGGTACCGATATGATGAACAATTCTGGGTTTTGTATCGATAACTTGAAACTTTGTCTCAATACAGGGAAAATAATGTGTTGGAATTGATACGTATAGCCTAGTATTGGGTTATTTCCATTAAGATGGTATCAAATTAAGCATATTTTGACCTAATTTTTCTTCGAAAAACATTTGAAAATGCAACTTAAACCAAAATTTTCACATCAAAATCATTTAGCATGATGAATTCAAAATTTAACCCAGAAAAACAACAAAATTACCCAAAAATCAAAAGTCATACAAGTGCACATCATCAAACAAGTAGGTATGTAAAGCTAGCTTTTCAACTAAGCATGATACAAACAATATTGAGACAAAGTATCAAAACTTTACCAACTTATGAATTTAGGGTGCATTCATTAAGCCAATTTCTCTTCTAATTGTGCAAAATCTATCCTTGTCAAGTGGTTTGGTGAAAATATTAGCTAGTTGATGGAAGATATCAATGAATTCAAGCACTACATCACCTTTTTGCATAGGATCTCTAATGAACTGATGTCTAATCTCTATGTGATTGGTTCGAGAGTGTTGAATTGGATTTTTAGTGAGAGAAATGGCACTAGTATTGTCACATTTAATTGGAATATGATCCATGGTAATGCAAAAATCCTCTATTTCTTATTTTATCCATAAAATTTAGGCACAATAACTTCCCGCGGATATGACTCCGCTTAGGTTGTGATAAAGCATCATTATTTTGTTTCATGGAGAACCATGATATGAGCATATTTCCAAGAAATTGACAAGGATAGAAAATTCTTTTCCTATCAATTTTACATCCACTAAAATTCGTATTGGAATAAGCATGTAAGGCAAGAGATGATTCTTTTGGATACCATAAGCCTAGATTAGTAGTGTCTCTAAGATATCTAAAAATTGTTTTCACGCCAATTAGATGTGACTCCCTTAGTGATAATTGATATCTTGCACATAAACATACACTAAACATTATGTCAAGTCTACTTCCGGAAAGATAAAGCAATGAACCTATCATAGACCTATAAAGTTTAGAATCAACAATTTTACCTCCTTCATCTTTCTCAAGCTTTGTTGAAGTACTCATAAGTGTGAAATAAGGCTTTACTTCATCCATTTTAAACCTTTTGAGTAATTCCTTGGTATACTTTGCTTGATTGATAAAGATGGCATTTTTTGTTTGTTTGAC
Source organism: Adansonia rubrostipa (assembly GCA_038381775.1). Taxonomy (NCBI): domain Eukaryota; kingdom Viridiplantae; phylum Streptophyta; class Magnoliopsida; order Malvales; family Malvaceae; genus Adansonia; species Adansonia rubrostipa. The sequence continues at coordinate 7,075,437 of JBBYHM010000003.1, read as the reverse complement.
ATGTAGTCCCAAGAAGAATGTTAATTCTCCCATATGCTTATCTCGAACCCACCTTGCATTAACTTAGAAAATTCTTGACAAAGAGATTCATTAGTAGCACCAAAGATAATATCGTTAACATAAACTTGAATCACTAAAATGCCCTTGTTTTTTACTTTTATAAATGGAATTTTGTCAACATTGCCTCTATTAAAACCTTTTTGAATTAAAAATTTTAAGAGCCTCTCATACCATGCTCTAGGTACTTGCTTTAGTCCATATAAAGCTTTTGAAAGTTTAAAGATATGATCATGATAATGAGGATTTTTAGAACTGGGAGGTTAATCAACATGAACTTCCGTATTAATGAAATCATTTAAAAAGGCACTTTTGACATCCATTTGATACAACTTGAAATTGTTAAAACATGCAAAGGCTAGAAGTATGCTAATGGCCTCTAATCTAGCTACGAAGGCATAAGTCTTATCAAAATCAATTCCTTCTTCTTGACTATATCCTTTAGCTATTAATCTAGCTTTATTTCTAACTACATGCTCATCAAGTTTGTTCCTAAAAACCTATTTAGTACCTACAGTGGGATAATTACTAGGTCTTTCCATTAAATTCCAAACTCTATTCCTTTTAAATTGGTTTAACTCTTCTTGCAATGCTATGATCCAGCTATCATCCTCTAGAGCCTCATCTAAGTTCTTAAGTTCAATTTATATAGCAAAAACTACATAATTGCATGCGTTTCTACATAATTTATCTAGTTCGTACCCTTTGCTTAGGATCTCCAATTATCTCACCTTCTTTGACATAAGTTAACTCTCCAAGATGATTTTTTCTCTTTCTACTTTAGTTAGCTCATGTAGTTCTTCCTTTTTTGGAGCTTCTTGATTTTGTATTGTTTGTCCTTGCTTCTTGTGTGATGCTTGTTCTTGGTAAATCTCTACATCATCGTTATCAAGAGATACCTTTCTCAAGGTTGAGTTAGCTTCATCAAATATAACATGTATTAACTTGTCAACAACCACAGTTCTCCTATTAAACACTCTATAAGCTTTGGAATTTGTTGAATAAAAAAAAAATTCCCTCATCACTTTCTGTATTAAATTCACCAAAATTATCCTTTCTATTATTTAGTATAAAACATTAACATCCAAAAAGATGATAATAGCTAATGTTAGGTTTTCTTCCTTTAAAAAGTTTATATGGAGTTTTTTTTAGGATTGGCCTAACCATAGCTTTATTTATAATGTAGCAAGAAGTGTTAATGGCTTTCGCTGAAAATATCTTGGTAAATTATTTTCACAAAGCATGGTTCTAGCCATTTCTTTCAAGGTTCTATTTTTCCTTTCAACAACTCCATCTTGTTGAAGAGTTCTAGGTGCCGAGAAATTATGGCTAATGCCATTTTCATTACAAAATTTATCAAAACAAAGTTTTTTAAATTCTTTTCCATGATCACTTATAACACTTAAAATAGAATAACCATTTTCATTTTGGATAATTTTGCAAAAAGTAATGAATTTTTTTAAGGGTTCATTTTTAAAGCTTAAGAAGAGAACCTACATAAACCTAGAGTAATCATCCACAATAACAAACCCATATTGTTTACCTCCTAAGCTTAATGTCCTAGTAGGATGAAAGAGATCAATATGAATAAGTTGTAATACTCTAGTAGTTGAAATAATATTAATTGGTTTGAATGAAGCTATTCTATGTTTTTTTTGAACACATGCATCGCAGATTCCATCATTATGAAATTTTATTTTTGGCAATCCAACAACAAGGTCTTTTCTAGATAGTTTAGAAATTACATTCACACTAGCATGTCCTTATCTTCTATGCCACAACCAAGACAAGTCATCATTATTAGCAACAAAACAAATGTTTTGAGAAGACAAGTCATCTAGATGCACAACATAAACATTTCCTTTTCTATGTCCTATAAAAACAATTTTATTTGACAACATCAACAACTTGACAATTCATTAATTCAAAAATAACTTTTATGCCTTTATGACAGTATTGACTAATACTAAAGAGATTATTTTTGAGATCTTTGACAGATATAACATTTTCAAAGCTGGATAAAGAGTCATTACCTATGGTTCCAATACCTTTAATTTATCCTTTAAGTTATCTCCAAGAGTAACACTTTCTCCATCCTTAAGCTTTAGTTCCATGAATTGATTTTTGTCATCGATCATGTATCTTGAGCATCCACTACCAAGGTACCAAGAATTCTTCCTTGTTGAATTTGCCTTGAAGCAATGCTCTTGCTCTTACAACCACAAAGTCATGTTTTCTTTTTAAGTACCCAAATTTTCTTGGGTCCTCGAGTATTAATGTTCACAATTCTTATGCCTTTTGGAATCCATTTTGTTTTGGTGGCCTTATCTTAAGATGTGCTAACACCATTATAGACCCATATCCTCATAATAAGCCTGCCTTTATAAGTAATAGTCTTTGAAGAACATGTGTGAAATGTATGATCAAGTTTATGGCAATGAGTACATATGCTACATGCATCAAATGATTTGTTTTGGGTCACAAAGAAATTCTTGAAGTGAGTTTCTTTATCAATTCTATTGTAGCCTAAACCATCTTTATCAAAGAATGCCTTTTGTGTTTCTAACATATTATTTAATTTTTGTTCTGCCATGTAAAACATTGTAAATAAGTTATGTAAGTTTATGTTTTTCTTGGTTAGATCATCAATATTAACTTGTAACTCATCTACTTTCTTCTTAAGATCATCATTTGTCATGCTTAATGTTTCATTTTTTTCTTTAAGTTTAGAAATCATTTTCTTATATTTTAAATTCATGGTTTAGAATTCTAATGCTAATTCGTCAAATGCATCTTGTAACTCATCAAATGAGTAAGGATTAGCATTAGAAAATGGCTTATCCTGAGCCATGAGACATAGGTTGGCGACCTTCTTATCATCATTATCATTGATGTCACTATTACTCCATGTGGCCACCATAGCCTTCTTCTTTTGCTTCTTTGGGTTTGGCTTCTTCCATTTGGACATTCCAACTTAATATGTCCTGGTTTCTTGCACTCATAGCTAATGATTTATTCTTTCTCTTTCTTGTTTAAGTCTTCCTTCATTATTTCTTTTTGAGGAGGTCTTTTTTCTTTGTTCATTCTCATGAATTTATTGAATCTTTTAGCAAAACTGGACATTGCTTCATTTTCCTCAACTTTCTCCTCATCATCATCATCATTAAGAGTGGTTGTTTTAAAGGTAACACTTGCCTTCTTTGGTGGCTCTTGTCCGTGCTTCATCTTTATCTCATAAGTTAGAAGAGAACCTGTGAGTTCATCCAAGGAAATTGTGTTAAGATCTTTGAATTCTTTAATGGCTGTCGCTTTTGCTTCCCAAGAATTAGGAAGACTATTAAGTAGCTTTTTCACCATCTTTTTATTTGGATAGGTCTTTTCAAGTGCCTTCAACCCATTGACAATATTCGTGAACCTATCCGACATTTCTTTAATGATTTCATCTGCCTTCATCTTGAACAATTCATAGTCAACTGTAAGCATGCTTATTTCAGATTCCTTGGCTTGATTTATTCTTTTATGTGTGGTTGCTAACTTATCCCATACTTGCTTAGCATTATCACATAGTGAGACTCTATTATACTCACTTAGACCAAGAACACGAAATTATGTTTGTATGGCCTTGGGATTTAATTGTGCCATTTTGGTGTCTTGTTCATCCCATTCTTCTTCTTTCTTTGGTGCAACATAATCTCCAACTCTTATCTTAGGGATAAGTGGTCCATTAACAATGATCTTCCATACTTCATAGTCATTTGCTTGGATAAAGAGCCTCATCCTTGTCTTTCAATATAAGTAGTTCTCACCATTGAAAAGTAAAGGCCTTGTGATGGAATGGCCTTTAATTCCCATAGCATTTGCATTTATTTCAAATCCTATAAGACAAACTTCATCTTGGCTTGTTAACTCTTGTGAGGTTCTTAAGGCTTTAAATGTCATGTTTGCATTCTCTATTTTTGAGATATCAAGAGTTTTTTTTCAAGGTTGTGAAACCTTCAATAGAGACCAAATCTCTAATGCCAATTGTTAGCTTAAAAAAAGATTAAACCAAGAGGGGGTGAATTGGTTCTACAAAAACTTAATAAATTTGAAGTAAATTAAAAAGAAGTTAAGGTTAAGAAAAATAAACAATCAATGTATAGAGGTTCGGCCCTTGAACTTGGCACCTATGTCCTCTTTTCTTTGTACTTTCTTACCAATGTGATTCCTACAGCTCACTAATCAAACTGTTTACCTTTAAGGCTAAGGTATAACCTTACGCCTTTATCTTTTAAGGCGTAGATAGAACTTTTCAATCCCTTTAGGAATTCTACCTTAAATTCTCAAATATTTTCACTCACTTTCACACAATGCCTTTTGTGATGTAAATGAGCTATTTTGCAAACAAATTGAACCTTTAGTAGGTGGATGTTTACTAGAATTTAAGCATAAGGTGAATAAGATACAAAAATAGACTTGGAAAAGTATAAATTGATACAAGTAAAATGAAGAATTTTAATACTTTTGAGCTTTAGTTGTTCAATGCTTGATTGATCTTTTTATTTCTTGCTTCTTCAACTATTGAGAATCTCTATTTATAGCTTAAAATTAATTTATAGACGTTGGGCATTTAATGTGGTGGTTAGAGAGCCATTGTAGTCTTCATAAATGCTTGTTTCCGTTCAGACCTGCACTATAGTATCGATATAATACCAATGGTATCGATACAAGAATAAAAAAAATGACTGTTGTGGCTTGTTGTATCGATACAAGGGGCTGAGTATCAATACCTGCTAAGCTGTATCGATACAAACACACTTGTGTTGATGCATTCAAGGGTTTCAACCAAACCTTGGTTATTGCCAAGCATTGTATCGATACATATGGGATGAGTATCGATACGCACTGCAATGTATCGATACATGCTTAAAAATATCGATACAAATGGAGTTTTAAGCATAGTATCGATATATTTGTGCATTGTGTCGATACATACCTTTAAAATCCTTTGTAAAATGATTTTTCTTGACTCGATATTAACTCAAACATATCTCAAGAATATTCTAAGTATAAATATACATTTTAGAACATATATTATTAATAAAATACAAACTTAGTACTTTTTAAAATGTTTTTCAATTTTAACACAGATACCAAGTTAAGTATAAATTAATTTAGCTTAAGTTGTTTGTTATATCAAAATTGAATTCAAAGTTAATAATAAAAACAAATAAAACAAAAATTAAACCAATCATTTAATAAATTTTGTTTGAAAAATAATCAAAAAATATGTATATTCAAAAACAAAGAAAGAAAAAAATAAATTAAAATAGTTAATAATAAAAAGGAAAATAGAACGTGTGGGTCGAGTTGCCTTTTGGAATTGTGCAAGTTGTTACATCCTAGCCCATGTATCTTCCTTTTATTTTTGTTCTTCATTCTTACCCCAAATAAAGAAAAAATTTCTTCTATCAAATTTTTTCTGTTTAGCTTCATGCCTCAATCTATCGAACCCTAAATTTTCCTAGAAATTATTGTGGTACTATTGTGTTACCTTACTTATAGTATAGTGACCGAAAAACGAGAAGAAACATTTTTTTAATCCTTTTTACTTATAAACCTTGTAATCTATTTAGATTTTTCAAAACCACCTCTAATTACCCTAAACCTAGACTAAAAACCTATGACTTCTTAAAAGATATGAGATATTCTAATAGAATTGGTTTTTCACCTTGTTTTGCAAATTCTTTAGTTTGTATACAGGTATGCATACAAGAAATAAAATATGTACATAAATCAATATGGTTGACTTCCTAAACCTAAGCCTGCTATTATGTGTAGACACCTCATTTTGTCCCCGCTAGTTTTTTTTCATCCTAGGAGTTAGGTAAAAAATGATAAAATTAAAAAATAAAAATAAAAATTGGGGGACGACTGCCACGTGCTGTGTCACCAAGCACTATTAGATGATACAACGCTAGGCAAAAAATTTTTTTTTTGAAGCTCTAAAGTACATGTGAGCCTTATTAAAGGAAAATATAAAATCGAAACATCAAATGCCACTTTTCATGGTGTCACCAGGGTCATTCAAATGAATACACATGTCAATTTCTCACTGTTTGTGACTAAGTTAAGGTAACTTAAGAAGCCATGGGTATGTGCAAGTTACATTGGTCCACAAGTATTGATACAAGGCCTTTACGGTGCAAAAAACTTGAATTTTCACATATGGTATCGATACCAAAGGGTGGTATCGATATATGGCATGTTTAAATCAATATAGGCCTTGGCAGTAGCTAAAGTTATGATTTTTGGTGAAATGTATCAATACACAAGCATGAGTACTGATACAAGTCCATAGAGTATCGACACAAGAATCTAAGTCTTGAGACTAGAAATAATTTTTGCTCTTAGTATTGATACACATACTCAGGGGGTAAAAATTGGCTTGTGTATTGATAAAAATGTTTTGTATCAATATAGTAAGGCATTTTGCCTTGCTTGAACCATTTTTCAAGCTTCAAAAATCTGATTCAAACATGCTTTTGGCACCAAGAAATTGTCATAAAACATTGCAAACCTTGGCTTTGGGCCTATGATTGAATTTAAACAAATTTTAAAGCCTAAACAACTAATGAGAAAGGTCACTTTCATAAAATATATGGTTGTAAGAGGGTGGCAAGCATATCATTAGTTGGAAGGCTATTGCAGCCTTTATGCTCTCTTTCTCAATATGATAGAACCAATAAGAAGGAAACGAGCTGAGAATGGCAGCTGGAGATGTTCCTTGGTCTAGGAGAGAAAAATAAAAAATGCCTTTGCCATGTCTCCTAAAGGCATTGGCTGAGCATTAGATTAAAGAAAAACTCTCTCCCATAAAAAAAAACTCTCAACTATCATAAAAGCTCTTCAGCAATCCTAGAAAACTCTTTATCTATCCCCATGAATCGTTCATTAGCTCTAGCTCTGGCAACTCTCCTAAACATTGTTCCACTGCCTTTTACCATCAACCAACCTCCATTCCCATAGTTCACCAAAACCACTAGTAGAACATCTTCAAAAAACTCAACCTTTCACACACATTTATCCTTAAACACCCCATCAGCAACCATATTATCAGAAAGCTTCTTCCTTTCACCATTTTCTTGCTAAACAATAGCAAAAAGAGGGAAATAACTGAGCTTAAAGTTACTATTTTAAAAAAAGAAGAAATTTTAAGCTTTTGTTGGTATTTTTTTCCTTGTTCCATATATTTTTCACTTTAATCATCCATTTCATTTTAGTGAGCCCTTCATGTTGCCATGACCCTCCTAATACTCTCATGCATCTTTGTTGCGTTGGTTGTGGTAATCTTAGGATCTTGATGACCCTCTTGACACTTTGATGTTGTTAGATATATAAACTCACCATGCTTTATTTTCATCATCATACAGCCTCTTTCAAGCATCTTTTGCCATTTTCCTTCTATATTCACATATCTATTTCATATTTAAATGGTCACCTAAATGTGTCTTGGGCATGTTCAAATATTTTTCTTGTGTTTTAAGGAGGCTCATGAAATAAAAATGTTATCTTGACAACCTCAACATCCACTCTCTTGTATAAACATGTTTATATCATCTTCATGCATCTTATTTGTCATCTTCTTGCATCTTTTCACCCATTTCCATGAAAAAAGTGTCATATTTGCATGTTTAATCCATGTTTATCTTTGTATGTGCCGTATTTTGTTCACGATATCTCCATTAAAATGCTCGCTTGTTTTTTACAAACTAATTTTTAGAAACATCCCTAAGTTAAATTTATGTTAACTTTATTAGATGAAAAGTGGCATGGACTTAATGTTTCATCAAATTGGTCCCCCAATCTTGGGTGTAAATCAACATTTTAGCTCTGGATTCATGGTGAAATAAGTTCATTTTTCCCAAAAAAAAGAGACCAGAAATCAGTTTAGTATTAATCATTGATCTTGAGTCTCGTGTTCCTTTTTGTGACATGGTCAACAGGTTGTTCCATCATCCTAAACCACTTTGGGATTATGGAATAAACTTGTGAAGCTCATGTTACTTTCTGTTGCGGATGTTTGGACTTTCTAGACCTAAGCCTATCTTGAAAAAATTGGAATATCGAATAATCCACCCTATTTTTGCTCTAGCAGTACTGTAGTTCAAACTTGAAAAATCATTTTTCAACCATAAAATATTTCTTTTGGTTTTTCTAATTTTTTCCTTAAAGTACATCAAATTACCTTTCAACAGTATCTTATTTTTCCTCGAATCATCCTAGACAAAGGAGTTATGATTTTTTGAACCTTTACTATTTGAAACCCTTGGAACCAGTATGCAACATTCTATTTGGGCCATTTCGGCCCATCAATTGATTTTTATGAAATTTCCAAATATTTTTCCAAAAAGGTTCACAAATATTTTTACAAAAAGGTTCACAAAATTCCCTTTTTGGAAAGATGTTGTCTAAGATCTAACAATCCTAGATAAGTTTACAATGATTTTTTGAAATCCAACATGCCCTTTTAATTGTACATGCTACTAGTGCTGAGATGAACCTAACTTTGAGAATTAATTCCGCCCAAAAATGATTTTTTTAGAATTTTTAGAATATTTTTATATTAAATCTTGTAGAGTTACCTTTCCAACGATATCTCATTTAACTCCTGAAGCTTTCGGGTGTACCTAAAAAAATATGGGAATAGAGGGGATAGAATGTTGTCCCATGTTTTCAACCTAACTTTTGAATCTTCTTTTATTGAGATGTTTGAATGTCTCAAAATGCAATGGTTTGGTCTTCTTTATAACATCAACCCCTTTTGACTCAAATCAGGATTAAAATACAAAAAATAAGATTTCGTATTAAATTTTACGCTAGTGGAGATACTCTATCTCCACTACTCAAAGGGGATACTTTAACCTCATTTTTTTAAATCACATTTTCTCTTTGTTCCCAAATGTTTTGCTAATTTTAGGGAGACTCTAACCCCACTACTCAAAGGAAATACTCCAACCCTATTTTTTTCATTAAAAATTCAAATTTTTAATTTAATCTTAACTATTTTCATAACTTTATTTTAGGGAGTACTCCAACCCCACCTCATCGAGGGGATACTCTAACCCCGCTTTTACCTCAAAAACTTAAAATTATCTCTCTTTCGGATGCCTTAAAATTGTTTTGATAAAAATATTCTTTCTTCTTAAAATTACCACCAAATCCAGACCAGTCTCTAAAATTGTCATCTTGATTGTTCTTCAATAATCGAATTACAAGACACATTTTTACCGTCCCTTCTTTTTGCATTTTTTTGTTTGTGATTGCTTGTTTATGATATTATTATATTTCTCATTTTTTGCCTGACTAACTTGTTTCCTTTTGTAGTGATTATTACGCATCCATATTTCAAATTTGTTTTCCAATAAAATTTCAAGGCGATGTTTCATGTTGGTATCTCTTTGGTGCCTAATACAAAACATCTAATTTTTTTGAAATCTAATCCGGACATCATTTTTACAAAAATCCCTATGCTCCTCATATCTCTGAGGCGCATAAGTGATCTAATTTTCTTTAAAAAAAACATGGATTTCTATTTTCCAAAACTTCATGCATTAAAAAGAATTATACCTAAATAGAGACCAAATGGACTAAAGTGAGAGATATTTAGTAGGTACCAATTTTGGGCGTCATAAGAATGTTCATCCTTCCCTATGTGTAACCAACTCTTGAGCCCAACCAACTAACCTTTGGACTTCATAGACCTTGAAATCAGTGTTTCATAACTCATAAAATTGTTTTCAATAGGCATTCGATCTTGCCTAGCGTAAAATGATAAGTGGCAACTTTAAGTTTATGGCCACTTCGTGGTGGCCATCCAAGACCAGCTGGGTAAGTGACTCGTTCAACAGTCGCTGCCCCCTTCATATTATCACGCCTAATCCAAATCTTAATCAAGAGATAGCTCAAAGGCTCAACCATAACCAACCATCATTTATTTTTAAGTCAAGAATGCCATGCCCTTCGGATCGTTCAAAGTTTTAAAGGGCAAGCACGTGGCAAAATTATGCCTTGACTTCCTAAACTTAAACCTATTTTTAAGCCTTAGTTTGTGCCTTTGTTTATAACTTTGATATTCCCATCAATATTTGAATTGTAATTTTCATAACATAAAAGCAACTCCTGATATATTTGAGCAGGAAAAATCTTATGTTTAGAATAGTGCCCCAACTATATGAGTCACTCATTTAACCTTCAAACGAAGGTATCACAAAATGGTTAGGAAATAGAAATCATTATTGATCTTTTTGGATTAGGTATGATTTGACACTTCTTAAAACTATTTCCTTTAGAGTTTCAAAATTTAAATGATTGATTTTATAACTAGCATTTAAATCTAGAGAAAAATCAAGAATTGAGTTTGGGAGTCGGTTATGTCTGAGAAAAGATTTGATCTCTCTCACAATGCCTAAAAATTAGTACTAACTAATTACATGTTATTCAAAATTTGATTTCCTTAATTTTAGATTTCAATATTAAACCTTTTTCCTTGATTTTTAGAAACATGTATGAAAAAGAAAAAAAAATGTATCTTGTCTCGAATATCCATGAATGCAAGCAAATATTGGTTTAAGAGTAGCTTAAATACATGTTATGATTCAAAGCAAAAAGCTTTTTATAAAAAAAAGAAATAAAATTTGAAAAATAAAAAATGCATTTTTAAAGAAATTTTCAAAAGAGTATTAGAAAGCCAAAATAATTAGAAGTCTGATATTCACTAATTATGACAAAATAGGACATTTTCTAAAAGTTTTTATGGAAAAGGGTGAAAAATGATGAAAATGAAATAAAAAGATTCTCAGAGAACTGAACTTGATTTAATTTATGTGAAAATTTAAAATCATAGAATGAATTTTAGAAACCAATGACTCAGCATTCTAATGTCTTCATACTCCTAAGACGACACCACTAAAATCAATTCCATTGTATTCAAACATCTTAAAAACCATAAGAATAAAACCCAAAAAACCACCTTTCATTAAAAACAGGGGACAACTTCAAACTCCATATCTTCTTAAATTTATTTCGAGTTCTTTCAGACGCCAAATGTGATAGATGAAACAACATTAGAAAGAAGACTTAAGAAGATTTTAAATAAAAATAAATGAAAAATTCCTAAAACTTCAGTAAAAAGGTAAAAATATTTTTCAATCAGGTTTGGTCACAAGGAATAGAGTATTCGAATAACAAACATGGAAAAATTTATTCCCAATTCATCTGAACTCGAATTTAGACATATAATTTGAATTGGAAAGCTTATTAACAGGGATTAATAAAAAAATATCACAAAAATACAAGAAAATCATTTCCTATATAAAATGGGATGCTTAACACTTTTTGCACTGGAAACAAGGATCCAAGCAGTATGTGATAAGGAATTTATTCCTTACTCATTCAAACATAAATTGGGACAAATAATATTCCCTAAAAAGCTTATTTAATGTAGCTTTAACTAAAACTACTCACATGAGTGAAATTATTTTTTTAAAAATAGATTTATTGCATATAGTAATGGGTGGAACTAAGGAACAATACTTGTAAACTTTTGGATCAATGCCTACTCTTAAGATCTCGAATTTGTAGACATCCGAATGCCTATGGATGTAATAATTGTTGCACCATATGAATAAATCACACAAAAATATACAAAAATAAAATAGTAAAAATTAAAGTAAAATCATCAATATTGCAAAATTATAAAAGAATTTGAAACGATAACAATAATGAAAATAATATGAATTACTAATAGATTAACTAAATTAGATGATTGAGTCAAGGCTAGAAACCTTGGACCTTAAGAAAATTATTGATTACCTTTTAGGTGCTTGATAGTTTTCTTGTAATTCATCTCCCAAGCCTCATCAATCACATCATGAATCAAAAGTATTGTTAATTGCAACATGGCAAACCAAAAGGATGTTAAAATTTCTCTCTTAAAAGATGATGATGGATTATGGCATAACTGAGTGAAAAACATGAGAAGTTTTTTTTGGGAAAAACATAAATTAAATAGACAAATCCTTAATTGTCTTTTACTTGGACAGCTTACTAAAATGGCCAATGGACCAAAATTTGAATAGACACAACTTTTAGAAGAAATAGACATTCTTAATTAGATAATTAATTAGTTTCAAGTTGGGATAAAATATATTCACATGGTATCTTTTTTAAATTTATTTTGATTATATAATTTTAGAATTTAACACTCGATATTTTTATTTATATTTATTTTAAATTCATGTATAAATATCCTACTTGGGATATAAATGCATGGAATTTTCAACTAACATTTTTGTAGAGGGAAATTAGATCTTTATGATACATGAGGCTTTGGGAAATTCTCATGATTTTTCTTAATTTTTAATTCCTTTAAGATTTTTGTAGATTTCTCACCTATTTTTTTCTCTAATTTGGTTTTTACACATCAATTCCATAAATTTAATTTTTCTTTATGGTCTTTAGTTGAAATTCCTATATGATTAAATTCCTAGTTGGATTTGTCTCATGTAAGATTTTAATTCATCTTTTCAACACACACATTTTATTAATTTAATTTTCATTCTTTTACAATTTAGTTTTTCCTATTTAATTTTTAATTAGAACTTGTTGCATGTTAATTTCTTCAATCCAATTGTTCCTTGTGGTTTCTCAATTAGAGTTTTATATGATTTAATTCTCAATGTAATTTTATAATATGTAAAATTTTAGTTGGACCCTTGTGTACATAAAAATTAACTCAATTTTCATTTTTTGCAATTTATTCCTTTTCCTTTAAATTCTTTCATTTAATTTTCAATTAAGGGCATGTTACTTGTTAAGTCATTAATTATTTTCAATACAAATGTGCATAAGTTCCTAATCAAATATTTTTATACATGAAAATTTTTAAGTAAGATTTTTTTCTATATATATATGAAATTTTCCAGTTTTCAACATTTTTTTCTATATATATATGAAATTTTCCAATTTTCAACATTGCCTACTAATATGATTACTTAAACTTGGAAAATTAGTCTAAAGCTTAGTAAATCAAGTTCATGTGATTAATTTAGCATGCAAATTATACTTTTTACATATAATATTATTTTTTTCATAATTTATATTTAAATATATTTTTTATTGGAATTTTTATTCCTAATTTTTCAAAATTTGGACATTATTCATCAATTCAACCCCATTAGCTTAGGAAATTAATCGAAAGCTTGTAGGATTGAATTTAATTGACTAATTTGACACTTGAATCATATTTTTCATAATATATTAATGTTTTTCTAATTATATTTGATTTTAATTCATTTTAAAATCTATTTAAATGTATAATTTAATTCATTTTTCATTCAAATTTCTAAAATGTCCCACATACATTTACCTATTATCATTTACCCACCTCCCTCCACGGCCTATCAACCTCTATGCATGTAATAGTGAAAATGCAACTAGGCTATTTGATGTGAAATTGTGAAAAAAAAAGAAAAAAATTATTATTATTATTATTTAGTTAAATTTGGCCAAGAGAGGGTTTTTTTCTTCACATGGCTGAATCCTCCCCTATAAATAGAGGGAATTTCCTCCATATTTTGCTTCTTTGCTTTTTAGGAAAAAAAAAGGCTTTCTACTTGATTTTAATAAGAAAAAAATTAATTTGAAACTTAAAAGTTTTTTTTTAGTTTTTCTATTCAACAAAGTATACTTCTTTTAATTTTTTCTTTTAATTTCTATTCATTTTCTCATGCCATTCCACATCCTTATTCATCTTTGATTTCTAAAAGTTTAATCTTTTTGGGTAGTTTAAGGAACGTAATCATGTTAGGTGAAAGCTATGACCAATCAGTTGGTTTTTACAAAACCATTCTTGTCTAACTTTCGTGGAAATGTGTTTTTAAAGCTTTAATGCTTCAATCCATTTTCACGGAAGTAGGCAATAAATTTTAATTATTGGAGTTCTTTTGAGTATGTTTTTATGTGTTTTCATGTTTTCATCTTTGCATGATATCATGAAATTCATGCTTGCATGTCCACTTGGTACCATTATTTCATGCATGTTATTTGTAAATTGAGCTTTGTATATCATGGTATGATTTCACCACACCATGCATGCTTGAATCAACAAAATAAAATTTTTTTGGAATCCTGCATGCCATGGCTGACTGCTAGGGCATTTTTAAGCAATATTTCCCATTTTTTAAAGGCTATTTTAGGGTTGCTTTATATATTTTGGAATTTTTAAGGCCTAAGATTAATTTTTCCAAAATGTTTAAGCCTTAGATAGGTATTTCCTAGCCTTGGCCAAAGCTTAAGGGATTGTTTTGCAAAGTTTTAAATTTTAGGGCTATTTTATAATTTTAGAAAGTCTAGAGACTAATATGTAATTTTTGCAATTATTTTCAAGGAGATAAGGACTTCGCCATATGCTTCTAGGCCAATTTTAGGATGCTTTTGCGTGCTTTGGATGCATTTTGGTGCTTGTTTTGCATTTTTACCTAAAAAATTTAGGGACTAAATTGCAAACTTGAAAAAAAGTTTATTTTCTAAGGCCAAAAGTGCTTGGGTGAATGGCCCTAGAGTCATTAGGCAAATTATTCCTGGGTTGTTGACATGATTTGGTATTTATTATGCATTTTTAGCCATTTAAGGACTAAATTGCAAACTTAGAAAGTTTAAGGACCATTTAGCGAACACTTGCAATTTTAGGGCTATTTAGGTTATTCTTAAAGGATATTTTGGATATTTTATATGTATTTCTAGCATTTTAGGCCATTTTCACAAACATATAACAATCTAAACTAACAAATCATCAATAAGACATAAGGAAATACAAAATCTTGCACGTACTCATCATGGATGAATGAGATATAACATGGTTAACGCTCATTTAACATTAATTCACCACAAATCAAGATCAATATGCATGAAACCTAGCATGATCATGAGCTAAGTGGAAGATCTACAATAAATAAGCTTAGCCAAATCTTGATCTAGCATTTTGATCATCATATTTCATCATGATTCATCAAATTCTAGCTCATGTCACATGCATCTTTGCTAAAATCTAATGTAAACACAAGAAATCTCATCAACTAAGCTTAATCAAACATGATCTCTAACATTCTTAGCCTAACTGAATCATCACCATGGCATTCACATAAAGTTTGAACATAGATCCAGTACATTCAAGATCTAATCATGCATGACCATACAAATATGCAAGGAAAACTTAGATCTAACATGGCTAAATCATGAAATAATGAAAACCTAGCTTGGTGAGATTGGTCACCTACTGGACTTCAAGTGGCTAGCAATCTATTTTGGCTAGGTAACTTTGGTCACCGATAAAAGTTTATATTTAGAGAATTTAAATCCTCAAAAACAAATTCTGAGGTCCATGTTTATACTAAAGATCATGTGAAAGGGTTTAAAAGTTAGTTATAATCACAAGTAAGGATCGATCCTTTTCATAATGCTCGAAAATCGATACCTTTAATTATGTGTTATTTTAAATCTTGATTTTTATTCAGTTTCGATATCTGATATTTAATTATATTTCCTATACTTCAAAATTCTTAAGCTAGATTTATTATTCTATTGAGAAAATTATTTTTTTTATATTTTTACAATTAAAATGTCATTTGTATCTAGTCAAATGAAAACCAGAGAAACAAAAAGTTTTGTTTCGTGAAATTTGTCTCGTTTCAACAAGGGTATAATGTTTTAAAAATAATTCATGAAAACCCTCATATACTGTGAGACATCAAACGTATCACTTTAACTCAGAGACATTGCCTCTATTTTCAATAATTTTGGTTTTATAAAAATAAAATAATAAAATTTGATCTAAGACGTGGACTAAGACAAAGAGATCATCCTCCAAAGTATACCTTTGACATGAAAGCACCCTAGTGACCTTAAAGGACTTAAGAATAACATGGAATGACCAATCTAACCTTAAAATGCACCTTCGACATAAAAGTATCTTGATGACCCTAAAGGACTCAGGTTTAAGAAAACTCATTAAAATGTCCCTTAAAGTATACCTTAGATATAAAAATATCCCGATAACCCTAAAAGACTCCGTAATAAAATGAAAAAACCTTAATACCTTAAGTGGGTGTCTTATGGGACAAATAAGACCTCTATAACAAAAATTATTAATAAGCCCTTTAAAATTTTTAAAATTACAATTTCACCCTTAAGTGGTTATAAAATGCTAAAAGTACATCTAAAATGTTTTAAATACCGTAAATGGTAATTTATTGTTGAAATAACTTAATTAGCCCTAAATAAAAAGTGTTTACTAAATGACTCTAAACCTTTCTAATTTTTTAATTTAGTCCCTAAATGAATTAAAATACATGGAATGGACTTTAAACAAAATTAAAATGCATGGAAGATATTTCTAATGTGCCATATAGTGTTTAGCAAAGCATAAGAGGCATTAAAATTTTTTTATTTTGCAATATGGTCTCTAAGGTTTCCAAAATTACCAAACAACCTTAAAATTGCCTAAACATTGAAAAAAATTCTATTTCCTAGTCACTATCTATTTGGTTTAGGCATATAAATGCCCTTAGATAAGTTTAAAAATTTTGGAAAAATTATAGAATAGTCCGTAGAAGCTTCACCAAAGAAATGCTCTAAATGCCTCCAAAATATGCATTTAAACTCTTATAGGTTTTGATCCAGCTAAGGAACACCCTAAATGGGATGGAAAAATTATGAAATAGCATTTATAAATGCTGTCACGGGCCAAAACAACCCCTAAATGGCCTAAAAATTAAAGAAAAAATTGCATTTTAGCATCCAAAACTTTAGTTGTTCATAAAATAACCTTAAAAATCTTCACTTTTCATGAAACTAGACCTAAATGCATGTTAACATTATCCTAGGCTACTACTAAGCTCAACACACAACAAAGATTCTCAAAATCCTAACATTCATAAATAAATGAAATCATGAATCAAGTGTACTAAATGATTCAACAAAAACAAGTTACGTACATGAAATCCATCAATGCTAAAATTTATTTTAGCACTATGAACATGATTTACAGCATATCATTTTTGAAAACATGATTTTAATGAAATTTAAGCAAAAATAAAAAGGAATGTTCATGGTTCTAAGCTTAGGTTTTAAAGCATGAAATATGCCACAGCTTAAGCTTAATCTCCTTAATAAATAAGAATCATGGAGCTACCATCAAGAGTTAAGAAGATCAAAATTAAGTGTGAAAAAATAGGAAATAAGATGAACAAAATGAATTTCCAAGAAAAATTACCTTGAATAGCTTTGAAATTAATCAAATTCTTTTTTTTTTTGGTCTTTTGGTTTGTTGCTAAAAAAACTAAAAAAATTTAAATGTAGGGAAGGATGATTTGGCCAAGGAAAAGAAAATTCTCCTTGGCCAAAATTCCATTCTTGTTTATGTTTTCTTTTTTGTTACTTATTTGGTAAGATTTGATTAATGTCAGTCATACTCTCCATGTTTTTGTCATAGATCTCTTACATATTCTCCACCCAAAGATGATGAGCATAATATCTTATGTCATCCAAATTTTAGCACTTAGTTGGGATGAGACCAAACTTGTTCAATGGGAACTGAATTCTAACCAAGTCAGTTCATGGGCAGCCAAGTTAGGAATAATATGAATTAAACCAATTTGGTTTGAAAAAAGAATCTAATTAGAATTAATTTAGCACCATGTGAAACGGAAATTTGTTGTAATTGAAAATTCATGGGACATTTAAATTGCATGGACTGAATTGCAATAAATAAAAATTGAATTAAAATTCATATACTCAAGGGGTTAATTAAAATTTTACATATGACAAAATTCACTTAAGAATAATATAATGTAAAATTCCCATTAAAATACCACAAGGAAAAATTGAATTCAAGAAACTAATGCATAGCAAACTTTAATTAAAAATCAAATGGAAAAAATTTAGCTAGGAGGACTAAAGGTAAAAAATTTTTGGATTAAAATCCATGTAATCAATTAATGAATCAAAATTCCACATGTGATAAACCCAATTAAGAATTTACTCATGTAGGAATTTCAATTAAAAGTTCGTAAGGAAAATTTGAATCAATAAAATGAATACATGAAAATCCAATTAGAAAAGTTTTGGGTGGAAAGTCAAGAAAAAGAATTCAACTAGAATATTTAATTAATTAAATGCAAAGAAAAAATTTCCAAAATTTCATAAAAATTAAAATTTAATTTTCATGTTAAGAAAAATAAGTGTAGAATTTAATATACTAATGTTCCAAGTAATATTTTCTCAAATGAATTCACATAAAAAATAAAATAAATATTTAAGAAAACATCCCATGCATTGAATCCTAAAAAAAATTAATGAATCTATATTAGAAAAATATTTAGTTAGTATGAGGAAAATCTCATGTCTGAAGAAAAAGATGATTAAAAATTTTAAACTCATAAAACGTTTACGAGAAATGCCCTTATAGAAGAAAATTCCATAAATAGAAAATTTTAAAATGAATTTAAATGTCAAAAAGCTGAGTCAAAATCATTTAATTGAAAGTATATAAAAAGTCAAAAATCCTGGACTTAGGAAGATTTTACAAAAAAAAAAAAAATTATAGAACCAAGAATTTCATATTTTCAAACAAAAAATTTAAAATATATTCAATTCTAAAAAAGTAACTAAATCTAAAATATTTATTAGAAAACATTTAGTGATGCTAGAAGAATAAAAAAAAATCCTAAAATCGAGAGAGATTTTATGGGAAAATTTTACAAAGAGAAAATTCATGATACCATAAAAAATTAGACATTGTTTAAATAATTCGATAATTTGACACCTCGTGTATCAATGTCGATATGAACTTTCACACAAGTTTTCTTTTTTTAGAGTGACTATTAGTACAAATACTTGTAGATTTTGTGAAAAACATTTTGAAATTTTTTCTAAAAATGAACCTTTGACATGTGGCATCATCTTTAAAAATAATCTCCAAAATTCCATAAAAATGTATTTAAAAGTTAATTTTTCTCTTTAATGTTTTTTTTATTACCTCAGGTTTGTTCCCTACAAACCTTGAAATTGCAAATTTTTGACCATGTGCAAGAGCGGTCATCTTAATATGACCAAATAGGTCTTGAAAAGGCTTGGTCCACTTAAAGAAGGTTGACCCCCACTTGAGAAGGAACTTGATTTTTGATCTCGCTTATTCTGAATCATTATATAAAAGGGCCGAACGAAATTAGGTTTCTACAACATGCGACTAAATTAATAATAAACTTGTAAAGTTTTTAGTTTCACCCAATTAACCTTGATGTGATCTTACATAAATGCAATTGAATATTCCTTCTTATAGTAAAAATAAATCCTAATGACTTTCTCCTAAAAAAATGAAACTTCCATTACCGAACCTTTTGGATTAAGCTCTCAAAAATTTAATTTCTAAGGTCCTCTCATTACCTGATCTTGATTGCACTTTCTTGACCTGCTTTTCATGCTTATTTTCATATTAATGTAATCAACTTCGAATTTTGAGTTTAGAACTCCACCAATTCAAAAGTCAAACTTTTCAATATACAGTTGATTTTTTACTATTAACTTTGCTTATAGTTGAAATTTGACTTTTTGTTGACTTTTTCATTTTAATCTTAAACCAAGCCTCTTTTCACTTAAAATGCCTTCAATAATCATTCTATTTCTCTCAAGCGGCACAAACTAGCTAACTTTCATCTGTTCAGCTTTTTAAGACTCGAGTCTCAATTTTCCAAATCTAGCATCATTTTCTTAAATTAGTCTATTAAGTCTAAGTGCCTTTTCTTACCAAATTAACCTTTTAGAGTAATCCTAAAACATAGGTTGGACCTTTTGATCATCAATGCTTTATCCTAGAAGATCCAAACTGAGAAAATGTCAACAATTTATGGAACTCGAAAAAAGTCAATTAAAGATTGTACAAAATTAACTGTTAACAGTAATCTTTATTGTCCTTATTACTCTTACTCAAGTTGAGATGTGAAAGAGAAAAACACCCAACTTGCCATGCAAAGAGTGAAATATATCTTGAGAAAGAGGCTTAGTGAAGATGTTTACAAGTTGATTTGATAAGTGAACAAAATAAGTGACAAGACATTTTTTAGCAATATTCTCATGGTCAAAATGGTAGTTAATTTTAATGTGTTTTATTTGAGCATGAAATATTAGATTATGAGATTTATACAACGCACTTATATTCACACAATGTAAGATGAAATGTTAGTGAAGATACAAATCAAGATCTTGCAATAGTGAAGCAACCATGTAAGTTCAATTACTATTGTTGCAAGGGATTAATATTCAGCTTCAACATTGGACTATGTGACACTATTTTACCTTTTTTCACCCCAAGAAATCACATTTGAACCAAAAAATATAGCATAGCCTAAAATAAATCAACAAGTTAAGGCATAACTAGCCTAATCAACATTAGAAAAACCATATAAATCCAAATTAATGTCCCTTCAAAAGATATAAGCCATCGTCTAATGTCCCTTAAACATATCTGAGAATTCTTTTTACCAAATGAAAATGATCTACAATGGGAGAGAGTATTAACAAATAGTATTAGTTGCAAAAGACAACTCCGGTCTAGTAATTGTTAAATATTTTAGAGCTCCAACAAGCTTCAAAAAAGAAAAGAATCAAAAAATAGTTTAATATTAGAAATAACGAATGACTTTGCAAATATTGGTTTGGTAGTGGCTTTACAAGTAGCCATACCGACATGATCTAGAAGATCTTGAGCATATTTCTTTAAAGAGAGAAATAAACTAAAACTTATATGAGTCACATGAATACCAAGGAAGTAAGAAAGACTACCTAAATGTTTGGTATCAAATTCATATTGTAGTTAAGAAAAAAACTCATCAACAAAGGTTGAGTTTCTACAAAAATAAAATCATTCATATATATAAGAAGCAAAACTGTTCCTTTCTCTTTATGAAGAATGAAAAGATATGTGTCATTATAATAGTATATAAACCCAAATTGAAGTAAAAAATGACTAAATCTTTAACTAGACACTAAGTGCTTGCTTAGGGCTATTAAAAGGTTAAGAAAGATAACAAACTTGCTATGGATGAGTAGAATAAAAAAACTAGGAGGTTGCTCCACGTAGATTGGTTTTTTCAAGTAGCCAAGTAAAAATGAATTTTGCATATCTAATTATCTAATTATCCTTTTCGTGCTAGAGCTATAGTAAGGACAATATAGCTTCATTGAGGTTTTATGACAGGACTAAAAGTTTTTTATAATCAATGCTAGGTTGTTGAGTAAAAACTTTGGCAACTAACCTTGCCTTGAGTCATTCTTAGCTACCATTTACTTTGAGTTTGCTTTGTAAACCCATTTAGAGCTAATCATGTTCACGGATTGTAAATGAGGGACAAGTTTCCATGTATGATTCTTAGAAAATACATCTAATTCTTCTATCATAGCTTGACACCAACATGGATAGGCAAGTGCAACTTTGACTATCTTAAACTCACGAGGGACAAAATTAGAAGGTTAAAGAGTGTAGCATAAAAAAAACAAAATTTTGACTTTTCTCTTATTACCACCAGATAGGTATTCAAGTTTAAGTGATGACCTGGATCAAGTGAGATAGCCTTCCTTGTTGAATATTGAATATGCACTTGATTGTTAGCATATACTTGTTCTTGATTCTATTCTTCAAAATGAGTACTAGCATTATCTATTTGAGAAAAAAACTTAATGAGTACTACCATTCTTAACTCTGTTCCTTAACATGAGCACTTTGTGTGTTTAGGCTTTTGAATTTTTTGAAGAGAAATATTGCTATAGTGTTACTAGTTATGCATTATTGGATGTTATATACATGTACTAAATCTTTAAGTCATTTAAAGGCTAGAGTTAATAGGCTTTCCAATATTGCATGTCCAATAAAAGATTCAGACGCAAAAGGAAATTACTTTTATAAAAAATAAAATGCCTCAATATATATGCCCAGTTCATGGATGAAGACATTTATAGATTTTAGCTATATCCAATAAAAAACAAGAGTTTCTGCTAGAAGCTTATGTTCTCTGTAATCTTTTAGATAGGGATAGCAACGGCACTTGGAGGTTCTTAAGAAAATGTACTATGGATCTTTTTTAAATAAACTTTTGTAAGGTGAACTCATATTTAAAATTGGTATAGGTGATATGTTAATGATAAAAGCAGACAATATGTATCACTTGTAGCCATAACCATTTTGGTGTTCTCAATGAAACATAAATGTTAAAGCCTATTCAATGATAGGCCTATGTTTTCTTTCAAATTATACTTTTTTACTCCGCTGTTTTTAAACAAGAAACTTGTTGTTCAATGCCACTTTGAGTTAATAATTTAAGAAACTTAGTTTTATAAAATTCACCTTTACCATCACTTTGAAAAATTTTTATTTTCTTCTCAAAATCGAGTTTCAATCATTTACTTAAATTGCTAGAAGCATTAAAGAAAATCTAACATCCTTTTTAACCTAACATTCATTTTAATAGATATATTCACACATATTTTGAAAAAGCAATTGGTGCATGCCCTTAAACCATCAGATTGGAACATGGGATACACAGTCAATATACTATATATACGTGTTACTATTTTATAGTGACAAAGGTTTTCTTCATGTTAATGGTGTGACTGACTACCATGCAAACATTAATTGGATTAAGCCCAAGAAACACACTGACCTTGCAAAGGAATTGTAAAAAGTTACTATTATGAGATCTTTAGGGATCAAAGGTGTTTTCTAAAATTGTTCCATGTAATCATATTGTCAAGACAAAGCATTGACAATACACAAAGACTAGCATCTGTTAAGCCTTTATGCAAATGTTGCATGCAATTGATCTCATGGGTTAAAGTATATGGGATACTTAGGGATATCATATGGGTGCTCGTTTTTTGGAAATAAGGTCCCTAAACATGGCCTGTATGAGAACTCCATTTGGTATTAGTCTCAAATGTCTATGGAATATGTTCTCATGTGCCAATTGTTAAGTAGTCCTTAGACTTATGATGCTAGGTCATCTCATTGAATAGTATTAAACTTAGATTTATCGTGATTAGGTCCATAATAGATGGATGCTAAATAAAGGTATATTAGTTATAGCATGATCCATATGGTTGATAGAAGAGTGATCCAGAGAGGATTCACCACGCTAAGTGATGTTGGAAACATATCTCGAATGATCTTAACTATGGTTAATTGGATTAAAGTCTCGAGCTAAAGCATAGTGAATTATGAGGAATTGTTCCTCACAGATTCATGATCGTTAACCTTGAGTCATAAGATCAAACATGGATTAAAACATTACAAACAATATACCATGCTTATGCTTATTTTGAGATATAGGGTGAAAAGACTATATTAAACTGATATGTTGGTTACTGAAAGGTTTTGATGAGGTCAAATTGACTCCTCAATATTTATGTGGTCATGATGGGTTGCTAGATCTTACTCTCGATCTATGAACATTATTAATTACATTAATTATGCTCATTGCCCACATGTTGGGAACCTAATGGGTCATGCACAATAGGTTGATATTGTCATATTAAAATTGAGATTTAATTAAGTTTGACTTAGTTAAATAAAAGGTGATTAAACAGAAGACTTAAATTGAAAAGTTCATTGAGAATTAATTTAAAACAAAAATTTAGATTTTGTGATATCTAAGATTTTGTTGTCTTTTTAAGACATAGTAGATAAGATTATCTTCTCTGAATAATTTATACATTCCATGTCTAGATGGATAATGCTTAATTTGAGATACATTATGTCTAAATGGATAATGTCTAAATTAAAACATCACATGGCAGAATTATCCTAGTTGAAATTCCTTAATAATCTTATTAAAATATTAATTATTTAGATAATTAATATTAATAAGATTATTATTAAATTAAAATTGTTTTAATTTAATTTATGAGTTTTATTTGGATAAAAATTCAGAAAATGGTTATTTAATCTAGCTAAAATGGTTTCTAATTATTTATCTTGTATTTAAGTATATGATAATTATATGATAAATAACGAGTTTAGTTTAGATTAAATTCCAAAGAAACCTAATGAGCTTACTTACGTATAATACACCTGGATGGAATTTTGGTCATGTGCATGGTGTATTAGGAAAATATCCATAGTGCCCATAAGAAAAGCTAGATTTGACCATAGGATTAAGGGAAGAATCAATTGATCAAGTTTGAATTACTTGAGGTAAAAGAATTTCACCTATGCAAATAATTAAAGTTAATAAAAACTCTCTCTTTTGATGAGATTCATTTCAGCTAAGCTAGGATAGAAAAAATGGGATGGACAGCTTTTGCTAATGGTAGCTAAAACATTTTTTCAATGATAATAAAATTTAAGAAAATTATTTTCTCTAGTTTTCCAAGTGCCGCTACCCTAAAAGAAGAAAACCCACCATTGCCCCCATTCACTCTTCCTCCTATCCCATGCATTCCTCTTTTTTTTAAGAAAACATCTTAAAAGAGTTCTTGGGTTCGATGAAAGAAGAACTAAGTCACAATCATCTTTTGGTTAAAACTCCTTGAGTCTTCTAGCTAGCACCAGAGAACTGTTGATCCATGAGAAGGCTCCCATTATCATCTATGTGGATTACCGTTAGAGGAAAGACAAGGCTCGTGACCTCTTTGATTTGATCAAACACCAAGTCACCCATCTTTAAGGATTTTTGGGAATAGATATTACTCCAAGTTATGATATCTGAGAGTTAGGTAATCCTTTTTTAGATGTGTGATTTAATTTTTATTAAATCTAAGTTTTTAATATGCTACAAATTGACATCCTTCCTAAAGATCCTAGAGAAGTCTGACTATTTTCATATTTAATCTTTCCACTATGTATTTATTACTACTTTATTAATTTTAAATGTTATTACTACATGAGATCAGACTTCACCAGGAATAAGATTCCCTTGCAAAATCATCAATAAAATTAATAAAGTATTTTAAACCTTGATACCATAAATGTCGGGTTAGTGCCAAAATATCACAATGTAATTTTTGCAAAAAAGAACAACTATGTTTATTGCTAAGAATAAATGGAATAAAAGGTAAATTTGTAGATCTTGCCTATCTAACTGCTTAAGCAAATAGCATTTCTTTGGCACCTTCTTCAGAAATAAAATGTTTATGAAGTCTTGTTATCCTTGATAATAAATTCATAAAATGAGAAATAATAATTATGGATGGAGAATCACTAAGTAATTGACCAATAAAAAGTAAAATTGTTATGATATAAGGGACAATGAGCACCTGTTTAAGCAATAAAATTCCTGCAGATGTATAAATAGTTGTATCACCTACATCAAATCATCAGATTTTGCCTATCTGACAACTTGAACAAATAGCATTTTTTTGGCATCTTCAACAAAAATAAAATGTTTATTATAAAGTCTCATTGTCCTTGATAATAAATTTTAAAAATAAAAAAATAAAAATTATGGATAGAGAACCACTAAGTAATTGACCAATAGAAAGTAAATTAGTTATTATATAAGGGACAACAAGCATTCATTTAAGCAGTTGAGTTCTTAAAGATATTTAAATAGTTACATCATTCACATAAGTAATCTTAAGTTTTATAACTATAACCAACTATAATTTTATCTCTCCTTTTATATGGCCTAAGATTTGTAAGATTACCTACATCATTAGTAAGATGTGAAGTACTACTAGTATCTAGAATCCATTCTACATCTTGAGGGTCGTTAATAAACACAGCAGTAAGTGCCTTAGGAATATTTTTTTCCTTGATATGCATGATTGAATCTTTCATTAAATGGCTTTACATCCTGGTTTGTTATAGATTTTGGCATATGAGTGAAAGCCATCGAATTTTGCTTATCTTTTAAGATGCGGTTTAACTTTTAGATTTAAAATTTTTGTTTTTTTTTTGTTAGAAAATCTATGACTTTGAAGTTGTTGTTTCCTCTAAGAAAACAAATTGTTAAAGCCAAAACTTCCTCTTTATGACTTGTAAAAACTGCTTGATTTTCATTAATGAACTTGATTTTTATGATGTTTCCCATAATTAGCTAGCAAAACTATAAATTCATCTAATGAAAATAAAGAAGAATGAACCTACATAGATGTTATGAAACTCACATATTTATCAATAAGGCTATTTAGACCAATACACTTTATCACTATCAGCTCTTGACTGATTGATTGCCGCAAGTTCATTGCTAATCATTTTCACTTCTTGTAAATATATATGAAATGTTGGATGATTATCCCTAAAAACCTCTTATAGTCCCTTCAAAAGATCAGAAGCTCATTGTTTTAATGAGTTAGAAAAACATTCCTCTAAGTTTTCCAAACCTCTCTGGCAAAAGAGAGTCCAACAATTAATGCTTATATTTAGAGTGAGACTATGGCAGTGATAAGACTTTTAACAAGTTTGGCTTCTTGTAACAAGTTGATGAAAGTGGATTGGTTCTTTTACACATTTGGTGTGGTAATGGTGGCTTTAGGTGCCTTCAAATCATAAAGAATATAATTACAATTCAGATATTGGTTAGAATCAATCAAAGTTAAAAGTAGAGGCACAAGCAAAGGCTTAAAGTAGGCTTAAGTTTAGGAAGTCAACTATATTGATTTATATACATACCTTCTTTCTTGTAAACATACTTATATATAAACTAATTAATATACAATAGATAGACCTCACATTATTACAACCATATCTTGAACCTTTTCATGGTATCATATGTCAAGATAATCTTTCTTTGTTGTTTTTAACAATTGCCTCTTCAACTTCACGCACACCTTGCACTATTACAACCATAGCCCAAATCTCTACCATGGTTAGTGAAAAATTGACCATGAAAAACTATATCACGTGGCAAGATCAAGTTTTGCCAATAATTGAAGGCATCTCAATGGCAAATCATATCCTTTATGATTTGAAGGTGCCTAAAGCCACAACCAACATATCAAACAGGAAAAAGAACTAAATCCTCTTCTTCCAACTTGGTTACAAGAAGATAGGCTTATTAAAAGTCTTATCAACTTCTAACCTTAAAATCTTTGCTTAGGACTATTAGATGGTCAACAAATATTGACCAGTCATATTTCTAACCTTTATCTAGGTTTTCATCATTTTATTTTGGAAAAAACAACCCAAAACCAAAAAATCTTTGAAATCTAAGAAAACTCCTAACCCAAAAAATTTCCCTTTTAATGCTTATTGTAATTGTGTTTTTATGATGATTGTTGTTGTGTTTTTTACTATTATCAAAGGGATTGATAGATCTAATCCTTGCTTTGATTTTTTTTTTTTTGCAAAGGCTTCATCTTCTGTTTCTTTTTCTTTACGGAGTTTTATCTTAATTTTTTTAATTTTTAGGATTTTATCCTTGCATTCTAAGTTTTCTCAAAATAAAAAACCCAATTTGATTTTATATTTTTTATTTATTAACAAAAAGAAAATAAACAAATAATAAACAAATAAATAAAAATGAAATAAATTGGCTTAGTTTGAAATTAGGTTCCAAGATCTAAGGGCACAATTGATAATATTCAAAAGTCTAATTTAAAAGCCAAAATGAGTAATTTGGGCTTAACATTCACCCAAAAGCAATATTAGAGTCCAAAAATAATTCCAAATTAAATATTTAATTTAAAGCCCTTAACTAGAACTAAAAATACTTTTAATAAAATTTCAACATCAATTTAAATACTAATTTTAATTTCAAAATTGAATCAAATTGTATTTGATCTAATTCAAAGAAAATTAATTTGAGAATTAAATTTGAATTATTCAAGTAACAATGTAAGGATCCAAATAAAATTAGGTATCAAGAGTTACCCATTTTTGCACATTTTCTATGAAATTGGGAGTTGAGGACAAATGATTCATATTTTAAAATTAAATTTCGAAAAAAAAGGATTCCCATTTTAAATATAATTTTAAAATTAAAGGAACCATACCAAAATAAAAAAAGGATTCACATCAAAATAAAAAAATAATGTAGTATGTTTGAATAGAAGAACCATACCAAAATGAAAAAAAGGATTCGCATCAAAACAAAAAAATAATGTAATATGTTTGAATAGAAGGGTTTCACACTAAAATAAGGGATTTTCAACAAAACATGGAATTTCCACCAAATATGGGATTCTCATCAAAAAAATGGATTTTACTCAATTACAAGATTTTCACTAAAATAAAAGGTTGCCATCAAAATACGATATTTTTGCCTAAATAAGATATTTTCATAAAAATAGGATTCTCACTAAAATTTAGGATTTTTGCATAACTAGAGTCTCTGACTAAATATGGGATTCTCATTTAAATACGATATTTTCACCAAAATTGAGGGATTGTCACAAAAATAAGAAATTCATGCTAAAACTAAACTACAAGATTCTTACCTAAGCAAAGAGATTCTTGCCAAAATAAGGGACTCCCACCAAAGTATAGTATTCTCACCAAAATAAAAGTATTATTTTTTTGGAAAGAAATATTATAAATAAGGGATTCTCATTTTAACTTTTAAAATTACGGATTTCTCACCTAACCTTTAGAAAGAAAGGATTTTCACTTAAACTTTTAACAATAAGGGATTTTCATCTAAATTTTTAGAAGATAAAGGGTTCTTACCTAAGCTTTTATTTAATCGTTTCTTACCAAAACATACCAGGCTCTTACCTGCACCTTCAAATCCATCTAAATTTTCAAAACCACGGGGTTTTCACCTAAACTTTTGATGCTAAATTTTCTACAATAAGGGTTTTTCATTAGTTAAAAATAAATTATAGGGTTCTCACTTTTTAAGATAAAATTTTCTTTTGTCTAGAAAAATCTAGTTTTTAAAAGTTTCCTATCTCGACAAGGTTCAAATAAAATTCCTTTATTGAACCATAAGATCTAATAAAAATTGAAGTAAATTTTGAAAAGTACACTTTTTACTAATAATAATATTAAAAGTTCTAATACTCAATAATAATATGAAAAACAAAAATAGGAAAGAACAATATTGCTTCAAAGGAAGTATTAAAGACTAAAATACCCTTAATGAAAAAACCTTAGCCTTTTTAAATACTCCCCGTCATTAAAATTCAATTACTAGTTATTGTTTCTTCTTTTACTAATTGCTGTTGTTTCTTTCTTCCCAAATATATTATAAAAACTTTAAAGCCTAAGAATATGAAGGTATGTTATTTTTTAATTTTCTTTTTAGTATTGTAATTTTAAATTTAAATTTCAATGTTGTGTTATGTGATTTTGCATTATCTTAGCTTTTGAAATCTTTTTTTCTGCCAAGTGTTACCCTACTAGTTGATGCTATTATTTCCTTCTGCATTCCATTATTTGCAAAAAAACCTTAAGTCTAAGAAAGTTAAATAAGTTTTTTTCATTTTTCTTTTTAATATTGCAATATGAAGTTTAAATTTAGAGCTTTGTTGTGTGCTTTTCATTTCTAGGTGTTGTTCATTTTCAAGTTTTAGGTTATATTTACATGCTTATCTTTTAATTGTATTTGAGATTCAAATATAAAAAAAATCAAAGATAAAAAGGGTACTTTTTTGTTTTGTGAAAATTTTATTAACTTCAATCATTTGTTCATAAATTGTTAGATTTTGGTTAGTTGATATTTGAGAATAAAAAAATGTCTTGTTATTAGAACAATGCAAGTGACAATCAAGGTTGTTCTAGCATTTCTCATTAAAGTTTAGTTGTTATAACAAATACCTATATGTACATTATCAAAATAATTAAGGAAATAGTTAATTTTCATGTACATGTATTTAGATTATATGTATATACGGTTATACTTCTATTTATTGTTAAGTAGGCTGTTTAAAAACTATTTCTAAGTAAATTTCTTATTATAAAGTAGTTTCGAATGAGTTGAAGAGTAATTGATTAGGGTTTAAAGTTAAATTTGTCGCAATATAAATATGTACTATATTTTTGTTGAATGTACATATAGCTATCCATATGTACATACATTTATACTTCTATGTACCTAATATATACAGGGTTGCTTTGTTAAAGATTTCTTAATTAAGTTGTTATTCCATATTAGTTTTGAATGATTTAGGGCCTAATTGGTTAGGTTTAGAGTTAAATTTGTTATAAAATAAAAATGTATATTTTCTTTTACTAAATGCACATATTTTAGTAATGAGTGTACACACTATTATAGTGATAGGTACATGTAGGTTAGGCTCAGCTCCAAAATACAAAAGGAGAAGAAATTTGCATAGTTGTAGAAATTTACCAAGATGTTGGTGGTTGCTGACTAGTATTAATGGAGTAAGAGTAGTTAAGATTCAATGTTGCATTGTGGCATACATTCTATTGATAAATGCTGATCCTTTTGTTGCACCTATAGGATAGATTTGAATTTTGTCATATATTTTGGCACACGTTCCTTAAAATTCATCACATACATAAAAAATATATATATATAATTATGTCGAATATACATATAATCATCCTATATCTACATATAGCATTTTTATATGGATATATAATGGAACTTATTTTCTTAAAGCATTTTTTTATCAATTTTGTTATATTATAAAGTTTTATAGTTGTTGAAAACTTAGTTGTAATTGATCCATGATTGGAAATGTTAGATTTTCTGGCAATATCTAGTAAAAAATTGACGTTTAAAATGTTAGATATTTGGAAATATTAGATTTTTTGCCAAATCATTAATGTATAATAGTGAGAATAACCTTGTCATAAAGATTAGATCATTTTCATATTTTAAATCCTTCTAACCTTAAAATTCTATGTAAAATAGTTATAAGAATGACTAAATCAATCGTTTACATGAAGGTTATCTAGACACCAAATTTCATTGGATCCCTCTGCTTAACATTTTAGGGGTGCCCACAATCAAGGACTAAGCAACAATCCAAGTAGGGTCGGTCCCCTCTGTGCAAGGGTAACCACCTTGCTTTCTAACGGTTTTAAAGTAATGGTAGTGAGTATCGATACTACATGAGTAGAACCAAGTAAGATGTTCTAGGGCATTAATATTTTCCCATGTAGTATCGATACGTTAGCTATGAAATATCGATACATTGGCTAATGGTAAGTAACCATATCTATATTCATATAATGAAGAGTCAAATTGGACCTACGTCTGTAGAGTAAATTACATTTTTCACAAAGAAAGTTTTGAATTAGTGGTTTTGATTAAGCCCATTTGTGGATGAATTCATCAGATTTTTGCACAATATAAATTTTTTTTATAAGCTTCCTAACATAGAACCGTTTATTTAAGCTTTCCATATCAAATTTTCAATCATACTTCCGCATGTAGATTTTTTTTATTTTTATTTTAAATTACACTTTCACACATAGGATTTTCATTAAATTTCTAATTGGATTTTCGCACATAAACTTCTCAATATTGGATTTTTAATTAAAATTTCACCTTTAGGATTTTTGTTATCAACTTTATAAATTCAAAATTTTATTTCAAATCTTTCTTAGACATTAAACTTCAATATTCTTTATGTATAATCTTTTTATCTTGATACATGGAATTTTTAGTTAAATTTCTTCTCATTTTCTAATTAAAATCCTTACATGGGAATATTTTATGTAAATTCTTTCATATAAGATTTTAATTAATTTTTACATATATAGATTAATTAAAAATTTTTGTACTCAAACTCTTAATGGGCTTTTACTTACTAATTTGGATATATGGGTTTTTAAATCTGTTAGATCTTGGGGTAATTGAAATCAAGATTGAGTGAATTGATTTCTTAAAATTCTTTTGCAAATTAAAACTTTAATAATATAAATTAAGAAATATAAAAAAATAGCTTGGATTTGTGAGTTAACGAATAAATAAACAAGTAAATAAGTAGGGATAGAGAAGTAAACATTTGGATTTATAGAGGTTTAGCTTTTTACTTATGTCCTCTCCTTTAGCTTCACTTGCTAAAGAATTTCATAATTTACTAACTTGAATTGTTA
The DNA here is from genome assembly GCA_038381775.1 of Adansonia rubrostipa. Lineage (NCBI taxonomy): Eukaryota > Viridiplantae > Streptophyta > Magnoliopsida > Malvales > Malvaceae > Adansonia > Adansonia rubrostipa. Next base: position 7,043,342 of record JBBYHM010000003.1, on the reverse strand, counting down.
CTTTCAAGGACAATGTATAACCTTTACAACATCTTGTCTTTTACTTCGATTAAAGTATAAACCTTTTCCCCCATTTTTTTGAAGGCTTAGATAAAACATGCTCATTGTTCTTATAGACTAAGTGCAAACCTCTCCTCTTTATACAAGGATTGTTGGTGTAAAAAAATATGACCTCTAGAAGGTTAGTATTTAAAAAATTTTGGCCCTAAGAAAAATGATTATACAAAGATATAATACAAAGAATACAATGAGGATAGGAAGAATTAATTAAAAAATGAAATACTTGAAAGTGTGAAAGAGATTAAAATTTGGCTATAATCTTATTCTCTTAATGTATCTTGCTATTTAGAGTGTTAGTGAGGCTTATTTATAGCTTGTAAGTGATTTAGGACCATTAGAGAATGATTGGAACATTTTAGAGCTATTGGAGACTTCATAAATGAGTCTTCTTGTTCATTCCTACAATGATGCATTGATACATTTAACCTGGTTATCAATATATTGTTAGGTACAAAGTATTGATGCACTAAATTTTGTATCAATACATTTTTAAAGGGTACCCATATATTAGATATTTTATTGGCACTTTTTGAGGTTTTAAAGATTTTTAGCTATTGCCAAGCATATTTATCGATACATGATAAAAAGATATTGATGCATTCATTGAAAGCCTTTACAAAGTGTGTTTTTTTGGCTTTAAAACATATTTGCCTAACTTAAAAATGTTTTATAAATAAAGTATGCATTAAGACTGCATTTGTGAGTAAGTTAAGGAGTTAAAAGCATTTTAGTATTTTTCAAAATATTTTTAAATTAATTAAAGGTAAGATACTAAGCTAAAAATATTTAAACATAAAAAAATTAAGCTTAAGTTTTTTTTTTATATTAAAACCGAGATTAATTCAAAGCTAATATAGCTAATGAAATCCATAAAGTCTCATAAATTAATTCTTCGCAATATTTATTATTTTTTTAAAATATGATTTTCTTTATAAATATTTTGACCAAAAACTTTTGACTAAAATTTTCATTGTATTTCTTTTGGTTTTTTTTTATTGTTTAAAATTTGTTTTCCTTTACACATGGCCATTATGCATAGAGGAAACAACCCACATCAACTTCGTGATGAAATTATATTATGAAAATGCAATGTTGACCAATGAATACATGTGCGTGTCATAGTAACCTTGACTATGAGGATTTAATTAAAAGGAAGAAAGAAATTTGAAAAGAAAAGAAAGAAAGGATTTGACAAAAGGGATTTTTTCCCTTTGGCTAAATTGTTTTTTTTATAAATAAGGAAAGCCTTTCCCTTTTAGCCATATTTGGCTATTTTGAAAGAAAATTAAGAAAAAGAGAAAGGTTTCTAAATATTTTTAAGGAATTCTCAACCAAAAATTCTTACTTTTTCATGCTTTCTAATTCATTTTATTCTTTATCTTAATTCTTTCCTCTCTTTCTGGGAGCTTAATGATTCAAAGCATTATTTAAGAGATTGTTCGTGCCTAAATTTTTAGAACCAATTTAAAGGCCAAATATTTGAGCTATGATTAAACATCTTCAAGTATTTCTTATTACTTTTTTAGAGTTACAAAAAGTCAAACTTTGAACAAAATTTTATTTTAGTACTTTTTAAATCAAGTTTACTAAATTCTTAGTTATTTTTAATACTTGTAATTTCTTTCGTGTTAGTTTTCATTATTTTATCTTATTTTGCTCATTTTGCATATTGTTTATGTTGCAAGAATGCATTTCATGTCATTTTATGTTATATGTACATTATTACATTAAGTTATTGGTCCATGAAAACTCTTGCATTAAAAAACTTCCTAGAAGGGATAAATCTACTAAGTATACAAGTCATGCATGTTTTTCATATTAAGGGAAAATTACTTTTGGCATTATTGGTGTTTAGCCAAACATTAAGGCATGTTTAACACTTTTTCCAAAATCATTTCACGCAATTTGAGGCTATTACATGCCTTGGCTAAATGATAGGGGCTAATTATAACTTTTCCATGCATTTTAGGGCTATTTTGCAATTTGGCCAAACTTGGGGACTAAAGAGCAATTTTTCCCAAATTATTTCATGCATTTTAAGGGTATTCCATGCCTTGGCCAAATGTTAAAGGGTAATTATAATTTTTCCATGCATTTTGGAGCCATTTTGGAATTTAACTAAACCTGAGAAACTTAAAAAGCAATTTTCAATTTTTTGACTTGCATTTTGGGATCATTTTTGAATGGCTAAGCCTAAAGGGATCATTTAGCAATTTTTTGAAATCGAAAATGCATTCTTAGGGCCATTTAGGTTATTTGACATAACTTTGTGTCAGTGTAGCAATTTTCATCATTTTAGTGCCATGCATGCACCTAAAAGGTGATTTTTGTAATATTTATGTTAAAATTGAGTCCTTAAAAGCATGTTGCCATTTTCATGTAGATACATGGTCTTTCCGGTCATTTATAAACTTTTGCATTTAAACTGAGTACAAAGGAGCCTGTTGGCATTTTTATACCGATGTATGGACTTTAGGGTCCTTTCAATAATTTTCTCATTAAAACCAAGTATTTAGGGTCATGTTGGCACTTACACAATTTTACACCAAAAATCGAGTCTTTTAGGACTAGTTTTGGACTTCCATATGAAAACTGAGTTTTAGCTCTTATTTATTATTTTCAAGATTAAAATCAAGTCTTTAATTTTCTAATTAAATAAAAATGTGTTTTTAATAAAAATGAGGCAAATTAGTCCATAGATTTCTTCTAATATATATTAGGGTTCTCATTAATTATTTTAAAATGTTAAATTGAAATTTCCTAGGCATATCAGGAAATGAAACTTTCGTGTCCTCTGAGCTTTCAAAAGTAGTGCGAAAAATTTTTATCTTCCAAAACGAATAAAAAAAACTTTGATTCACTCATAAATGGAATAATGATATTAGTAATAAGCAATTTCAGAATACGAGAATCATGCTTAAATACCAAAAATGAAAACTGAATCTAATACAAATTTAGGATAACACATAATTGAGATGTACCCACATAAACTATCATGAAGGTGCTTATTCTTCCCCATGCGTAATTGACTCTCGAACCCTTTTATGTGAAACTCTAGTTTGAAAGCAGACTTCAAGGTTTGTCTTTAAAGGTTTTGTAGCCTATAATAGGCGAACTTTGGTAGGTGGCCAACCAAATCTAGCCTAGTGACTTCAAATTTGTCGATCATTTAATAATGGCCATTTAAGGGAATTTAGGTGAACGATTCACTCTGATAATTAAGTCACATCCGAACATAGAAAAAAGAAATTGTTCATCCAAGTCTAGTACATTGGATTTGTGTTCAGCAACTTAAGATAGGTTAGATCAATTATGCTTGTGGAGTTTGAAATCAATAGCAGGGAAACTAAAGAGTAGTTTTTTTCAATAATGGATTAATCCCTTTTAATTCATAATTTATCTAATGAACAAATTTCTATAACATCAATCCATTTATTTATTTGTAAAGGTTTATGAAATTGTTTTCTATTGTAAAATGTAAAATCAAGCTAAAATGGACATTTGAAGGATAGAAGTTTAACATTTTCTTTCATAAAAATATCTTGGGCACCTATTTTCTTTCATAATAGGATTCTTATTTGCACATATTGCTACCAAATAAGTGTATAAGAAAGCTAAGGCATTTTTTTATTTTTCTTTGTGAAGAGTTCAGATGCCTAATTTCATTCCAGCTTTTTTTTTTTTTGCAGTCTAAAATATTCAAGATTGAGGACCAGGTAGTAACCCTAGAAGAGGTCTCCCCCTCTAAATGGACTAAGCATTTTTAGGACCCATATGGGAATATTTGGGTGACTGCTTGTGCATGTGGTTGAAGAATTCACATTCCAAGCCTAGTCAAGCAAGCCTGATTAAACAAGAATGAAGTTCGAACAGAAAAGTTAATTTTCATTTTCTTTTCTGGGAAATTAGGGATTTATTTTTCTATATGTCATGCTTGATTTAATTTCCCTTTTTTAGAAGATTTTGGAACCGTCATATATTTTACTTGTACTCATGCGATATTTATGCCGATATCCATTTCAAAAAATTAAAAATTGCAAAAAAAAAAACTACATCAGCATTTATACCATGGGGTGTCAAATTATCAAATAAATTTTAATTTTTGACAATATTGCCAGTTTCTCTTTTACGAGGATTTTTTCATAAACTTTTGAGTTTTGGATTTTTTTAATTTTTTATCATTAAATGCTTTTGATAAATGCATTAAATCCAATTAGTTTTGTTTTTCTAAACTTGAATCTATTTTGGACTTTTTCATTTAAAGAAAACAGTATAAGTTTTCGATTGAATAAGGTTTTTTGTAAACTCTTTTCGAGTTTAGGATTTTCAACTTTTTATAGTTTTGTTTAAATATTTCGAGGCTCATTACTTTTAAATTTAAAATTCATTTTTGATTTTTTTGTTTCTTTCAAATACAAAATTTTCACAATAAGGATTGTCCTTATAAACCTTTTGTAAGTATGAGATTTTTAATTCTCTTTTTTTTTTTTCCATATATGAGAATTTTCAATTTATTTACATTATTTATTTTTCTCAGAATTCAACATTCAAGATTTTATTAAATTTTCTAGTATGAATTCTTGCATGAATATATTAAGTAGGATGTTAGTGAATGGAATTTTCCACTAAACCTTGTTTTTAGCATGGAAATTAATTTTTTTGTACATGACATTTTTGAAATTTCTCATGCTGTTTTAGTTTTAACTAAATTCCTTTAGAATTTTTCTTGATTGTCCACCTAAAATTTTCTAATTGAAATTTAACATATTAATTTAATTAATTCAAATCTCCTTATGGTTTCTAATTGGAATTCCTATATGATAAAATTCTTAATTGGATTTATCACATGTGTAATTTTAATTCATTACTTGAATACATGGATTTTCATCCAAACATTTTTTCTTTTACAATTTAGTCTTTCCAACTTTAATTATTCAATTTGATTTTTAATTAGAGTGCTATACAGTAATTTTTTCAATTCTCTTTTCTAAAGTCTTTTAATAAAAATTTACATGATTAAATTCTTAATTGAATTTTATCACATGTAAAATTTAATTTGAACCCTTGTGTACATGAATTTTAGTTCAAATTTTGTTTTTTACAATTTAGTCTTTATTATTTAAATTCTTTCAATCGATTTGCAATTAAGGACTTGTTACTCATAGATTCATTAATTAAATTTCATACACATGTGCATAGAGCCTAAATTAAATATTTTCATAGATGAAAATTTTAATTTAGGATTTTTGTACATGAATTTTTCCAATTCTAAACATTATTTATTGATTAGGTTACATAAGCTTCGAAAATTAATCTAAGCTTAGTAAATCAAATCCATTTCATTAATTTGGCATATAAATTATATTTTTATATGTAATAAAATTTCCTAGTTTATATTTAATTAGAATTTTTGTTCATATTTTTCCTATTTTAAACACATATTATTAATTTGGTCACATAAACTTAGGAAATTAATCTAAACCTTATGGGATTGAATTTGTTTGGTTAATTTGAACAAGAATTACAATTTTACAAAATATATTATCATTTTCCTAATATCATTTGATTTTAATTATTTTCAAAATTTAATTTAATTTAACACTTTTTTCAAGCCAAAATCTACATGGCTATCATGCATCATGGGACATATCTAGTCCAACTATTATTACGTGCCCTTAAGCTAATCAAATTAGATGAGGCATATAATAGTTAATAATGTAAACTAATCACTTTTGTTAGTGATTGACAATCACACAAATACTAATTGGATGAAGCCTATGAAAGAAAATGGCCTTGCAAAGTTTGTAATGAGTTACGATGATTAGATTCTAACACATCAAAGCCGTGTTTCTGAAAATGTTCCTAGTCACTGTATTATCAAGATAGGGCATTGACAATGCACGAAGACTAGCATATGTTAAAGCTCCGTGTATTTGATGAATACAACGTTTTGATCTCCTAGAAGTTGAAGTATAGAGATACTTTGGATAGCATATAGGTCTTTGTTTTATGGAAACAAGTTCACTGAACATGATATATATATGAGAACTTTATTTGATATAAGTCTCTCAAATATCTATGAGTATGTTCTCATATGCTAGTCATGTATATTAGTTTGTAGACTTATGATACCAAGTCATTTTAATGGGGAGTGTCATACTTTAATTCATCACGAATGGGTCCACAATAGATGGATGCCTATGGTAAGGTAGATTTGGATATGGCATGAACTATACAAAGGTGGATGAGAATATAGAGAGGATTCACCACTCTAAATGACATTGAAGACATGTCTCACATGTTATTGGCGTTGGTTAACTTGATAAAGTCATTGGCCAATGCATGATGAATTTAGGAGAAATTATTTCTCTAAATCCATGAGGTTAACTAAAAGCTACAAGAACTAATATGGATTGATACATGAGCAGACACTACACCATCTCATAGTTTTTTCGAGATATCTAGTGAAAGGAATGAACTAAACTAAGAGGCTAGATACTAAAAGTTTCTTAAAGAGGTCATATTGACTATTTCTGCATACCAAGTGGCCATAGTGCTTTGCTAGGGGCCAATCTTGGTCTACAACTATAAATGCACTTAATTAAGTAATTATATTTATTGTCTTTAAGATGGAAGTCTAATGGATCACACATAATAAGATGATCTATTGGATTAAAATCATGATTTATTTAAGCATGGCTTAATTAAATAAAAGGTTTAATAAAGGAGGACTTAATTGAATAAGTTTAGCTAAGAATAATTTAAAACATAAATTAGATTTATGAAATCTAATTAGAGATGTCTTAATATGGCAATAAAGATAAAAATGTCTTATCAAGAAATATCTATTTATAGACATGGTCTTAGGGATATTATTAAATAAAGCCAAATATTGTATTTAAAAAATTAAATAATTATTTGATAATTATTTAATTAATTATTTAATGATATTTACATGAAGAAAAATTATTTGACTTGGGTTATAAATTTTAATTATGAATTAAATTATCTAGCATGTAAGTTAAGGTGTTGGGCTAAAAGTCCTAATTATGAAATTAAGAGAGTTTAGTTGTGAACTACTTAAATATGGGCTTGCTAATGGGCTTGGCACATGAAATAGCTATCTTGGTGTGTTGTTATGCTAAAATATTAATAAGTTAATATTAAGGCCCAATCTTGAATAAGCTAATTAAAATAGTTTTAATTGGGCTCTAGAAAGTACTCTAAAATGGGGCCACCTTTTAGGCATGTTAGTAATGGGCTTAGTTGACCCATTAGTCAAGCTTAACCTAGCCCAAGTTGTATTCAAATACATTATTGAGGCTTTTTTGCTAATAATAAGCATTAGAAGAAACCATAGGTACCAACCCTAGACTTTTTTAAGGGGGTTTGGCCAACCTTTGGTTTTTTTGAAGCTCTTTTTGTATTTTCATGGTTTTTTTTAGTGTTCCTAAATTTTTCTTGACACAACAAAAGTAGAAAAATAGTTTTCTACCTATAGACTCCTAATTTCACCTAGGCCATTTTTTTTCAATTATCTTAATTATTTAAGATTGAGAATTTATTGGCCTTTTAGTAAAGGTCAACCTCTGCTAAGTAGATTACACATTTTTATAATTTATTCTATCGTACCTAAATGGTTGCGTATGTACATGAACAAAAAAATGCAATTTCAATGGTAGTAAAGAATAAATCTCAGATAAAAATAATGAATATTCAAGAGAAAATTTTTTTCTGAACTTGTCAAATTTTGGAAATCCATTTTTGTAAATGATATCACAGTCAAATTTCTCATTTTTAGGAAGTTTTCAAGATTTTCCTATAAAATTTGAAAAGTTGAATGTTGCGTATTATTACTAATATTCGTGTAATATTTATGCCAATATGCACTTTGAAAAATAAAAATATTTAATAAAAATCTATATAAGCATTTTATACCATGAGGTGTCAAATTGACATATTTATTAATTAATTTTGAAATTTTCACTATACTATGAGTTTTGGTACGCAATTTTTTTGGGAAAACTTTTTCCAAAATTTAAGTTTTTATCTTTATTATTTTTACCAAGTAATGTTTTGAAACTTTTTCTAAAATTTAAGTTTTTATCTTTATTATTTTTACCAAGTAATGTTTTGAGCAACATATTAAATTTAGCTCATTTTCCTGAAGTTTATTTTTGAAATTTTCTCACTTCCAGAATACAAAGTTTTCTACTCTGTAATTTTTTTGTAAGATTTTTTTTTTAAGTTTATAATTTTTAAAATCCTTAAAATACTTTCATAAAATTCATATTAAATCAGTTTTTGAAAATTCAATTTGTTTTATGAGTTTTGTATTTTTTTCAAACAAAAATTTTCTTCCATAAAGGTTTCTCGTAAAATTTAATGAGTTTGGGATTTTTAATTGTCTTTTTCTTGAACATAAGACTTCTTTAAAATGTTCTCGTATAGTTCAATACTTGGAATTTTTATAAGAAAATTCTATTATTTTTATTCATTTTATTGTAGGCAGAACTTTTTTAAACAGTCCTAAAACTTTCAATTTTTGCAAATAGACGTAACAAGCCCAATAAACTTGCCAAGCATATTTTTAATTTTCTCCTAATCCGATTTCATTCTTTACGAGCTTAATAATCCCATTTCTTAATTATTCCAACAAGCCCATTTCATTTCTAGTAAGGCCTAATTAGGCCCATTTTAATTTTATAACAAAACCTAATGATTTTTCTCTCTCCAAAATTTTTATTAATTTTTTTGAATTCAAAATTTTCATATGAATATTAAGTTGGGCCTTTTATGTGATTAAGTTTGTAATTAAATTTGTCATTTTATAACTTTTTATTTCTTACAATTTAGTCCTTCCACTTTATTTTTTCTGTTCTTTCATAATTGCAATTATAATTTTATTTATTCATGCATTTTTAAAAATTTATGAATATTTATTTTAATTTTAGAATTTGATAATCTGGTTATACAAGAATTAATTTAATCGATATTAAATTTTATCATTAAGATTAATATCATCTAAATAATCATAAAGCCTAACATTAAGCTAGATGACTCATATATCAAAATGATGATTCATGCATAAGGAGTCATATAAAAGAAAAAAAAGTCAATTAATTAAGCTTTAAAAAAGTCTTAAAAATATTTTAAAAAAACCAAATCAATAAATAAATATATAAAAAAAGAAAGGCTAATCAGCCAAGAGGGATCTCAGCCCTTTTTGGTCGAATCTCCCCTTATAAATAAGGGGCGAGATGTTTCATAAGAAGCTTTACCTTTCCCATGAGAAAAAAATGCTAAAAAACATTGAAATTTCTTAGGTTTTTAAGCTTTTAAGGTAACTTCTCTTGTAAAAATTTTAATTTTTGTTTATTTCATTTTAATGAGCTCTGTGACTACTTAAGGCCATGAATTTTGATCCATGTTGAAACACCAAGTATGAAAGCTCTTATCAAAGTTTCTTGATTTTGTTATATTTAAGTTTTTTAGTAATAAGTTGGTTTTCATCATGATAATTTGTTTTTGTTGATAGAAATAATATTATTTTTATGTATATATTTTGTGTTATTTTTTTTGACATTTTCATGCTGATTTATGTTGATATTTTCATTATTTATCATGATTTTATGCATGTTTAAGTTTGGTAAAAATTGTGATATGTATTTATATTGATATTCATGAAAATATCTGATGAAAACAAAGCTACTTTCGATTACCTTTGTGCTAGCTAAAAAAAATTAGGGTACTTGAATAATTTTTCATGCTTGATTTTATGGTATTTTGGACTATTTTGTGATGTTTAAAACTTATAGAAGCCTTAAAATAATTTTCTAAAAATTTTGAAAGCCTTGGGAAGGTATTTCAATACTTGGCTGAAAACATGGATGATTTTGTAATGTTTTGTTTTTTATGCTATTTTGTAATTATGGAAAATTTAGAGACTAAATTGCAAAAATAAAAATGTATTTCGATGCCATCCAAGTTGGGCGAGAGCTTAATATACCTGAGGGATATGTTTTGTGTATTTTTAACATGTTAAAACATATTTCATGCCTTCGTAACATTTTAGGTGCATTTTTGCAATTTTAATAAGTTTACGGGTTTATTTTCAAAAATTGAAAAAATTATTTCAAGGCCAAAGTTGATTGGCCAAATGCTTTTTATGACTTTTGGAATGATTTTTGTGATTTTTGGTTATGTTTGATGTTTAATTATGAGTTTATTTCATATGCGGACCGAATTGCAAAGTTAGCAAAGTTAAAAAACCTTGCATTTTAGGGTTAAAATGGTCTTTTCCATATCAAATTATCCATGTAGGGTATTTTTGTCATTTTAAGACTATTTCATGCATTTGTAGTCATTTTGGGGCTAAATTGTAATTTTAAGAAATTTAAGGACTTAGTTATAATTTTTGCATTTTACATCATCTTTAATATTCAAGTTACCCATTTAAGGTACAACTATCATTTTCTATCACCTTTAAGTCTTTCAGGGTTATTAGGATACTTTTATGTCGAAGGCATACCTTAGGGTATCTTAGTAATTTATCCTAGAATTGAGTCCTTTATGATCATTGAGATACTTCTATGTCAAAATGCATAATAGGCATAAGTTCATCATTTTACAATACTATAGAGTTCTTTTGCATTACTGGGATACTTCTACATTGAAAGTGTACCTTAACGGGATTTCAATAATTTACACTAAAACCAAGTTCTAAATGATCACCAAGATACTTTATGTCAAAGGTGCATAGTAGGAATAGGTTCATCCTTTCATGATAATATCGAGTCTTTTAGGTTTGCCCAGATACTTATATGTTGAAGGTAAACCTTAGAGACATTTTAGTAATTTATCTTAGAATTGAGTCCTATGTAATCACCAAGATTCTTTAATGGTGAAGGTGTGCATTAGGGATAGGTTTATCTTTCATAATCATTTTTGAGTCCTTTAGGGGTACCAGGATAGTTTCACATCGAAGGTATACCTTAGGGGTATTTTGGTAATTTTATATTAAAATTGAGCCCTTTAGACTAACTAGAATACTTCCATGTGGAAAATACTATAAAGGACATTATGGTCATATCGACCATGTTCGAGTCCTTTGAGTCTAGTTTCATATATATAGTCAAAACCGAATCTTAGGATAAATTTTATTATTTATTACAAAATTGAAATTTTTCTCCAACATTAAAATAGTGCATAGAATTTCTCCCAGCATATAAGAGGGGTTTTACATATCATTTTAATAATAAGATATCCTTTTTCAAAATTAAGATTTTTTTCAAATTTTAGAAAAATAAAACCTTTTACATTCCTTTGGCTCCCTAGTGGAGTACAAAAGATATTTGATTTCTTAAAACCCTTTGTATTCCATCAGCTCTCCAATGGGTTGTGAAAGAGAATGATAAAACCTTTTGTATTCCATCGGCTCTCTAGTGAGATGTGAAAGAGAATGATAAAACCTTTCATTTTCTTTTGATCTTCTGATAAAGTACGAAAGATATTTTGAGTTTCAAAATTATTAAAAACCTAACTTTCTCATCCAAAAAATAAATTTATTTCAAAAAAATTAGTTTGATATATGGAAATTATAGTTAAACACCAGATATTGAAATTGGATAAAGATCAAATTTTAAGTTAACACGTAATTAATAAGGTATTGATTACCAGATTCCATAAGAGGGATCAATCTTTATTCATGATTATAGTCGACTCTTGAACCCTTTTATGCAATCTCTGGTATTTTCATAGATCTCGAAGTTTGTTTTCATAGGTTTCGTAGCCCTAAAAATACAAACTTCAATAGGTAACTAATCTTACCGAGGCAAAATTGATTAGCAGCAATTCCAAAACAAATAGTCATTTTAACAACTATTTAAGGTTAAGTTGAGCGTGCACTCATCTTGATGACTTAGTCCGCAAATATGAAAAATTAAAAAAATGATAATAATGACTGGCCCCTAAAAATAAAAGTATATGATATATGTAGGAACAAGGGTACACTTACCTTTTAAGATGAGTTGGTCAAGATTCGTATCCTGGGCATGTTGCGACATTAGCATTGAGAGATTAGTTTTTCACAAAAGTTGTGAAATTGGCTAAATCCTGAAATCTTTGCTTTTGTAAGCCTCTCTTATGTTGATTGGTTTTCTAGGTGATCTCAAAGTGTTTTTGATCACTATGAAGGTAGAAAATTAGTTTTCTATCTTGGTGGAATCAAACGAGATCAATATTTTTTATTTTTGGATCCATTTATTAGCATTTGCAAAAAGTAGCTACTTCCTTGTGAAGCTGTTTTCTTTTCTCTTTAGCACAACAAGCATGAGAATTATCCCTGGATCACTTCAGATCTAGACCTGCTAGCTATATATCTTTTGGTTGAGGCTTGAAAAGCTTTTTGTTTAGCATTGGAGAACCATCAAACCTCATAAAGGCTCTAATATGCATATATATGGATCAACCCATTAGAAGCAGGACACTTGTGCTACTTGTTACCTTGAGAAGAGATCGTAGTGATTAAACCATGGTGGTTCGTGCAGGGATAAACATGCTTAGAGTTGCAAGTCTCTAAGTAGGCATGATTTATGTCAGATCTATGTTTTAAAATTGCTATCCCATTACACAGATATCTCTTCTTAAGATCGTGATGAACTCTAGGTGTTTTTTATTTAATTCCATTGCGTACGTTTAATTTTGATTATATTTTTATACCTATATCAATATGCATCAGCCTAAATTTTTGTTTTCATATCAGAGCATAAGATTTGTAGATTACATGTGGTCTAGCATGCATTTGTAGATTACATCTGATTGATTTATGCATTGATTTAATGATTTTTTTAGTTTTAGTAAAATTCTTGAAAAATTATTTTTCTTTAATTTTTTTTAAAATCTAGACAATATGTAAATTTTGGTTTTAATCATATTTAAAAGTTTTTAAATAATTAATTAAAATTATTTTAATTTATTCTGATTAAAGTCTTAGCATGTTTTAGTTTTCCTAGTTTTTCGATGTTGTTTTGATCTGTTTCTTAAATTAAAAATTAAAGAAATTGTTTCTTTTTAATTTTTAATTTCCAGCATGTTAATCCATGTTTATTACCAATATTAATTAGTTTAACACATGTTTTTTCTAATTAAATTGATATTTGAGTCATATGTCAACGTTTTGGTATTGACTGTTGCTAAGATGGCTTTGTTTCAATGTTTTTGAAGGGTCTAATTTTTTAGGCAGCCATTGCTGCGATTTTTTCTATGGTTTTCCCCTTGAAACTATCATGAATTGTTCATAAAACTTTATGAAAAAATCATGTTAAAATCAGAGTCGAGAATGCTTCAATTCTAGGCCATAATAGGTGCACTAGGTGTGCTTAAGTCCTGCAACTTTATTGTCTCTCTTCTTAGGACCATGATGCAGCATCCATGGCACCAAATAGTTGCTGCAAATTTGCTGTATTTTAAAGTTTTAGTGGGAGAAAAATAATAGTTTTTGAGTTGGATTAGAATGGTTGAGATAGTTATGCATGGAGCAGACTCTTAGTTGTACTAGGACTCTTTGAAAGGCCATGTTCCATTAAAACTCTTACTATGTTCCATTAAAACTCTTACTTATCATCAAACACCTAATTATCCAATTATATTAAGTTTCTTAAATTGACTAAGATATGAATTAGATAATGTAATAAGCATGGGATTAAAATTCAATTAAATTGTTTAATTAAAATTGATTTTTTTAAATGATTAATCCTACTTAGAGTAAGATTTGTTCTAATGTGATTAGCATGAATGTTAATCATGTAAAAAAATTATTTTTCTTAATTAAATTAAACATGGATCAATTAGTAAAACTTCAAAAATTGGAAACTATTTTCCTAATTGGTTTAGGAAATATTTCATGTTAAATATTAAGATAAAGTTATCTAAATGTTATATAATGTCATAATTAAAACAAACAACCTAAAAGTTAGGTAACATTCATTTTAGTGTCTTCAAATGTTGTTTTTGGAAAATAAGTTGCCAAAAATGGATGGTTTGTCTAAACTATGATAAAGTTATCTAAAAGTTATATAACACCTTAATTAAGACAAACAACCTAAAAGTTAGGTAATAAGCAATTTAAGACAAGTTTCCTAAAAGCTAGAAATTTAATTAAAAATGTTTTAATTAAAGAACTAAAATTACTAAATATTTTGATAAATCATCACAAATTGTTTGATGAGGTTTGTGCAAATGACACACAAGATCACCAAGTGCTATATGCTTATTTTGTTTCATGCTTATAATATGATTATGTTAGCATGAAGATGATTATGGACTAGAACTTTGTATGACTAGGTTGTGGATGTTTGAAATTTTTTTTAGGTATTTATTTTATAAATACGATTTACAAACCCTACCTTCTTTTCTCATTTTGGATTCTAAATTCTCTTCTTACCTAACTTCCCTCGAGTGTAACTTGAGGTTTCTCACAATGATATATAATCATTACTAGGACTTGTAGATTTAGATTTGGTTAAGATTAGAATTTATGCAAATATAAGATTTAAAGAAGATGGCACCAAGAATAAAAGACTAAGGAGATCATCATCAAGACTTACAAAAACCTTCTATGATATCCCTAGGAATTTGACTAGTTAATTCCCTAATGGCTCAAAGAACCTAGATAGATAAAGTCCATAATCATACTAGTAGATTGCATTTGTTAGATTTATTTTTTAATTTATATATGTTATATGTGATTGAATAAATGCTAAGCATGCTAATCAAAACAAAGCAATGAGACCTAAGATAAATGACTAAAAATCCCTCATAAAATGTTGAGTCCATACTTAAGCGTGATTAGATACGTTCCATTAAATATTGTCCATAACTAAGCATAATAAGAAAACTAAGTTTTGGCTATGAAAATTTGTTGGGCTACCCTTAAGGTTCCTTCTACCTGAGTTGCTTGATTTATAATTAATGGACCTTACTCAACTAAAGCTATGTTGGCTGGATGCTTACAAACTCTTACCTATGGCATTAGATATGATGGTTAGGTGAAATGTATATGATGCATATAGGTAAAAGAGTTATCGTCTCACTTGTCTAGAAGTCGCATAGAGATACAATTGGTAAGATATATCATCTATCTAATTAGTTTTTTCATGGATCATTAGGCTATCCCCAAGGCCATGGAAGGATAAAGGGGTGCCTAGCTCATTAAGAAGATTCAAATATTGAACTTCTTGTATTATAATTAAGGGCTATAATGTCGATAAAATAATGGGGACAATCATTAAAGTTGTAAAACCTTACTTAATGATTGAAATTACAAATTATTAACTACAAAATATTTTGGTTCATAATAGATTTAAACAAAACATGACTAATAGACTATCACTAAGTGGCATTCATGATGTTAATAAATTTTAAGCACCAGACTCTATTGACTATGCCCACATTGGATGGCATATTCAAGAATAACCCACTAGGTCAGGGGCAATGTATCAAGTTCATATTAATGACCTAGATCAAGCCACATAGTGATGATGGCTAGTATGATGCCTGAATTTCAAAAGGAGTAGGTGACTATTTGAGCTCATGAAATCATCTGAAACCTTAAAAAACCATTCCATAAGGATAATCATAATAAGAGGTTTGACATCCCTAAGGAATTATTCCTAAGCAAGATGTCAAAAGGTAGCCTAATTAGGCCTCATATGATAGGATGTATTTCAAGACTTTTATACTTTAGATGGATTATGATCCATGCATTGTCCATATACTTTATTTTTGAAAATAGACAATGGAAATGATAAGGGAATATGCCAACATAATGGAGAGCTAGATTAATCGTGTAAAGACTGTAAGGAAAATTTTGATATAATCAAAATTGGGAAACTTACAAAGTTCCAATATTAGATATACATTGAGATTAATTTAATTCTTTTAGTATATGATATATAGAAGTTGGTGCTTAAATATGTATGAAATACTGTAAGGCCCAAATGAAAAAAAGTAATAAATGGACCATATGAAATGGCAACCTTGTTGATATTTGATCAAAGCTTGCCATCTTGATTAGTGTTTGTAGAACATAATCTTGATTTATTCATAAAACATTGATGTATGTTTTGGCATTTATATGCCAATTGAGGATGACTGCTGGTATACAATGTCAAGCTTAGATTCAATCTTCATCGAATAAATCATTAACCATGGAATTTGTTCTATGTTATGGTCCTATTATTCTTAAACATACACTTGCAATAGTATTGAGAATACTAAAAGGCCTTTAACTTAAAGCATTAAAGAATAGTTTAAGAATCCAATTCCCTTGAATCTATACATGTAGAATTTAATGGAAGGCATTTATGACTCTTTAAAAGTAAAAGATAATAATTTTGCTTAGTGATAAATAACCAAAATGTTAAAAATACAATTATTTGGAAAGAGTTCCAAACTAGAAAGTATTGCATGTTTATACGTTAAAGCTTATGAACAAGCTCTTTTGTTTAGGCTCACAAAAGGAGTTATATTTGGATCATTAGCTTACAAGTTCATAAAAGATTCCTAATAGTTGTTAAAGTAACAATTGAGCCATATGATTAGAACTTGGGCCTTATTGTGATCTGAATATCTAATCAGTTTGATAATGAGATTATCATTAATGTAACCAAAACATGTTCTCATAATTGCACTAAAATTTTATCTATGTTAAGACATGATTACTAATTGAAAGAGTTCGGCATTGGATTTATTAGCAATTGGCTTAGTGCAAGTGAGAAATGTTAGTATAGGCCCTAAAGCCAGTCAGATTAGATGAGGCATACAATAATAAATACTGCAAACCAATCACTTTTGTTAGTGATTTGAGGTTTTCTTTATGTTAGTGGTGTGTTTGACAATCATGCAAACACTAATTAGATGAAGTCAATGAAACACAATAGCTTTACAAAGTTAGTAACGAGTTACAGTGATGAGATTTTTATGCATCAAAGTTATGTTTCTAAAAACATTCCTAGTCATTGTATTGTCGAGATAGGGCATTAACAATGCACAAAGACTAGTATATGTTAAGCTTCCAAGCTTTTGATGCATGTAGCTCTTTAATCTAATAGAAGTTGAAGTAGAAGTATACTTAGGGATAGCATATAGGTGCTTCTTTTGTGGAAATAAGTTCATTGAACATGGCCTGTATGAGAACTCCATTCGATATAATTCAATCAAGTATCTATGGAATATGTTCTCATGTGCCAGTCATGTATATTAGTCTTCAGGCTTGTGATACTAGGTCATCTTGTATGGGGAGTGTCATGCTTTCATTCCATCATGAATAGGTCCACAATAGATAGATGCTTATGGTAGGGTGGTTTTAGGTTTAGCATAAACCATATGAAGGTGGATGAGTAATCCAGAGAGGACTCATCACTCCAAGTGAGATTAGAGACATGTCTCATATGTTCTTGGCTTTGGTTAACTTGATAAAGTCATTGGCCAATGCATGATGAATTTTAAAAAATTGTTTCTCTAAATCTATGAGGCTAATTAAAAGCTACAAGAACTAATATGGATTGATACATGAGTAGACACTACACCATGCTCATCATCTTTCGGTGATATCTGCTGAAAGGAATAAAATACATGAGAGGTTGGTTACTAAAGGGTTTCTTAAAAAGGTCATATTGACTCTTCCTGCATACTGGGTGGCCATGATGCCTTGTTAGAGGCCAATCTTGGTCTATAAATATAAATACACTTAATTGGGTAATTGTATTTATTGTCATTATGATGGAAGCTTGATGGGTCATACATAATAAGATGATCTATCAGATTAAAATCAAGATTAATTAAGTACGATTTAATTAAATAAATTCAATTAAGAATAATTTACAGCATAAATTAGATTTATGAAATCTAATTAGAGATGTCTTAATATGGCGATAGAGATAATAATGTTTTATCAAGATAATGTCTATTTGCAAACATGGTCTTAAGGATATTATTAAAAAAAGCCCAATAATTGTGTTTGAAAAATTAAATAATTATTTGATAATTACTTAATTAATTATTTAATAATATTTACATGAAGGAAAAATTGTTTTGATTTAATTTAATCTATTTTTTTTCTTAAGCCAAATCCATAAGGCTATCATGCGTCATGGGACAAATCTTATCCAATAACATCATTTCATTACCTCTATCAGAGCCAATTAGAGCCCTTGCATGAAATAGTGAAATCCCACTAAGGGAATTTGATTTGAAATATTTGAAAAAAAAAGAAAAATTATTAAAAAATAAAATAAAATTCAACCAAAAGAAGGATTTTTCCTTCGCATGGTTAAATTACTTCCCTAATGAATAGGGAAGTTTGTTTCATAAACCTTTCTTGGCTACTTTCTTTTCCAACTTGGTTTTCGAAAAGAGAATTTTAGTTTTTTAGCTTTCAAGTTAGAATTTTAAGTTTGTTTTTTATTAACGAAACATATTTCTCTTATTTTTCTTTTAAATTCCCTTCATTTTCTACACCATATACATCATCTACATCTATTTTGGATTTAAAAGTTTTCATTTTCTTTATTGGCAGCTTCATGAACCTAAACTGTTTAAGTGAAAACAAAAATCCACCTTTGGTATTTTGATCATTATTTTGTTTATTATTGATCAAATCATTTTTCAAAGTTTAAAGGCCTTAAACCTCTTTCATGTGAGTTGATATTGATTTTAAGAATAGGTGATTTATTATGCTCATACATCATATGTTGGTGTTAGATGTTGTTTTGGATGTTTGTGATGCCATATTCATCCATGTTGTTTATAAATGTATGATTCAAGCTTGTTAGTGGCTTAGAATGTTTCTAACACACCATGCATGTTTGAATTAAAGAAATGGAAATTTTTTTTGAAGGTCTCCATGCTTTGGCCAAATGCTAGAGGCTTTTAGGTAATTTTCCCTTTTTATTTCAAGGCTTTTAAAAAGCATTGTAATGTTTAGGAGTTTAGAGGCCTAAAAATATTTTTTTAATATTTTTGTTAGCTTATTTAAAGTAATATTTAGGCTACCATTCTACAATGAAATTCTTTTTGGGTCATTTAGTGGTTTAGTTAAACCACACATAACAAATTGCAAAATTTGAAAAGTTGTTGCATGAGGATCTAGTCTTGGCCGAATGGTCCTAAGACAATTTTATGACTTTTTCATATGTTTTAGGTATATTTTAGTCCTTTATCATGCGTTTCAAGTTACTTAAGGGTCACTTGGTAAAATTTGCAAAGTTTACTGATCAATTAGCAAAGCTTTATATTTTAAGGCTAATTAGCTCACTTATTGTGTAAAATTACCCATTTAGGGTGATTTTAGTGCATTCCATGCATTTTTAAACATTTTAGGGATCAAAGCACAAATTTACATAATTTAGGGACCTACTAGCAACTTTTTTCATCTGGCTCGTATTTTAGTCTAACATTTCCCAGATAGGGTAAATGTGTTATTTACCTTAAAACTGAGTCCTTAAGGGTTATGTAAGTATTTCTATGTCACGTGCATATCAAGGTAGGTTAGTTATTTCATTTTAAAACTAAGTCCTCAAAGGTCACATAAGCACTTTCTTGTTACACATTTTGGTGGTACTTTAGTTATTTCATTTTAAAACCAAGCCCTTAGGGGTCACATAAGCACTTTCATGTCATATGCACTTCAGGTAGGTTAGTTATTTCACTCTAAAATCGAGTTCTTTAGAGTCACATAAGCACTTCTATCTCATGTGAACTTTAAGGGTATGGCAGTCATTTTAGAGTCTGTTAAGGTCATAGGGAACTTTCATGTCAAACGTACACAATTAGGGGACATTTTTTTTCTTCAACCAAAACCAAGTTTTGTAGGTCTAAGATACAATATCATCGAAACTAAGTCCGAGGAATTTCTTTTTATTATTGAGCTATCAAATTAACTAAGAATTTTAAAAATCAAGGCAATATGTCCAAGTTGAAATAGTCTATAGTTACGCTTCCAGCACATGGAAGTAACCTCAATGATTATTTTAAATAAAAGAATACCCTATTTAAAAATGAGTTAATTTTCAAATTTTGTTAGAATAAAAACTTCCATATTTCTCTGGGTTTTTTAGTATAGTGTAAAAGTCATTTTTATTTTAAAATAATTAAAAATATGATTTTTTAGTGGATAGAATAATAAAATTTTCAAAAATACAAGAATTATGATTAAATATCAAAAATTAAAATCAAGTAAAAATAAAAAAATTAAGTTAACAAGTAATTAAAAGTTATTGATTTTTGACGTCACGAGAGGGATCAGATCCTTACCTATGCCGTAACTAACTCCTGATCCTTTTCATGTGATCTTTGGTTAGTATGCAGATCTCAGAGTTTGTTCACATGGGTTTCATAAACTTTAAGAGACGAAACTCTGGTAGGTGACCAATCTCACCTAGTGAAACTAGATTAGTGGTGACTTGAAGTCAAATAGTCATTTTGTAACAACCATTTAAGGTTAAGTTAAGTATGTGATTCACTCTGACTACTCAATCCCAAACAAAAACAAAAAAAAAACAAAAGGATTCACCTGCTTTTAAGTTTGATAGGTCAGGATTCGCATCCTGGCCATATTGCAATAAAAGGGTTGGCTCTCTTTATGAAAGGGTTAGTTCTCATTCTTGAAGAGGTTGGTTCTTTCTAGGAAAGGTTAGTTTTTTTAGAAAATTGTATATGTCAAATGGATAAATCCTAAAAAAATTGATAGGTCCTATTTTGTAAAAATAATATGTACATATTGCATACCTATATGTACAAATAGTAAAAATTACATTTGTACTCAAAGGGTTGGCTCATTTTCTTTTAAGGTTGATTCCTAAAGAATGGATCAATCCATTTTACATATTCAAAAAAAGAATAAACTCTTCTAAGAAAAGAATTGACTCCTTGGACTAAAACACGTGAATTTAAGGAAGAAAAATGACCTTTCTAAGAAAGGAACTGACTTTATATGCCAAAAAATGGACAAATTAAGAAAAAAATAATTGACCCTTCCAAGAAAGGAATTGAATCTTTAGGCCAAAAATGCGTAAATCAAGAAAAGTTTACCCTACACCAAATGAATTAACTCCTTAAGCTAAAAAGGCACGAATATAAGAAAAAAAACATACCTTAGGCAAAAAGAAACCAACTTTT
Organism: Adansonia rubrostipa; assembly: GCA_038381775.1. NCBI lineage: Eukaryota > Viridiplantae > Streptophyta > Magnoliopsida > Malvales > Malvaceae > Adansonia > Adansonia rubrostipa. The sequence continues at coordinate 7,022,105 of JBBYHM010000003.1, read as the reverse complement.
AATGCAAAAAATGTAGTAACTAAGAAACAGAACTAACCCCTCTAAAGAAAGGAACTAATTTCTTAGGTTAAAAATGCACAAAATTAAGAAAAAGAATTGGCTCCAAGCATGAATCAACTTCTTAGGTTAAAAATGCAAAACATTTAAGAAAAGGAATTGACCCCAAGCAAAAAAGAATCGACTCTTTATGCCAAAATGCAATAATAACCAAAAGAAAAGACGCATCTAAGAAAAGAAATGACTATTCTAGCCAAAAGTACCCAAATTTAATAAAGAGAATTGACCTTTCAACAAAGGAACCAACTCTTTAGGCTAAAATTGCTATAGAGAGTCAACTTACTTTGTGAACAGGTCCATTCCTCTGAATAAAACAATATGCACATATAGTAAAAACAATATGTATATATAGCATAACTATATGTATATACAATAAAACAATAAGTACATCCACCTTAAAATTATAAAAATTTCTTGAATAAACTAGAAAAAGTTGATTCACTTTACAATGGGGTCGATTCCTTAAAAAGAACAATACTTATATATAGTAAAAAATAATGAGCACATATAGCTAATTATTTGTACATATAGTAAAAACAATATGTACATATACCCCAAAATTGGTAACAATTGATTAATCAAACTATATACCTCCAGATGTTATTCTTATTCATATAATACAATGGATTCATAAGAATATAAGTATTTAAAAAAATATTGATATCTTTAAGTTGACAATAATGTTGTATACATTAATATAATACAAAAGTGTAACATGTATAAGACTTACATGTATAAGGAAAACATTTAGTATTTAAAATAGCCCTAAGCATAGTAACTATGCAGTCTATACATAGCTATGTAAAATGTAATGCATCAAGTATGCAGTATAATACTAGGTTGGAAAATATATATTAGATTCAGAGCTTCAAAAATATATGAACAAGAACTTGAACCTTTAAGACCATACTCCTTTTTAGGGCTTCAATGACTCATTTCAACTTTACAATGATTGAACAATATGCTTCAATAACAATATGTCTCAACTTTTATGTGTTATTTCACAAAATCAATACTTTAAGATTCATGCAATAAGGTAAGCAAGTTGCTGCTATGCGTAATGTAATGTGTTTGTAATAAGACATGCATATCAAACCCATAAACATATATAAAAAATGTTTCAACAACATAAGCCCAACTATATGTATGTACAACACAATAATATGTAAGTATATCTTGCTTATATGTACATAGAGTTGTATCTTATATACATTATTTCAAACAATACTTATTTTGCCATTTATCAATAATTTTTAGCATGAACCCTAACAAACTCTTACATGTTAACAATCTTTAAAATGACCAATGAAGAAAAAGTTATATGATAACAAATGCTTTAAAAAAAGGCTTATATGTACATATGGCATAACTATATGAACATATGATTTATAGCACATATGTAAGTACATTCAACAAAATTATATTTACTTATTTATGTCTCTTAGAAAATGTAACCTAAAGCCAAAGATGTGTACTCTTTCCTTCAAATGAAAAAGTTAGGAACAAATATAATAATTTCATAAAAATTGTAATAGTGGTTAATATAGAACTTTTGCTAATCTTATTATGTATTAACCCTAACCTTAATGAGAAATTCTCCCCTTTTATCATTTTCCATTTAAAATTACTAAAACATAAAAAAATGATAAAAAATGCTTTAAAAAAAGCCACTTTTATATAAACATATAGCATAATAATATGAAGATTTAGTAAAACTATATGTGCATTTTTATATGTGATAAATGTTATGGAATGTATGCCAAAATGCAAATATTTCCTATGGGTACAATAAAAAGATTAGCACCAATCCCAAGCAATATATGCCAAAATAAAACTCTAAATTTCAACTAAACTTACCCTACTGGTAACTAGTTAGCAACAATCAAAATCTTGCTAAATATAAGTTAAGATTAGAAACCAATCTTCATTTGTTGCAACCTGCAGATGATTTTACTTTGCACTTCTCAAAGCTAAAATGACAATCAAGGAAAATATAATGCTTATATTTGAAATAATACCTTAAAAATAGTACCTTTATCTCATTGTTTTTGCCATTTAAAACAACTTTCAATTAACACAATTTAAAAAAATTCTTTAACATTATGTAACAAAATGACTTAAACTCTCTACTTTAAAACTTAATTATCTTACCTCTTGCTGTAGGAAGTCTCAAGTCCATAAAAAATTAGATTATAAAAATTTATAATTAAATTACATTAATATCAGTAAAACCATAAGAAATAAATAACACTAAGCTCCCTAAACAACAGTGTCTTATATGGTTTCTGATCATCTTTAAAATTAAGAACTCAAAGAAAGATTCAAGATTTATCATACCTCAGCCTAGAAATATCTAGGTTTAATTCCATGACCACAATAATTTGTACACCAAGCCTAGTTGTCACTAACCAAAGCTATCCAAGTGTCCAACCACTAATAATTATCCACATAGGTGATCCAGAAAATCTTAAAAAATGGGAGACTTTCTTTACTAGGACCCACGCTAGTAGTTTAGACTTCAAAAATTTTCCCTTAGCTAAATAATTCCCTTGATTTATGATCAAAACTATCAAAAAAAACTAATTTTTCTTGAATTCAATGAAGTTGGTGCAATTTCTTTGTAGAAGTCCAAAGAACTGCGCTAACTACCTTAAGGAGGTCTTAGTGTTGCAAAAATCAAGTTTTATCTCCCATACAGGATAACGAACAAGGATTTTTTACCTAGGGTAACTATTTCCAACTTTTGGCCTTTTTACAATTTAGTCCCTAGCCTACTTGGATAGATACAAATTGGGCCTATGTAACTTTTACTTAGGTATAAAAGCCTATTTCATTTTAATTTCTACTAATCACTCTTATGTGTGTAACCCATTAAGCCATCATCATATTGGCAATAAATATAAATTACATAATAAAGAATAGCTATATATATAGACTACCATTGGCATCTAACCATGCATCATGGCTACCCAACATGCAAGGAGTATCAATATGGTTTTGACAAGCCCTTTAGTGTATAATATCTTAGTGTAATTCAATCATTTCATCATATATCCCTAAAATAGCAAGATCATGGGTTACTTTTTATTATTAGCCCTTTTCATATTAGTACGTAGCCCTTATTTGTTAACTCTATAATCAAAATGGACTTGGCTAAGGACTTTAAGTTAACATAGGCTAGGTACATGTGAGATATACCCCCTCAAATAACTTAGGGTGGTGAATCCTCTTTGGAGTACATATCCACCTTCAGTATGCTTCATGTCATACCTAAAACCACCCTAACATAAACATCCATCAATTATGACCTGTTCATCATGATCTCTAAGTATAAGACTCCATATATAAGATGACTTAGAGTCATAAGACTAAGGATCACTTATACCTAACACATGAGAGTATTTCTATGGACACTTGAGTGAAATACCAAATAGAACTCTTATAAGGGGTCATGTTCAGTGAACTTATTCTACTTAATAAGCATCCAATACTATCCTCATGTATCTTTATACTTTAACTTAAGAGCTTACTTGCATGCATCGAATGTATAGAGGCTTAACATATGCCAATCTTTGTGCATTATTAATGCCTTTTCTTAATAATACGATGATCAAGAACACTTTTAGAATACGATGCCAAGCTTTGATGCATAAGGATCCCATAATTGTAAATCATTATAATTCCATCGCAAAGCCAATGTGTTTCATGGGCTTGCATAAGATATGCTTAACAATTATCAAATAACATCTTATGGATGAAGAATACCTCTTTAACATTAATAAAATATAAGGTTCGTTTACATGAAATTACTAAATCCTAATGCCATAAGCTACAACAATTGGCTTGCAGGGCTTACATTAATACTTGCATATTCCACTTTTTAAAAATGACACATAAAAGAAAAGCTTCCACACTAAGAAGAACAAAACACTGATTTATTAAACAATAATAAAACAGTAAATGAATAATAACTAATTCAAACCATTATAAGAAAAACTAGCAAAAACCTAAAAACTATATGTAACTAAAAATATAAAAAAATTACAATAGTTTGGGTCTTCAATGAAGCATACTTAAATTGACAAATTAAATAACAAAAATCCACATTCAATATACCTTAAAATTTAAATTTTTTAATTATGTAAATTATTGAAAAATATAAGCTAAAATAAAGTGAAATAAACCCAAAAGATATTAAAGTAAATATATAAAAATAGATGACTAGCATAATAGAGAAGGAACATGAGAAAGGAAAAGAAGAGAAAAAAGCTGTTGACATAAAAATTATGGCATTTAAGAGAAAAAACTTTGTAAATAAAAAGTGTAAGGGAAATAGTGGTTTAGATGGGAAGAAAAAAGTAAAGAAAAGAGGAACGAAGCTAGTGGGAAATGAATTTTTTTCATTGAGGGTAAATTAGTCTTTGTCATTTCTATTCTAACATTTTTTTTGCTTTCATTTCCATTTTATGAATTATTCTTTTTTATTGGATCAATTAATAAATTTGTTAGTGGAACAGTTGTTTTTCAAACTATCACAAAAGTTTTCCTCAATTGAGGTTTAAATCTCAACTCAAAAGTTTCCCTTAATTAAGATCTAAAATTTCAGGACAAATTTTAAAAACTAAAACTTTCGTCAAAATTATGCTTTAATGCATGTACTAAATGATAGACACTAAAATGCCATGAAAAGTAAAGCATTTAATGAAATCCTAATTGTGATAGGAAGATTCTCAAGTTCATTATCTCATATTTATTATCCTCTCACCTTTTCATCAACTAGAATAGTCCTTCACTCATTTTATCCATTCTTGATATGTATTTTTCAAAATATATCTCTTAAGGTCTTGAAAATCTATGTTGGTCCATGTATTCCATTGTCCTCATCTTATTTTTGTCTACCCTTGGATGCTATCTTCAAATGTAGTCAAAATTTGACCCTGGTATGAAAAATCTATAATGTTATCATGCATGATTATGTGCATTTTTGGTCAGTCATTGACCAAACCACTATTCTTGCAAATGGAAAGCCGTGGATTCTTATTGATAATGGTTATTTATTTCTGCATTATTCTTGCCTTAAAATGTTTTCCTCAAATTTTTTACAATGTAATGTATGAATTATTCATAATTTATCTTTTTTAATTTATTATTATTATCATTTCAAATTCATTACAAATGTAATGCATCGCATATTCATTCTGTTATTATAGAGATAGAAATTTGGCAACAAGAAATGGTAAGGAACAAATTAAATTGGAAAACAAAAGGTGTTTACTTTTGAAAGAAACGGAAAACATATTGTTAAAATACAATAAGTTAGTCAAAGAATTCATAAACATATTTGAATGGGGATAAGCATCCAAAACAATGAATATTTAGACAATCTTAGGATTAATCTGTGATTCTTTCTAAAAACTGAATCCAATTAGGATTTTTAACTCTTTTCAATTTATTAAACCAAATATTGCCCTAATTCTAGGCAATATTTAAATGATGCTAACTCTTCATATATATAAGTAATCTTTTTAGGTTTTCAAACTAAAAAATTTCCTTTATGATTCATACTACTTTTTCTTTTTTTTTTTCAAGTTACAGACACCTAATTTTTTTTTGTTCCCTTAATTAGTTTTTTTTCTTGATTTTGAAAAGTTGTTGGTTTTCCTTATTTTGTATCTTTTTGGATAAAGCATTAATGATTACAAGACTTGTTATGAGTATTAGAATGGTTTAGAAAGATAAATTTTATAGAGAAATGACATATGGACTTAAGTGGATAATTTAGGAGAAAAGTACCAATATTAAAATCTTGGACATGAAAGAACAGAATGAGGAGTTTGAGTTGGGTTGTTTATGCCTTTTAGAGAAGATATGATGATTATTGAAAATAATGGAAATCAATGGAGCCATTTATAAAGCAAAGTTAAAATTAACAAAAAATCAATTAAAATCAAAGTCAAAAAATAAATGTGAGACAAAAGGTTGACTTTTAAATTTCTATAGTTCAAGAACTTGGAATTCAAAATTAATTGCACTATTATGAAATTAAGTATTAAGAAAAGGTTAAGAAAGTGCAATGAAGCTTACATCAAGGGAAGACTCAGAGAATGAATAACTGTTAGCTTAATCCAAAGGATCTAGAATAGGAAAATCTACATCTTTTAAAAGAATCTTGTTTGGGGATATTTTAGTTATTAGAGGGAAAATCTAATTAAGTTTTTTGAAGAACACACTAGGATTAATTGGATCTAGAAAAAATTTCTAATTAAACTTTATATGCCCCAGAGAAATGGGGGAATGTAGAGATTTTCAATAAAAATTACCTCTGGATTTTACTTTGAAAAATGAAATATTCCACTTTAGGCACTAGAGAGATACCAACATGGAATATTACCCTTAGTTTTATTTGAAATGATTTGAAAACATGGATGCAAATAATCATCATAAAGAAATCATGTTAGTAAGGTAACAAATGAAGTAACATAACATGGATCATTCAATGCAATGATAAAGAAAAAGGATGGACTGTTGGAATTTATCTCATAATTGGCATCGGTTATCTGGGGATAACTGAATCAATAATTTTTTATATGCATTTGGGTTTCTTGATTGAACAAGATTTGTTTGACGTAATCATGGAAATCCGAGAAAGAGAAAAATTTAATTATAGTTGAAAGACAAGGTTAGAATATCCCCTCGGAAAGATAGGGTTGCAGTATCCCTATGGATGATGAATAATTTTAATGAAGGAAGATTTTTTTTAAAGGTTGACAATTTTGAAAAACAAGGTTCGAGTATCCTCTCAAAAGATCGGGGTTAGAGTATCCCCATAAGTGATATATCTGACACTCTTTAGAGAGGTCAAGTTAGAAAACTTATGTTGACAAAGCTTTGTAATTTAGAAAATGAGTGAGCATTTTGACTTCTTTTGGCGAAAGAAATTATTGTGAATGAGGATGATAAAGATGTAAAATATACTCGTGCCTTGATACAAGCCTATGGGAGGTCAAAGCATGTTTTTGAGGCTGATCAGGGTGCTATGGTGACATTCAAATGTCTCGAGATGAAGCTCGGGGAAACAACTCAATTTTGACCATAACTGAAAACAGGGGACAGCATCGCACCATCCCACTTTCCTAATTTATTTTGGATTGGTTTGAAGGATTTAGAGGGTGGACAAGAAACTGTTAGAAAGGTAACTTGACGAGGGTCAATCTAAAAATATTCCCAATATCCTAAAAAGTCACTTTCCAGGGGAATAAATTTTCAAGTTTGGATTGATTATACTGCTGGCAGAGCATATGAGAGACAAGAAGTGTCAAAATTTGAAAAATCACATCGGACTCATTGGGTATCAAAAAATTGCAAGCAATACCTTTTTCAAAAGGGAATTTCATGGACCTTTTAGGAAAAATGTTTGAAAATTTTTGAAAAACCATTTAGTGGGTCGAATAGCCCAACCGGAATACATGTTTGGATTCTAAAGGTTCTGGACAGTTTAGATTTGAAAAATCATAACTCTCTTATTCGGAATGATCCAAGGGTTAATATGACATCGTTTTAAAGATAGTTTAACACAGTTTCAGAGAAAATATTAGAAAATTCATGAAAAATCATTTAGGATTTTAAAGTGATTTTTCAATTTGCAACAGTTATGCTGCCAGCAAGGGACAAAGCAAATAGGGATATATTTTTATTTTTCCTTATGTTCTTGGGTCCAAACTCGAGTCATTGACATTCGAACATCCATGACTAAAGGGAAAGAGTGGCATGAGCGTCACGAGCTCATTTGCACAGGCTCGGAGTAATTTGGGATGATGAAATAGCCCGTTGATCATACCACTCAAGGTTTTGACTCAAAAACAAGGCACAAACATATCGGGAACAAGTGTAAGGCCATTTTTGTTACAAAATCAGAAGATTTGAGCTCGTTTAACCAAGATTCTAGACCTAGAAAACTTAATTCTTCCCTAAGGAAAATGAGAAGTCCATGCTAATCCTCATTGGTTGAGGTTAACATGCTTGGCTTAGGGAGGTGTTGAAAATTAGTTTTTTTTTATAGCCATATGCATTTTGACAAGGGCAAGACAACAAACATACAAGAGGATGGCACATAACATGACTGGGCATGCTAACTTTACTAATGGTCTAGACAAAGACAGTGTTATGCATTTTGACAAAAAAATGTTATGGATGCTCAAAATGATAATGATTCATGCAAGCTAATGTAAAATGTGCTTGAAATGTGTTAGACTAATGATTCTTACATGGATTAATCATAACAAGATGCATGGATATGGCATAAAATGCATGAGTAAGAGCTATCAAAATAATAAGGATGAAATAAGGCATTTTGCATATCAAAGGGGCATTAAGGCATCCAAATCCTAAACAACCACAACCAAAAGCCACAATAATGCATGATAATTCTAAGAAGGTGATGGAAACATGGAGAGCTCACTAAAATGATGAAGATGCTAAAAAATAAAAAATGAAAGTGATAAAGTATGAAGTTATACTAACAAAACTTCAATTTTTGATCGAATGGTTGGAGCAGCAGAGATGGCTTGAATTTTCCTCTTTTTCTTATTGTTAATAAGCAAGAAAAAGAGAGAAACAATTAGGTTTTGGTTCTGGTATAGATGAGGGTGATTTTCGAAATGTGAAGTGGTTGAGAGTAGGTGTTTTAGGGTTGTTTTTGGGTGCTAAGTGAAGGGCAATGGGATTTTGGTTTTATTGATGTAGGAATGTATTTTTGGAAGCTAAAACAAGCTAGTATCTAACCTTTTTCAACTGAGACATAAATGGCCTAGTTATACCAGCATTTTGGAGCCATATTGGAGGTTTTTTTAGTCATTTCTCAAAAGGGACAAAGTGATGTCAGCTTGGTAGCTATAAAGTGGCTATAGGAAGCAACCTGCTACCAATGTGAGGGACATAGGGTGGCTAGTTTAAATGCTAAAATGATTTTCCAGCAAATAGGTGGCTAATGGTGATCTTGGTCAATAAACTAGGGAGTTGGGTGATCATGTGATATTGCTTTTTTTGATCTAATTTAGACTTCAAAAAAAAATGTTTTGATTAGTTTAAAAGTCCAAATTCATAATCTGATATGGGTTTTGATCTTTTTTGATGCAAAGAAACGAGTTAAAATCCAGTTTTGATCAACGGTAGAGGAGTCAAAAATGCCCAGACCATGGAAAATGGCATGTATGTATCGATACATTACAGAATGTATCGATACATTTGGTCCAAAAACCTTAAGTGTATCAATACAATGATCATTGTATCGATACAATGATCATTGTATCGATACTATGAACATTAATTGTATCGATACTATGAACATTTGTATCAACACATGTTGATATGTATTGATATATTTCTTTACAGAATGAATGTTTTGGTCTTGCATGACCTAGTATCGATACACGAGCTCTTGTATCGATACAGAAGCTCATGTATCGATATATTTACATATTGTATCAATAAAAAATGGGGACATTTCAAATTTTTGGCATGTTAGAGCATTGTATCGATACATGAAAACCATGTATCAATGCATTCAAGCCAAATTATGAATTTTCTCATATCTTTTATCTTCGGACACCTTAAACTACGTCCTTTGATGCCACATCTTTGCATTTATGTTTGATATGATCCATAGGCCTTCTTGACCACATCAAAATACTTTTTCGCTAGGCAACATCGCGCCCTCTCACGTCCGTGCTCCAGATGCTAAAAAAATTAGTCCAGACAAAATAAGGTGTCTACAATTAGCTTTGAAAACATTATCAATAAAAGTATATTATCTATTTATCTCATTTTCTTTAATTTTATTAGTTAAACTCATTAAATTTTGAGAGTTTGTGTATGGTAGTAATAAAATTTTAAATACTTCTTTGAATATTGTTATTATTATTATTATTATTATTATTATTATTATTATTATTATTTGTAATAGTAATTAGAATCTGATAATAGTATAACAAAGTAATAAGATAAATTAAAAAATATAAAAGCCATAACAAATTATACTATATCAAAAATGAATTAAATATTAAATATTAAATATCAATACCATATATTATTTAATTAAATATTAAAAATTTAATTTATATTTTATATATGATTAAACTTGCTTATGGGTTAGGCTGATCTGCGGTCTAAATTTTTTTAAAATCCCAAGCCTAGGCTCTTATTTAACGTGTCTATACTTGCCTATTCAAGCCAAAATTACTGTTCATTACATTAAAAATATTTTTTATTAATATTTATATATTTTATAATTAAATTTAAATAAAATATATATTATTTTAATTTAAAATCATTATTCCGACTGGGTTGGGCTAATGTAAGACAAAAACATAAGAACCCATGCCTAGGCCCAATTGGGTTAAGTTGGTAGCCCGACCCTTGAGCAGGTCTATATATGATAATATAATAATTTATCAAAAATTAAATCATATCATAAGGTTTAAAAATATTATCAATAAAGTATATTATTGATTTATTATATTTTTTAATTTAATTAGTTAAACTCATTAGCTATTGAGAGTTTATCAATGTTAGTTGTAAAATTTTAAATATTTCTTTGAATATTATTGTTATTATTATTATTTTTTTTTTAAGTAAAGATAATTAGAGTATGATAATAGTATAATAAAATAATAAGATAAATTAAAAATATGGAAGCCATAATAGATAATATCATATCAAAAATGAATCATATATTAAATATTAAATATTAATACCATATATAATTTAATTAAATATTAAAAACTTAATTTATATTTTAAATGTGATTAAACTTGCTCATTGGTCGGGCCGAGCTGCGGTCTAATTTTTTTAAAATCCTAAACCCAGGCCCTTATTTAATGTGCCTAGACCCACCTGTTCTGTTCATCACATTAAAAAATGTTTTTTATTAATATTTATATATTTTATAATTAAATTCAAATAAAATATATGTTATTTTAATTTAAAATAACTATTTCGAGTCGGGTCGGGTTAGTCTGAAATAAAAATATGAGAACCCGAGCCCAGGCCCATTTGGGCCAAGTGATAAAATGATAACTTATCGAAAAATAAATTATATTATGAGTTTTGAAAGCAATATCAATAAAGTATATCATCCATTTATCACTTTTTTTTTTAAATTTAATTAGTTAAACTTATTAAATATTGAGAGTTTATGCATGATAGTAGAAAAATTTTAAGTGCTTCTTTAAATATTATTATTATTATTATTATTATTATTTCAAGTAATGACAATTAGAGTCTGACAATAATATAACAAAGTAATAAGATAAATTAAAAAATATGAAAGCTATAATAGATAATACCATATCAAAAATGAAAAAATCACATGTTAGACTAGCAACTAAACCTGCCCATGCTAGATAGCTTGCCCAACACAATAGGCCTAGCACGATCGACCCAAGTTTAGATTTTAAGTTTCAAGCACGCTCAATCTGAAATAGTATTTTTTTAAAATAAAATAATATATTTTATTTAAATTTAATTATAAAATATGTAAATATTAATATAAAAATAACTTTTTAATATTATAAACAATTATTTGTACTTAAATGGGTCGGCCAGGCCAAATTCGACCTTGAACTTAGAATTCAAAATTGTTTCTGGCCATAGCTAGGCCTATAGAACCGAACTAAGATTTTTTCAAGCTAGATCGGGCCAAATTCAGGCCTAGGCTTAGAATTCAAATTTATGTAAAAGTGATTACATTTAACATAAAATAAAAAATAATGTAAAATATACTCAAACTTGAACTCGACCTGAACCCAAACCCAAAGCAAATTGGCTTGAACCCGAATAAGCCCAAACTCAAATTAGCCTGAACCTGAAAAGACCTAAACCTGAATTGACCCAAACCCGAAAGAACTTGAACCCAAATAGACCCAAACTTGAATAAGCCTGAACCTGAAAAAATTTAAACCAAAAATGACCCATCCTAAACCCACCTAACTGCCATCTCTAAGTATCCCCTCAGAGATTGGGGTTAAAGTAACCCTAAAGGTGAGAATTTTATGTTCAAAAAAGGGGTTTGATTATGAATCGAGAAAAGAACCAAGAGAGAGAAAATTCAAGTTTTGAAAAAAAAGGGAGTTAAAAGTGAAAATTAATGTTTTAAAAAAGGTTTATTTTAAGGGAAAAAGGTATTTTAAGAATAAAAATTACGAATTTAAATAAAATTATTTTCTTGTTTTAGCCTTATTTGAGTCTAAAGGGCAATCATATGCATTTTGAGACATTTAAATGTCTCAATAAAGATGGTTTAGGAAAACTTAGAGACATTCGAATGCCTTTAAGTGGGAATTCAAAAAAAATCAATTAATTTTGACTAATGCTTAAAATAGGGAATAACATCACATTGTCCTCTCTTTTGAATTTATTCCAAGCAAATTCGAAAGTGTTAACAATCAAGTGTACTATTGAAAAGCTAACTCGATAAAGGTTTAACGTAAAAATATTCTAAAAATCCTAGAAAATTGCATTTTAAGTGGAATTAATTTTGGTTCATTTTGACACTGGCAGTTTGTTTAGGGGAAAAGGCATAATGGACTTTGAAAAATCATCCCGAACTCATTTGCTATCATTAAATCACAAGTGATAGCTTTTTAGAATAAGAATTTCACAAAATTTCTAAGATTTAAAAAAATTTAAAAAAATCATTTGGTGGACTGATATAGCCCAAATAGAATGTAGTTCAATGGTTTTAAGTGTTCTCAATAGCGAGGGTTTGAAAAATTATAACTCTCTCACTCGGAATGGTCTGAGTTTAAATGAGATATCTTTAGAAAGTTAATTCTATATTCTTTCAAGGAAAAATATCAAAAAAATTCCAAAAAATGTTTTTAGGTTTGAAAATGATTTTTTAAAGGATGGGCACAATGCTACCAAAGCAAAAAGAAAGGAGATTTTTGGCATTTTTGAGTTTTTTAGGACCAAACTCGAGCTAAGGACATCTGAACACACAAGAAAGAAATGAATGGGTACATGGGCTTCATGAATTCATTCGATAATCTTGAAGTAGTTTGAGACAATGAAACAATCCATTGACCATGCCATAAATAAAGGCATTAGGCCTTAGATCAAGACCTAAACATTTTGAAACAAGTAAAAGGCTATTCATTTTGGAAACTAGCACTCACAACTTTCTTTGACCATGATCCAAATATAGAAAAATTAGTTTATCCGTAAGATTGGAGGAACTATTATGAGAAAATTTTAAATCCATGTTACCCCTTATTTATGAGAGGCAACATAGATTTGATTGGGTTTTTTTTTCTAAAATCAGATTTTTGCAGTCAACAAGCAAACATTTTGATGAACATGTTAAGAACAAAATATGAAATCCATGAAGATGAACATGGATGAAACATTCAAACAAAAAGATGATCTTTTGGTAAGGAAAATAGGGAAAAAAATTGCAAGGAAATAATTAGGAAAAATACATAAACACACTAACTTTATGAATGACATTGATAATCATGTTGTAAAAAATGATATGGACATGTTTAAACAGGTAAAAACATGTTGGAATTTTCAAGATGAAATTTTTGGTTCCATGAAACCTACCAAGATGCAAGAAAATTCATGAATATGCTCAAGACATGTTAGGGTGAACTTTCAAATATGAGTTAAATAGGTGAAGGTGGATGAAAATGACAAGAAATGCATAAACACGTACTATTTTGATGGTGAAACTAAAACATGGCATGTTTGACCATCCAAGCAAACATCAAGGCATTAAGAGGATCATGAAAATCCTAAGACTACCACAACCAAGGCCACAATAATGTATGAGAACCTTAAAAAGGTCATGGTAACATAGAAAAGGTCACTAAGATGATGTAAATGCTGAAAAATAAAAGTTAAATAAAACAAGGCGAGAAAAAAAATACTAAAAGCTTCAAGCTTTAGCTTTCTTCTTTGAGCAGCAACTTAAAACTCACATTCTTCCTTCTTTGAATGTTGATTAGAAAGAAAGTGATGAAAATGAAGGGCTTTTTAGTTATGGTGTTGATGGAATAGAGTTTTGAAATAAGACCAATAGAGGGTTTTCGAAGGGTTTTTAGTGGTGGTTTTAAGGAGCTATGGGAATAGAGAAGAGTTTTAGGTTTTTTTGATAGCTAGAGAATGTTGAGAGAATGTATGAAAATAAATGTTTTCTGCTAAGAATGTGTATGTAGTGTGTAGGTTTCTATGTTGTATGTGTATGTATTTTTTACCTAAGCTAAACTTGGCATATATAGCTATATGAATATGAAGACAAAAAATACAAAAAGCAATGGTATTATAGGGTTTTAAGCATTTACTTTATGCAAGGACAAAGTACTATGCTCAGTTGTCATGCAAACTCATTGGTTAGCTTAGCAAAAACAATGAATCAAGGCCATTTTATGCAGCTAAGCATTGAAAAAAGTCAATCTTACCCTTTAGCAACTTGTATAATGTCATAAAGCATCCCTTGTCATGGCTACTTGGGCCTCAAAATTTGTTCAAATCTAATCACAAGTCCAAAGCTGAGGCCTGGTATGAATTTTGATGATTTTTTGTTCAAAAAAACATGTATAAGTTAGATTTTCAGATCAATGGTGCAAAGACTAAAAAATGACTTAAACTGGATAAAAATGCCTTGGTGTATCATACACAAAGCAAATTTTGCTCACCAATATCGATATAATGAAATTTGTATTGATACCAAAAACAAAAACTGTTCCCAGTCTTAAAACTTGGAGACCTGTATTAATACTACAAAGGCCTATATCGATACTCTTGCTTATGTATCAATGCATTTGGACAACAATCATGATTTTAGCTACTATCAATGCTTATATCGATACAAACATAGTAAGTATTGATACCACAGCTTAGGTACCAATACCAAACTCTTTTGTATCAATACTACATGTCAAAATTTGAATTTTTACTGATGTGAAAGCTTGGTATCAATACTTATGCACCAATGTGACTTGCATATACCTTAGGTTCTCTGAATACCTTACTTTGGAAAAAATAATGGGAAATTAACCCACGCTCATTTACATGACTCCAAGGATGCCCAGAATAATGGCCTCTTGTGCCTTGGATAATGGCTCGGACAAAATGATGTGTCAATAAAAGTCATTAACTATTTAGATCACAATGAGACTTGGGTTCCAATCATATGGATTAATTGTTACTTTAACAACTATTAGGAATCTTTTATAAGCTCTAAACTAATGATCCAAATGTGACTCCTTTTATGAGACTAAACAAAATAGTTCATTTATGACCTTTAGGGTATAAACATGCAATCCTCTCAAGTTTGGAATATTTTCTAAATAATTGCATTGTAACATCATGGCTATTTATCACTAAGTCAAATTATTGATCTTTAACTTTTAAAGAATCATCAATGCCTCTCACTAAATCCTACATGTGTAAATTTAAAAGGAATGGGATTTGAAAACTATTTTTGAATCTTATAAGTTATAGGTCATTTAGTATTCTTAATTCTATTATGTTAGCTTTAAAGGAAAGACTAAACTAAGAGGGGGTGAATAGGTTCTATAAAAACTTTGTAAATTTAAAGTAAACTGAAAATTAAAGATAAGATAAGGAAAAGAAAAACCAATAATGAATGTATAGAGATTCGATCTTTTAACTCGGCACCTACGTCCTCTCTTCTTGGTACTTTCTTACCAAGGTGATTTTCACAATTCACTAAGGAAATTGTTACCTTTAAGGCTAAGGTATAACCTTACACAATTATCTTTTAAGGTTTAGAAGAACCTTTCAATTACTTTAAGAATTATACCCTAAACTCTTAAATACTTTCACTCACTTTCACACAATCCCTTTTTTTGTGAAATAAAAGAAGTGTTTTACAAACAAATTAATCCTCTAGTAGGAAGGTCTTTGCTAGAATTTAAGTACAAGATGAATAAGATACAAATAGACTTGAAGAGTATGAATTGATACAAGTGGAAAATAATGAATTTGATGATTTTAAGCTTTTATTGTTCAATGATTCAATGAAATCGGTATCTCTGCCTCTTCAGCTATTTGGAACCTCCATTTATAGCTGTAAATTAATTAATAGATGTTGGGCATTTAATGTGGTGGTTGGAGAGCCATTGTAGCCTTCATAAATGCTTATTTCCGTTCAATCCTGCGCTATAGTATTGATACAATACCAATAGCATCAATACACAATTCAAAAATGTGACTGTTATAATCGGTTGTATTGATACTGAGGTCTGAGTATCGATGCTAAGCAAGCTGTATTAATATAGATACCTTTGTATTGATACATATGAGGGTTTCAGCCAAACCTTGTATCGATACCCATGGAGTGAGTATCGATACTAAGCAGCCTGTATCGATACATACACACTTGTATCGATACATTTGAAGGTTTCATACAAACCTTAGCTACTGCCAAGCCTTGTATCGATGCATATGTTCTTTCTATTGATACATTTGAGGGATTTTATGCATTGTATCGATACACATGTTCTTTGTATCGATACTAATCTTTAAAACTGTTTGTGAAATGAATTTTGTTGACTCAAACACATCTCAATAATTTTAGACAAATTACAAACTTAGTATTTTTAAATATGACTTTTAATTTAAACAAAAATACCAAGTTGAGTATTAATTTAATTTAAGTTGTTTGTTAAATCAAAACTAAAATCAAGGTTAACCATTTCCCCCTTTTTGATATAACAAAACTTAAGATAAATTTGCTTGTGTTTGAGTTTAATGAAAAAATAACTCCCCCTTAATAAGTTGCCCAAGATTAGAAATTAAGCTTAAGAAATCAAGTTTATGTTTAACATGTAATTCGGGTTCCAACATATGCAGAATCAATCAATTCATAGAAAGTGACATAATGCAAATTTAAGGTCTTTCTCCCCCTTTTTGTTATATCAAAACAGAATTCAATGATAAATAAGCATAAGTAAACATAAGTAGGATAAATTAAGCAAGCAAATGATGTTCAAGACAATGAGAAACATAAACTAGCATAGAAACCTAAAATCATAAAGGTCGATAAGTAAAGAGAAATCCTAATGAACTTAAAATGATATCCTAAAGACATAAAGTTCGACAATTTTAAGAAATGTGTCTAAGTTGACTATATGTCATCGGTCGAAGAATCCTCGGTCGATGAAGGAATAGGAGGAGGCGCACGAGGAAAGGTAGCGGAGAAAGCATGGAATTACTTCGTTAGAGCTCAATGACTTTGCTCAAGAGTAGAGAGATGAGCATCAATGGTGTCGAATCATCCCTCCCATGCATCAAAATGGCCCATAATAGATGTGAACATTATAGGAATGTCCATGGGCAAGGGAGCCAGAGGTGGAGAAGGCTCATTATGCTCCATTTCATCATGATCGTCGGGAGCGAGAGCATCCGGTTACTCAAGTGGTGGCTATCGATGAGCTTTTGGAACATACTCGCCGCCTTGAATTTCATATCTGGCAAGTCCCATAGATTTGCAACTGTTGCAATGTACCTCAGGGTGGATTCTTACGGATCTATGGGTGTGTACAATTTAAAATATTTTACTAAATTAGAAATATCTCCTTGACCTAGACTTTTCTTTGGCAATGTGATGAGAACGAGAATGTACGGATTCTCAACTTGTGCTACAGTGAAAAGAACTATAAGATGAATCACTCATCTTATTGGTCTTGGATGACCATCACAAAATGGCTAACATATGGAGTCATCACCGATCATTTAGGGCTAGGCATGATTGCATGCCTATTGAAACCTTTGTTTTGAGTTACGAAACTCAAAACATCAATCCCATGGTCTATGTAGTACAAAGATTCATCGTTAGGTTCAGGAGTTGGTTACGCATGATGAGGTACAAACCTCTTCGCGATGCCCAAATCGATACCTTACTAGCTATGTCTTATCTCGGTTTCAATTCTTTGGATCTTAACTTGTCACTATTTCAATATAACCCCTTTTAATGCATGAATCTTATGGAAATAATCCAGGTTTTGATAAAAAAGATTTAATCTCATATATACCCCGAAGAGATGGGGAGTATAGAGGTTTTCGATAAAAATGACCTCTAGATTTTACTTTGAAAAATGAAACATTCCACTTTGGGCACTAGAGAGATACCCACGCGGAACATTACCTTTAATTTTATTTGAAATGTTTTGAAAATATGAATCCAAATAATCATCACAAAGAAATCATGTTAGTAAGGCAATAATAAAGTAACCTAACATGAATCATTCAATGCGATGATAAAGGAAAGGAATGGACTATTGGAATTTATCTCGCAATTAGGACGATTATCTAGGAACAATCAAATCGATAATTTTTAAGATGCATCTAGGTTTCTTGATTAAACAAGATTTGTTTGACATATTCATGGAAATTCGAGGAGGAGAAAAATTTAATTACAATTGAAAGATAGGTTGGAGTATCCCCTTGGAAAGATGGGGTTGGAACATCCCCATGGATGATAAATAATTTTGACAAAGGAAAATCTTTCAATCTTGACAATTTTGAAAAATGGGGTTGGAGTATCCCCTCGAAAGGTCGAGGTTGGAGTGTCCCTAAAAGTGGCCTATCTGATGTTTCTTTAAAAAAGTCGAGTTGGAAAAATAAGTTGACAAAACCTTGTGATTTAGGGAATGTGTGAACTTTTCGACAACTTTTGGCAAATGAAATTATTGTGAATAAGGATGGTAAAGATGTAAAATGTGTTTGTGCCTTGACACAAGCCAATGGGAGGTCAAAGAATGTTCTCGAGTTTGATCAGGGTGATATAGAGTCACTCGAATATCTCAAGATGAAATTCGGGAAGATAACTCAATTTTGACCATAACCGAAAATAGGGGATAGCATCGCGCTATCCTGCTTCTTGAATTTATTCTAAATAGATTTGAAGGATTTAGAGGGTAGACAATACTGCTAGAAAGCTAACTCGACGAGGGTCAATCTAAAAATATTCTCAATATCCTAAGAAGTCACTTTCCAAGAGAATAAATTTTTAGATTTGGATTGATTGTGCCGCTGGCAGAGCATATAAGGGACAAGGTGTGTCAAAATTTGAAAAATCACCTCGGACTCATTTGGTATCGAAAAATTACAAGAAATACCTTTATGAAAAGGAATTTCATGAATCTTTTGGGAGAAATGTTTGAAAAATTTGGAAAAATCATTTAGTCGGTCTGAATGACCCAACTAGAATACATGTTCAAATTTTAGAGATTCTAGATAGTTTGGATTTAAAAAATCATAACTCTCTCATCCGGACTGACCTCGGGATCAACAAGACTCATTTTAAAGGTATTTTGACACACTTTCAGAGAAAAATATCATAAAATTCATCGAAAATCATTTGGGATTTTAAAGTGCTTTTTCAAGTTGTAACAGCCGTGCTGCCAGTAAGGGATAAAGCAAAGCAGGGAATATCTCTCATTTTTTTATATCTACGAGTCCAAACTTGAGTCGTTGACGTTCGAACATCTATGGCTGAAGGGAAAGAGTGGCATGAGTGTCACAAACTCATTTGCATAGCCCCAAAGTAGTTTAGGATGATGAAATAGCTCGTTGATCATACCACTCAAGGTTTTGACTCAAAAATAAGGCACGAACATTTCAGGAACGAGTACACGACCATTTTTGTTGGAAAATAAGAAGATTTGAGCTCGTTTAACCAAGATTCCAGATCTAGAAAAACTTAATTTTCTCCAAGATATTTTGCTAACTTTAAGGAAAATGCTAAGTCCATGCTAATCCGCATTAGTTGAGGTTAACATGCTTGGCTTGGGGGGTTTTTTGAAAATTAGTTTTTGACAGCCATCAAACATGCATTTTGACAAGAAGAAGACATCAAACATAGAAGGGGATGGCACATAACATGAAGACGGATGCTAACTTTATAAATGGTTTAGACGAAGAAAGTGTTATGCATTGTGACAAAAAAATATTATGGATGCTGAAAATGACAATGATTCATGCAAGCTAATGTGTAAATGTGCTTGAAATGTGTTAGAGGAATGATTCCTACATGGATTAAGGATAACAAGATGCGTGGACATAACATAAAATGCATGAGCAAGAGCTATCAAAATAATGAGGATGAAATGAGGCATTTTGCACATCAAAGGGGCATTAAGGCATCCAAATTTTAACCTACCACAACCAAAAGCCACAATAAGGCATGATAATCCTAAGAGGGTGATGGAAACATGGAGACCTCACTAGAATGATGAAGATGTTGAAAAACAAAAAATGAATGTGATAAGGTGAGAAGTTATACCAACAAAACTTCACTTTTTGGCCAAATAATTGGAGCAGCAGAGATGGCATGAATTTCCCTTTTTGCCTTGTTGTTAATAAGCAAGAAAAAAAGAAAAACAATGAGGTTTTGGTTTTGGTATGGATGATGGTGATTTTTAGAATGTGTAATGGTTGGGAATGAGTGTTTTGGGGTTATTTTTGGGTGATGGGTGAAGAGCTACGGGATTCTAGTTTTCTTGGTGTAGGAATATGTTTTGGAAGTTAAAATGAGCTGGAATCTAACCTCTTTTAGCTGAGATAGAAGTGGTCTATTTATACCAGCATTTTAGAGCCAATTTAGAGTGTTTTTTGGTCATTTCTCAAGGGGGACAAGGTGATGTTAGCATGGTGGCTATAGGGTGGCTGTAGGGAGCAACTTGCTGCCAATGTGATGGGCATAGGGTGGCTAGTTTAAATGC
>JBBYHM010000003.1:6927717-7001201 GCA_038381775.1 Adansonia rubrostipa | reverse complement strand
TTGGCTTCAAGAGTACCAACACAAAATATTAAGGATTTTAATAATATAAATAATGTAAGCACATGTGAAATCCTCCTATTTGCTAGCATAGACATATATATAAATGTAGTACAAGCAAGCAAATTAACCCCTAAAACTCTCCCCTTTTTTAGAATATCAAAAATGCGAAAGTAGATTAATTCAAAGCTAAAGGATAATTTCAACAAGATTTCTATAAGGTATATTAATTATGAAATAGTTAAAAGCATTTATACTAATTATTCAAAAAATTTATGCATTTAAGTCCTAATGTGTAGTTCATCCAATTTTTGTACTCTTTTATAGTCATTTAAGCATATTTGAGAGATAAAACATACCAATTGTTGAAGGATTTTAAGAATTATTAATTTAATTTGTGTTTAGTGCACAATACATACAAATTTTGAATTTTTAGTACACATGCATACTACAATAGATGCCACATGTAAGGTCAAAAAAACTTTTAAGAAGAATGCAACAAACTTTCATAGGTTAGAAGATCATTTTCTCATTTATGATATGCCAATAATATCATTTGAGCAACCATTCAATCAAAGAACATGCTTAAATATGAGAATTATGCACTTAGACATGATCAAAGATTCATTCCAAGCGAACAATTTAAGCTATATTACATATTAGAATACTAATTATATATATAATTGACTCATGTATGTCACCAAACTTAATGCTAAAGGATAAGAATTTAATAGCATTTCTTTAATGATTACCTCAACCTTACCAAACTTTGATGATATGTTTATTATAACTTGGAGGATCATTATTTCTAGTGTTTGAGCCTTCCTTAATGGTTTTGGTTTGATTTGAAAAGGTTGTATGCTTAATTTGCTTCTTTTTGCTATGCAAATGTTCATTTTTCAAAGATGGATTTATCTTCATGAACCTTGCAAAACTTAAAAACAATCTTAGCAAAAGATAAGCATTATAGGTACCAATATTTAATTATAAAAGAATATTCAATAAGCTTAGGTTTTGTTAGGAATGAAAGATGTTCAATGAACTTAATGACATTTTTAAATAAGTGACACCAAATATTGGTGAATGAAAAACATTAAGCATATATAGTACCAATTATTGCAGAAAGAAAAAAAATAATGATGTATAGAAAAATTTGTATTTTTGAGCATTATGAGGCAATATGAGCACTTAATGTATTTGATTTATGAAATATTCTTCAATGAATCAAATATGATGTTTAAGCATATGATGACTTATGAAACAATGTTTATTAAGGTTTAGAAATCATAAAATTGAAGGATTTCAAGTGAAAACTCATTAAAGAGACCAATTTTGCATTTAAGAGCCAAAAAAGCATAAAATTGGCCATTATTCACTAGTTGTATTGATACAAGGGCTTTTGTATTGATATATATAGTGATGTATCGATACAAAGTTCATTGTATCGATACAAACTGGGTTTTTTTTTATTGTATCAATACAAGGCTCTAAGTATCGATACATGCCTTGAGTTTTCTAAAAAATGCTTAGAAAAATTTGGCATTCCAAAGCCATGATTTTATATTCTAATGTAAAGTTTTGATTTTAAACCTTTGAAGCTCATACGAATAATCATAGTTTGGATTAGAATAACTTTTAAAATCAAGTTTGAATGAATTAGCATATTTGGTCATATAAGTAAGGTAATATGCAACTAAAAGATTTTCATTCAATCCACATATGTACAAGTTTAAAAAGTATTTTCAATATTTACCAAACTTGTTTAAGCCATAAATCATGAACTTATAACATAGTCAAACATCTTGAGTCTTATACAAGTATAATTGAATATAAAGCATTAAAGAGACTTAAGAACTTGTTTATGCATATTTATGGCATCATATTTTATAAGTAAGCTCTAAATGCTCCCTTAAGGATATGTATATAATTTAGTCATGCAATAGAGCTTCTTAATGACTTATGGCATGAATTTTAACAAAATCAACCTTCTATGTATAAATCATTATTAAATTATGCTTCATAACAACATTTCACAAATCGATTTAACATATTATCATCAAAAACTAAATCATCAAATGCATGTACATTTAAGCTCATAGTTGCTCAAGATGTAAAACATGAATTTTCATTAAACCTATTTATTAAAAACAAATATATATTTTTTAAATTCAATAAAGCATTAATAATCACAACATGAATAACTAACACACATATCAAAATTTTAAAGCTTAAAGGTTACTCATCACACTTCTTTATGTGTCTAGAGCATCCATTTGTATTACATTGCTCTTTATTGCTCTAACACACCTATAAGAGACTTTCACTTGGTTTTTAGTGCCCAAATTGCTTTAGGTCCACGAATGTTAGTCTCAAAGCCTCATGTTCCCTTAGGAACCCATACTTGCTTAACATTAAAATATGTCTTTTTCTTGATAAGACAAGCATGCAAATTATGACCATGAAAATTGTAATATGAGCACTTGGTCATATAAACTTGAAAAGATTAGTCCAAGATGATTTTCTTTTCTTGTTCTAAGCTTTCAATCTTTCTTTTTAAATCAAAATTGACTTTCTCTAAAATGTAAGTTCTTAGCTTGGAGTCATTAAAATCATTTTTCAAATCTTAGTTTTCATTCTCTAAAATAAGTTTTGATTTCAATAGTAAATCATTTTCACTTTTTAATTTTGAAATCATTTTCTTGCTTTTAGAGTTCATTTCCTCAAACTCAAGTACAAGATCATCAAATGCATCTCGTAACTCATTAAATGTATAGGAATTTAAATTTAGAGAGTTTGAAGTTACCTTGGGCTCATCAAGAGCCGTGAAGCAAAGGCTGCCAATTTGGTCTTCCTTGGGATCATCATTATTGGAAGAGTCACTATCACTCTAAGTTACTAAAAATGCCTTTTTCTTCTTCTTTTTCAATAATGGGTAATTGGATTTGACATGGCCTGATTGGTTGCAATTGTAGCACACCACTTTGTTAACCTTTTTTGATTGGGATGATTTGCCCTAATCTATCCTCATGAATTTCTTGAATTTCTTAGCAAATATGATCATCTTCATATCTTCACCATTTTCATCACCGTCATCCTGTTCCTTACTCATGGAAGCCTTCGATGCAACTCCAAATTTCTTAGTTGCTCATTTCCATGATTTATCTTCATTTTTTATGTGAGGAGTGATCCGATGAGCTTATCTAAGGCAAGGAGATTGAGGTCCTTTGACTTTTCAATTATAGTCACTTTAGCTTTCTATGACTTGGAAAGGCTATTAAACATTTTCTTGACCATGTCTTTGTTAGGTACACCTTTTTGAGACCCTTCAAGCCATTTATAATGTTCATGAATCTATCAGACATCTCTTTGATGTTCTCCTCTAGTTTCATCTTGAACATCTCATAATCAAGACTAAGCATGCTTATCTTGGACTCCTTGACTTGATTGGTCCCTTCATGTGTGATAGCCAACTTATCCTATATCTCTTTGGCCTTATCACACAAAGACACCCTATTGTACTCATTAGGCCCTAATGCACAAAAAAATGTGTGCATGGCCTTAGTATTGAGTTGAGCTATCTTAGTGTCTTTCTCATCCATTCTTATTCTTCCTTGGGAACTTCAATATCACCTACCATCTTTATTAGGATGAGTGGGCCTTTAATGATTATCTTCCAAACTTAATAATCATTTGCTTGGATATATAGCCTTATAATTGCCTTTCAATATGTATAATTTTTACTATTAAAGAGAAGAGGCCTCACGATTGAATGTTCTTCTTGGACCATACCAAAAATATCACCACCAGCTATTTGATTGGTTTTTTATGGATCTTTGCTCAAGGATAATATGCCTATAAGAATGAGACACAAGCTCTGATAGCAATTGTTAAACCTTTTAATGGTGAATAAAATCAAGAGAGGGTGAATTGATTTCACAAGACTTTGGTAAATTAAAACTTTGATAAATAAAATTGAGAAATCTAAACTAGAAACTTTGGAGTGCAAGCTGGTGAATAGAAATAAATAATTAAAGACAAGAGAAAGGGAAACAAACTCAATGATTTAGAGAGGTTCAACCTTAATTACCTACGTTAACTACCTTGGCCTCACTTGCATTGGATTTCTATAATTCACTAACTTGAATTATCTACCTTTCAAGGACAAGGTTTAACCTTTCTGCTCCCTATCTTTCAAGGCTAATATAGAAACCTCTACCCTCTGTCTTCTGTGGCTAAGATAGAACCCTCTCTCACTACTTTTGAAGGTTAAGTAGAAACCTTCTCTACTTTTCAATAGCTAAGTAGGAACCTCTCCTTTGCACGAAGATTTGAGTGTAAACAAATAAGTCCTCTAAAGGTTAGGTGTTTACAAGAGTTTTAGCTTGAGAAATATATGTATCTAAAGATACAAAGTGAAGAATACAATGATAAAAAGATTTAATCTGATACAAAGATAAACTACTTAGCAAAAATAATGGAAAAAATGAAAGATATGACTCTAAGCACAATCTTTTGGTTTTTTTCTCTTGTTAAAGGTGTTGGAGAGGCTTATTTATAGCCTTGATCATGATTATAGCTGTTGGGGATATTTGGTGAAGGAATGTAGCCGTTGGAGCCTTTAAAATGTCATTTCCCATTGTTCCCCAAACCTTTGTATCGATACAATTGAGTAGGTATCGATACATTATGTTTATCAGTCCAAAATATGACTGTTGAACAGTGCTATATCGATACAAAATGATCTGCCTCAAAGCAAAATAGTGCTATAAAGATACAGAATAATCTGTCTCAATACATGAATAGTGATTTATATATTTTAAGGTTATTTAGCTGCTGCCAAGTACTGTGTCGATACATACACATAGTGTGCCAATACATTCTTATGACAATCTTTTTAAGAGGTTTTTCATGACTTTAAAACATGTAAAACTTTATATAAAAGCATGTATTAAGAACATATTTTTGAGTGCTTGAAAGAGTTAAAACATATTCTAGTATTTTTTTAAAAGTGTTTACAAAATATTTGATGAAAAAATACTAATCTTGAAAATATTTAAACATAAGCTAATTAAGATTAAATTTAGTTATATCAAAACTGAGATTAATTAAATGCAATATGGCTAACAAAAATCTTATTTTCTCAAAACTTGCCTAATTTAAGGCTACATTAACCTCAATAAATGAGGATTAACATGGACTTAAGGTTTTTTTTTTTAATTTCATTGGTCCTTTAATCTTGGGAAAAATCAAGTCTTTATGTTTGGATTCAAATGTTTTTAAGGTTAAAATTCTTATTTTTAGAAACAAAAATACTTTCTTTCTTATTCCAAGTTGTTTGTGCCTTGTTCTTTACCTAGAGTCCTTGTGACATGGTCAATGGGTTGTTTTATCCTCCAAATCTCTCTGGGATTATGAGATGAACCTGTGAAGCCAATATCACTATTTCCCTATTGTCATGGATATTCAAATGTCCATGGCTCGAGTCTAGACCTAACAAACCCAAAAAACTAAAAACTTCTTTGGTTTTGTCTAGATAACACTATAGTCACGATTTGAAAACTTAGCCCTAAACCATTTTTCATAAATTTTCTAATATTTTTTCCTAAAATCTCATTGAATTACCTTTGCAACAGTATCTTGTTTTCTTTTGGATTACTCTAGATGAGTGAGATATGATTTTTCAAATTAAAGCTATTTGGGACCCTTAAAATCAATGATCTGCATTGTGTTTGGGCCATTTTGGCACATTAGATGATTTTTATGAATTTTCAAATTATCTTTCTAAAAAAAGGTATTGTTTGTGATTTAACAAGTTCATACGAGCCAAGAATGATTTTTCAAGTTTTGTCGCACCGTTTCCCTAACACTTGCTGTAAATATTGTGCTTGACCCAAATTCAATAGTTATGTCCACTTAGAAAACAAATTTTTGAAACTTTTGGAATATTTTAATATTAAACCTTATCGAGAGAATTTTCCAATGGTACCTTATTCAACTTCTAAGACTTTCAAATTTGCTCAAAATAAATTTGGAAAATGGGACAACGCGATGTTGTCTCTTACTTTTAGCATTAGTCAAAATTAATTGATTTTTCTAAATTCCCACTTTGAGACATTTTAATAGCTCTAAGTGGCACTGATTAGTCCCTTATTGTCAAAATATGTGTATTGACCCTAAAGTTCGAATCAAGGCATAAGCAATCTTTGTCTGGTTAATTTTATTTTTATTAATTTTTAAAATAAAAATAATCTATTTTTTCAAGATTTTATCAAAAATGTCATTTTGTCAAGAAATCACTAAACCTCTGTCAAGATAAATCCTTCAAGCTTATCCCTCAAAAATCACCAAGGTTTTCATCTATGCTAACCCATCTTTCGAAAGGATACTCTAACTTTACTTTTACAAACACCATTCAAATATAAAAAAATCATTAAATTTTCCATCTTCTAGGGTATGTCAATCTCGACTTTTGAAGGAATACTCCAACCCCATCTTTCAAAATTTGTCAAAAAATAATAACTTTCTCTTTCTTAAGTCATTTCGAACTTTTTCAAAATTTAAACTCAATTTTCATGCCCTAATTAATCAATGAATCTAAATTCATCTAAAAAATTATCAATTTGGGTTTTTTTTAAGATAATAAATTAAAATTATGTGATACATTTGGTACGTTCATTTCCCCATTTTGTTGTTTTGTGTGACTTATCTTATGAGATATTATTTCCTTTTCGTTTGACTTTCACATTTCCTTTGTGATGATCATTTGCACCCATATTTCCAAAATCATTTTTCAAAATTTATAAGGCAATGTTCTATGTTGATATCTATCCAGTACTTGATACGGAATATTTCATTTTCAGAAAAACTAAATTCAAAGACTTTTTAATAAAAAATCCCTATGTTCCCTACCTTTCAGGGTATATATATGATTTAAATTTTTATCTAAAACCTGAGTTTATTTTATTCAAATTCATGCATAAGAAGGGGATTATATTTAAATAATGACAAGTTAAAATTAAAGGAACTGAAATTAAGTTAAGACATGGCTAGAAAGGTATCAATTTCGATCGTCATAGGGAGCTTTATACCTTCATGCATGTAACCAACTCCCAAACCCAACTGTCAAATCTTTGAGTTATGTGAACCATGGAATTGATGTTTCAAGTTTCATAACTCTGAATATCATATTCAATAGGCATCTAATCATGCCTAGCCCAAATGATCAATGGCAACTGTAATTGTTAGCCGCTTCATGGCGGCCACCCAAGACTAGTTGGATGATCGGCTCATCCGATGGTCTATTTCATGGTCAAGAGCCAAGAATCCATACTTTTTTTGCTCCCATTATGTCAAAAAGGGGAAAGGTCTCAGACAATAGGACATTTCTCAATCAAGAAATACTTCAAAGTCATGTGCTTTTCTTTCACAGGATGTACGTTGTGACAATATTTCTAGTGTACTTTACATATTTTTTATTCTCTTTCATTATTAAAATTTGAAGTCTTTTTGGTCAAGTCGTTCTAGATAAAGTAACATAATGTTGGTCATGACTAAATACTAGTTTAGAGGATATAAAACTTGATTATTACATCTAGTTAATCTTTAAAAGGTTGCCATGGTATTTGATTAATCATATATTGAACTTTTAGCCATTTATGATTTGCCATAAATGTCATGAAAATTTTTGGATTACGATATGCTCCATATATAGCCATATCATCTTGGCAGTTTTGAACTATGTAGTAAGGGCCTCAAATGAAGAATGATGGTAGGACATTTCATTTGCTAGTAGAAGCTATGGTAACACCTCAAACAACAACATGACATTTAATCTTGTTTAGCTCTATTCATAGCATGCCTAATTTTGTCAAATCCATCTCAAGCAATCTTAGTGGTGTAAGCATCCATAACACATTATTGGAATCAACCATAAAGATAAGTGTCTTTGCTTCTCATCTTTATTGTTGAATTTTGCAGGCATAATACTTTGTCATAGTCAAATTATCTTTTTTTTTCTTTTATCCTTGTTCTTCTTGCATTTTAGTAGAAAGAAATTGTCAAGTGGAAACCATTTTCTCCATATAGAAATAATAGTGGGTGTTATATTGCCATGAATGATAGATGTAACTCATTAATTCTTTGAAGCCCATCCAATTCGTGTTCTATTTTTATATCACATCCTTCATCAGATAGCCCAACATCTCCCTCAATAAGAGCTGCAATTTTACTATAGATATAGATCTTTAGGATATATACTTTCCCATTCCTTCAAGATTTCTTCGAATCTATGAGAATTGTTTTTCCTAATAGAGTCATGGATAGAGTTACTCTAAAATACAAAATTGAAGTACTAATATGAGTTTTTGTTTTAAAATAAACTATATTAAAAATACAGTGAATATAATTACAAACCTTATCATTTATGAGAT
The DNA here is from genome assembly GCA_038381775.1 of Adansonia rubrostipa. Lineage (NCBI taxonomy): Eukaryota > Viridiplantae > Streptophyta > Magnoliopsida > Malvales > Malvaceae > Adansonia > Adansonia rubrostipa. Next base: position 6,992,775 of record JBBYHM010000003.1, on the reverse strand, counting down.
CTATGTTGGTATTGATTAGCTATTTTTTTCTTCAAATATTCAAAGTATCCCACATTCTAGATATCCACATTTTGATTTTTATATCATCCTTACTGGGAGATATTTCATGAAGGAGGACAAATTGCTTATCACTTATAGCCATTCTTTTGTTGGAAGACATTTTTATGAATCACAAATTATACTTTTCAAACAATTGCTTTGGAATGTATGTTCATGCAGAAAGTGTTGAAATGTTGATTATATATAGTATTCAAGGAGCACTTTTCCATTTTAAAGGTATTCATGATTCATTAATGAGGGAGGAAATTTATACATTTAATAAATTAATATGATTCATTTATGGAGAAGGACAATGAATATATTTAATAAATTAATTTTATTCATGTATGGGGGAGATGAGATGTGCACTTCTATTAAATTATTTTAATATTTGTTAATCTAACTTTCCAATCAATATTAAAAAAAACTCCTTGATTAATTAATTTAATATTTATTTAACTCATAATTATCACAACATTAAAATATCATAATTATGACAGTACTAAAATCATGAGGTAGAAATTAGACTGCTTAAGATATTATTCATAATATTTAATAGTTCAAGTTAATATTATGAAGAAAGAAGATAAATACATCTAATAAATTACTTTGATTCATGTATGGAAAAAAGGAGATTTATGTTAGTGCAAAGCCTGAAAACCAGTTGTTTTGGCTTGTAAGGTAACAACATTTAGTGATTTCATGTATACAAACATTATATTTTATTAATGTTAAGATTCCTTTATCCATAAGAAATTATTTGATAATTATTATAAATAACTTATGAAGATAAAGACCATGAAACACATTGGCATTGTAAAGAAATTGTAAAGAGTTACAACTGTGCGCCTTTTATGAAGACATGTTTCTAAAAATGTTTCCAGTCATCGTATTGTCAAGAAGTGCAGTAACAATGCACAAAGATTGGTATGTGTTATGCCTCCATGCATTTGATGCATGTAACTGATCTTATAAGTTAAAGTGTAGAGATGGATAGGGATAATGTTAGGAATGCCTTAAGGATGAAAGTAGTTATGATGTATTTCATTAGTTTAAACGAATTATTCATATTATATATTCGAGTTTTTCATTATATTATTGCTATTCTGTCCTCGTTTTATTTTCATGTTAAAGTAAATGTAAGTAAATATAGCTCAGTGACTACTTGTATTTATATTGTTCAAATGTTGTATGTAATGGACTTCATCTGTAAAAAGACAACACTCTAAGGTGAATAGTCTAAATTCATAGTTCATGTCTATAGGGTTACTGTGAGCAATTAACTCATGTTAAAACTATTATGTCATCTAAATCTAATTAGGAAGATAGCTTGTCTTGGCCATCTGGAGCGAGCCGACTCCTAAGTAGAGACATAGATGTATCATCTCAAGGTGGTGATCCATTAGACTAGACTAAAGTACAATTAATCTATTAATAAGTCTATTTACTTGGATTAATTAACTTTAGACATTTATTGTGTAATAAGTAAGTAAGTAATTTAGTCCGTTTGTACAACTTGTATGCTTTAACATTCCAAAGGCTAAAGTATCTCAAAGTAGTAAGCTACTTGATTGGTTCATTAGGTATATGACTTATACTTGATGAAAGCTTTATTTATAGGTATGGTATCATGGTTCCTATAAAGAGCTAAGAAATCATCTTAAAAGGCATTATAGGAGATAGTGAAAATGGACAAGCTTTGGTCATTTGTTTGCCAAATAATAAATTGTTCACATGTGGTGAACGATCATTTTTCACATAGAGAGTATAATAGAACTTTAAGATAAAGTGATCAAGCAGGTAAAACAGACTTTAACCTTAAGTTGATCACGGATATCATATGAATATATTATGTAGATGATAGGGTTATTAGACTAAAACGCTATTTATAAAGCTTACATAATACGATATATAATTGGTATGTGCAGTCTCAAGTCTTTAGTGGTATGACTCTAAGATTAATAATTATATAATTATTTATTCGGTATAGAATAATTAATAAATAGATTATTGGAGCCTAATTATATATCTAATTGGTCCTTCCACTAGCTCAACATAATTCTTCAATGGATAGTTATTGATTGGAATACTCAAAGTTAGAAGATTGTTAATATCATGAAGTGATACATTGGATACACTCTTTTTAGGGGACAGGCGTTTTCTTTACTAAATAATGAAAATAATTTTTGGTAATTATTTATTTAGAATATATATTTAATTAGAGTAAATATTTATTTGAGAGAAGAATTAGTAATTTAAATTAATTATATTTATCTTCTGATAAATATAGAGATTAATTTAAATTAAAAAAGATATGGGAAATCAATTACTTATATAATTAATTTGATATCTATGAAGTCTTGTTTAAGTATTTATTTATAAAATAAATATGAATAATATTCTAAATAAATTAAGAAAAAATTGTTTCATTTATTTAATTTATGATTAAAATTAATTATTTTACTATATTTAATTTATTTTTGATAGTTATTACTTAATTGTTCTATTCAAAGGGAAAGTTCAAGCAGCTTTCGTCACTTGGAGATAAGTCCACTACATAGAAAGGCACTAGAGTGGAAGCAACTCAACTCTAGGATACAAGGAGTAGAGGATCTGCTGTATCAATGACACCCTACCGAGGCCAACAATGGGTTAGCTTAAATCCTCTCCGAGATTGAATTTCTCAAGCAAAAATTTAAACAAAAAAGAGCAACCTTTGCCATGAAAATCACCTGTTTAAGGAAAAAAAGAGTTAGTCAAAGATGGACCTCTACCTTTGAGATAAGAAGATGAATAGGGTTGTCAAAGACAGAGACCGCATCAAAAAAGATCTTAAAGGTCTGAAGGAGGACTATGTAGCATTCCAAAGGAGAAACAAGTATCAGTGCATAGATAAGTCATCTGTTTAGTGGGAAACAAAGCTTGCTTCCCTTGACAAAGAGCTAAATCAATGGAAAAAAAAGGCTAAGGTCAATAGGAAAAAGATTGTTAGAGCTCGTACCCTTCTAATAACCTACCAAAAAGGGAATGGATATTTGAAAGCTTAGGCACGGGACTTAAGAGCAAATCAGGTCGAGAATAAAACTTTAACACAGAGAGTTCAGAATATGGAGCATTTCCTTTAAGCTTGCCAAGATCGTATTGATGAGTTGGTGAAAGCTTCCAAATAATATGAATAAGAATGGCTTGACCAGGCACTCCTAAATGGTCAAAAGCGTTATCACTACCTTACTAAACAAATCTGGGTAGCCAGATTGAGGCAGATGGCATGAACAGAAGTTGTTAAATTTCTTGGAACACATGATTAAACAATGTAATTATGTTAAATATTTTAGATGTAATCATGTGTAATCAAACTCTATTTATTGCTTTATGGAAGATGCTATTGGTGAAGCTGTCCTTAATCTAAGTGTCTCTTGCATTCGAATATTTTTTTATAGCATCCATGTCAATAATCATTTACTATCATTACTCCATATTCATTATCATTTCATCATGGGCAATCATCAATATACGTATTTTAATGTCATAAAAGTCTAATACAGGAATTGTTATAAAAATGTAAGGGATTTTAAGATCAAACAACAAACACAAAATTGATTCTTGTGCAATGTTATAACACCTATTACGATAAATAGATCATGGACAATGATCATTAGGCATGCATCAATCAAATTAAGCTCATGTACAAGCAGTCTCAAGACAAAATGCAAGCATAAATCATAAAGCTCATAGAGCTAATGATGTCCTTTATGAAAGAGAAGGGACAGGCTAGTACCATCGATACTAAAAAAGAGCTGGCTAACTTACAAAGTCACCCAACCATAGTAGTAAAATTACCTAGGAAGGGATAAACTAAGAGCACCAATCCAACACCATGCCACCCTATCAGTACTACTAATGATTTTCTTGAAACAGATGGTGGCAAATTAATTTGTCCTCAGCTTTTATGGGTTAAATATGAGGGTATCTTTGGCTAGCCCTATAACTATTAATCATGATGAGAAAGTGAAGACAGATGGTCAAAAGCTTGTAATGTCTATTGACAAAATGAACAAGTATTAGCTTTTGGAGAAGCACTTCTTAGCTATTGAAAAGAGTGATAAATTCAAAGCTATCAATGTAAACTCTTTATATTTGGTGTCTAATCTTCTCATTCCCCTAAAGTTTAAGGCACTAGATTTTAATAAGTTCAATGAAACAACTGACCCCACCATGCATATCCAGATGTACCTAAGAAAGATGGCCAAGATAAAAAGGATAAAAACCTTCTTATCAACTATTTCCAACATAGCTTGATTAGGCAGTAACTCGATGGTACTTTGAGCTCGATAATCTTAAAACATAGTCATAGGCTGACTTGGCTACAACTTTCTTAAACCAGTACTAGCATATGTCAAATTGGGCTTTTGATCAATTTTCTCTCATGAATCTAGAGCAAAAGCTTACTGAAAGTTTCAAGCAATACACCAAATGGTGAAGAAAAGAGGCAGCTTTAGTCCAGCCCCCTTTAATTAAGAAGAGATGATTATAACATTCATTAACATCCTACACATCCTATGCTATGACAAACTGGTAAGGAATGCCACCAAAAGCTCATCGACATTATTTTATCTAGTAAGATGATCAATGTAGTGATTAAAAGTGGCAAAATATTAGCGACCCAATCATCCAGGTCAAGCAAAAAACCTGCATTAAAAAAATAAGGAAGGGATAAATGCCATAAACTATGCCAATCCATTTCAGCCGATTCATTATCAAGTGCCTGGTCCACTTCCTAGGCATGCCCTACTCTGATCCAATTACAAACTATCCTTAGCTGATTTATGCCGCAACATATAACTAATCTTTTGGTACTCCACTGAATCTTCTGTAGAACAATTAAACTCCCATAAACCAAAATGTCAATGCCTCTATCAATGCATAAAATAATTAGAGGGAACTAGTGGAGATAATAGTTTGATCTTATCCCTATGACTTATAAAGAGCCCTACCAGATGCTATTCTAGGGATATTTAGTTGTCCATATTTACGTCCCTAGGAAGAAAACCCCTTACCTTTAGTGGCATGATGCTAATGCCTACTATGAGTATCACATTGGGATGACAGGGCATGACACCAAAAACTACATATCATTCAAACAAAAGGTCCAAAACCTTATCAATTTGAAGGTCCTACTACTGCTACAGAATTTTTTTTTACGATCCAAAGGAAACACGCATGACTTAAAAAATATGATGGTATAGTTATATTGGTTGGAGCCTTTGGGTTATCCTTTGATCAAAATTTCAATTAGACATAACATTATGAAAGGAGGAAAGGCCATCGGGCAAATCGCTCACCCAACTCATTTTGAAAGGCTACTATATGGTAGCCATAAATTTAAAGTCGCCACCGATCATTTTGAGATAGGCATGATCAAATGCCTATAAAAAAGCAATATTTTGATTTACTAAACTTGAAACATTAATTTCAAGATCTAAAAAGTCTAGAGATTCGTCAATTATGTTTGAGAGTTGGTTAAAGATGGAGAAGGATTAGCACCATTATGATGCTTGAAATCAATATCGTTAGCCATATCTTGCTTCGATTTTAGTTTAATTAGTTCCACTTTATTACTATTTTGAAATAATCCCCTTTAATGCAAAAATTTTGTGAAAATTATAGATTCAAGTTTTCAAAACAAATTAGATCACCTATGCACCTCGAAACTGTAAGAAACATAAGGATTTTTTATGAAAATAATCTCTGGATTGAATTTTGAAAATCTAGATGTCCTTTGTTATGCACTAAAGAAATACCAATGTGGAACATTGCCTCATAATTTTTTTAATATAATTTTAAAATATCAATGCACGGTGGTCATTACAAAGCAAATGCTTTAGTAAGACAAAAAAGAATATAGTAATGTTGCATAAATGAAACATGCAAAAAACATAAAAGAGGAGGGATGATTGGAATATATCTTGTAATCACCTTTGATTATTAAAGAATAACCAAAATGACAATTTTAATATGTATTTGGTTTTAGTGTTAACTTGAGGGATAGAAAAAGAGAGCTTTTAATTAATGAACCCGAGGTGGTTATGAGAAAGAAATTGAATTTTAGGTGGAATTTGAAAAGCAAGGTTACAGTATCCCCTCAGAAAGTAGGGTTGGAGTATCCCCAATAGTGATGGTTTTGGATGTATTCAAAAAAAGGTTTTGTATAAAGACCATTGGGAAGATTTGAGAGAGAGAAAATTTAGATTAAATGAAAAATAGGATTAGAGTATCCCTTCATAGAGCAGGGTTAGGGTATCCCTAAAAGGAAAAATTTTATATTTTAAAAAATTATGATTAGGAATCCCAAAAAGATCCTAAAGTGAAAAACTTCACGTTTTGAATAGAAAACAAGGTTAAAGCATCCCTTAAAAAAAAATAAGGTTGGAGTACCCTTATCAAAGAAAATTTTGATGTTTATGGGGGAAACGAATAATTTGGGTAAAAAAAAGTATTTTAAAAATAGAACCTGAAAGTTTGAATAAAATTATATTTTTGTTTTAGCCTTGACCCGAGCCTAGAAGGCTTGTGTTGTATTACATGACTCCATTGAGAGTCAATCGAGTGCACTTTGGATGTTTGAACATCTCGATAAAGGTGATTTGGGAAATTAGGTTTATATTAATTCTAAAAATAGGGGATAGTATCGCGTTATCTACCTTCCCAAATTTATTTAGAGTAAATTCAGAGGTCTTAAGAGCCATGTGAGGTATCATTGGAAAGGCAACTCAATAAAGTTTAATATAAAAATATTTTAAAAATCTTAGAAAATTAATTTTTTAACAGAATTACTTTCTAAATTTGGGTTTACTTTGACACTAGGAGACGTGCAGGAAAAAGGGCATAGTGGACTTTGAAAAATCATCCCAAACTCATTTGGTATCAATAAATTGCAAACGATACCTTTTTAGAAAGAAAATTTTACAAAATTTCTAGGAAAAATATTTTAAAAATTCCAAAAAATCATCTAGTACCCTGAAATGGCACAATAAAAAATCAGTTCATTAGTTCTAGGTGTTCCAAATAGCAACGATTCAAAAAATCATAACTTCCTCATCCAGAGCAGTTCGAGTGCAGGCTAGACATTGTTAGAAAGATAATTCAATTTTCTTTCATGGAAAAATATTAGAAAATTCCATAGACATGTGTTTAGTCTAAACAAAAAATTTAATTGTAGGCATATTGTTGCAAGAGCAAAACAGGTGAGTTTTTGGTATTTTCAGGTCTCTTAAGACTACGCTCAAGCCAAGGACATCCAATTATCTGTGATAGAAATGAATGGGTGACATAGGCATTGTGAATTCATTCAATGATCCCAAAATGGTTTAGGATGATGAAACAACCTATTAACCATTCCATATATGAGGGTATTAGACTTAAGATCAGGGTTAATTTTTTTATCAAATGAAAGGGTCATTTTTCTAAGAAAAAACATTTTTATTCAACCATGAATCCAAAACTAAAAAGTTTGATTTGTCCCTAAGATTGGAGGACTGATTTAGTTAAAGCATTAAATTCATGCTAATCTTCATCTATTGGAGGTAGCATAGATTTAACTTGGGGCTTTTAAAAGTTAAATTTTTTGCAACAAACAAATAAGCATTTTGACAAAAAGGTTATGAATAAGATTCAACATAATAATAGGGAACATGGATAATACATTCAGATAAATAAAGCTATTTTGAAAATAGAAAAGGTGGCAAAAATGTAAGCTGTTGACAAATAAGATGCATAAGAATGTTAGCATAGATGATGGTATGAACATATTTAACTAAAAGAAAGCATGTTAGTATTTTCAAGACAGCATATTTGTTTCATGAAACCTATAAAGAGGTAAGAAAATGCATAAATATGCTAAAAATATGTTAAGATAAAGATTTAAAAATGTGTTAAATATGTGAAAGTGGATAAAACATGACAAAGACACATGAGCATAGGCTGTTTTGATGGTGCAAGTATAACATGGCACATTCAGTCATCCAAGCAACATTAAACATCAAAAGGTCATAAAAAACTAAGACTACCACATCTAAAGCTATAACAATGCATGAAAGTCCTAAGATGATAATGGGGACATGAATGGCTTACTAGAATGATGCAAATACTAAAAATAGAAAATAAATAGAGTAAGACAAAGAAAATATACCAAAAGGCTTTGAACTTTTACCTTTTCTTAGAATTACAACTCTAAGCTCAGTTTCTTCCTCTTTTTTGCTATTGGCTAGCAAGAAAAAGATGAAAAAAGAAGAGCTTTTGGTTATGGTCTAGATAAGAAAGAATTTTTTAGTCTGAAAGGAAAGAAATGAAAGGCTTTTAGAGGTTTTTTTGAAGGTAAAGGGGAGAGCTACGAGAATGAGGAATGTTTTCAATGTAAAAGTGTGTGTGTGTGTATGGAGAGCTTTCATTTTGCTAAGATAAAATTGGCTTCTTTATAGTCCATGGTTTAGCCAAATGCATTTTAAAGCCAAAACAAGGGCAATTTTGGTCTTCCCCTATGTACCTTATTGTAGCTTAGTGTACTATGCTCAGCTAGCTAAAATTTCATTAGTTGCCAGTAGCGTGGGGGTAAAGCAGAAGGGCTGTAGTAGTTTGCAACTAGAGAAAAGCCAAGTATAACCTCTAACAAACCATATATTTCATGAAAATGTCCCCTTTTTAAGTAATTTGAGGCCTCAAAATTTGTTAAAAGCTAATCATAAGCCCAAAGCTGAAAGCTTATATGAGTTTTGATGATTTTTTATCAAAAACATGTTTGAGTCGTATTTTAAGATTAAAGTGCAAAGGCTAAAAGATGGCTTGAACTGGAAAAAAATGTCTTGATATATCGATACAAAATATTTTGTGTCGATACATAAAGCAACGTTTCCCCATGAGTATTGATACAATAAAGTATGTAATACCAAGAGCCAAAAGTGTTTCCAGTCTCGAGACTTGGAAGGGCTTGTACTAATAATCTTGTGTATGTATTGATATATTTAGCTAAAAATCATGATTCTAGCTACTATCAAGGCCTCTATTGATACAAACATGCTAAATATTGATACCACACCATAGATATTGATACCAAACATTCTTTTATCGATAGTATATGTAAAAATTTAAATTTTTAGTGATGTGAAAGCTTAGTATCAATACCTATGCACCAATGTGCCTTACATGTACCTTAAACTTTCTGAATTACCTTACTTTGGTCAAAATAATGGGAAACTAACCCATCTTCATCTGTATGGCTCCAAGGATGCCTAAAATAATGACCTTTAATGCCTCAAGTGATGGACTAGATAAAATAGGGTATCTATAATTGCTCATTTCTGATCATCATTAAGTATCAGTAACAAGGCAAAGACAAATAGACACCATTGTGTTTGAGGTAAGACGATGTTTCTTAAATGCCTACAAAAATGAAAATTAACTATTGTTTATGATGATCATAACATATTGGTAGCAATTGCAATAAAGTCTGAATAAGTTTTTGTAAGGTTTAATCTCCCTACTAGGCTTTTGGAATTTTTCCTAAAGTTTAACTCGCAGATAGGCTCCAAGCAATATGGATTTTGACTTGATAGCTACCCAGCTCTTCGTGGGTAGGGTAGATTGATGCTCGGCTCTTTATGGACAGACTCAATTGGTGCTTGGCTTTTTACGGATAGACTCAACTAACACCCAACTCTTTACAAATAGACTTGGTTGCTACATGGCTCTTTGCAGACAGAATCGACTAATACTCCACTCTTTGTGGACAGACTCATTTGGTGCTTGACTTTTTATTGATAGACTCAACCGGTGTCCAGCTTCTTTGTAGACTAAAAGAGATAAGGCACATAACTTTTTATGGTCTAGAAGGAAAAAGGCATTCAGCTCTTTATGGAATAAAAAGGAAAAAAGTGTCCAGCTCTTTAGGGATAGAATGGAAAAAGGCATCCAACTCCTTGAGACTAAAAGGAAAAAAGGCATCTAGCCCTTTGTGGACTACAAAGGAAAAAAGGCATCTAGCTTTTTATAGACTAAAAAGAAAAAAGAGTCTAACTCATTGTAGACTAAAAAGGTAAAAAGACGTCCAGCTCTTTATGGACTAAAAGGAAAAAATTTGTATAAGTTAGTGGACTAAAAAGAAAAAAAAAGTATCTAGCTCTTTATGGACTAAAAGGAAAAAATTCGTATAAGGAAAAAAAAGGCATCCAGCACTTTGTGGACTAAAAGGAAAAAAGGCATCCAACTTTTTGTCGACCAAAAGGAAAAAAGGCATTTAGTTTTTTGTGGACTAAAAGGAAAAGGCATCTAGCTCTTTGTGGACTAAAGGAAAAAAGGTGTCCAGCTCTTTGTGGACTAAATGATATGAGTTTAGGTACCTATCCTGGAAGGCTTTTCAATTTATGAGCTTGTGAGGTCAGGGATTCTTACCTAGAGCCTTTTAAGGCTTTTCAAAAAATAGGATTAAGATTCTTAGCTAGTTTAACTTATGTGAGCAAGAGTTTGTACCTAAAGGATGTTAATTATTGTATGATGTATAAGGATGCAAATGCATGGTTTAGTGCTGTAAAACTGATGATTTTAAAATCCTAATCTAGTGATCAATTTTAGGCTTTGCATTCATTTTTTTTCAACGAGTTTAATAGGTTTATCTCTTGCTCTAGGATTCATCAACCTCATTCTAAATTTCTAAAAATTTTAAACGTTAAGTTTGCTTTTAGAGGACAAGTAGGCTATGATTGTGAAGGGATAGTCCTAAGCTAAAATGGCTCGTGTTTGGGGAACTTTCTTGTGTTGAGTTTGTCGACAAGTATGAAGATTTCTCCGGTCAATTTTGATCTAAAAGGTGTTTTTGGCAGTCTAGGTGGACTAATTTAAACTCCAATTGTTTGGATGACAGTTAGAAAATGGTTTTTGCCCTATACTTTTGGGTTAGGGTTTACTAAGGAGTATGTTTTGAGCACATTTTCAAGAAGTGGGGCTCTAAGGGTAAGACCGATTGTGGCATCAAGTTTCATTCTTGATCTTTAGATATGAAACCAAATTCCTACGAAGTTTTCATCTTTCAAAGTAATGCTAGTAAATCTTGTTATTAGTTCTTTTCATTTATCAAACATTATCAATTAAAAGATAAACACGATGCAAAATGGGATGTAGGAGTTACACTAGGGTTTTGCAAGAAATCAAGTAATTTTGCTTCATTCAAAATAAAAAGGGTACAAGTTATGAAAAATTTTAAGGTCATGAAAGATTTTGAGATACAAAAGAGTTTAAAATGCTTTTTTGGTTGCTAAGCCCTTGATGTTGATGATATGAATCTTCTACTAAGTATCTTCAGACAACTTTATCAAGAAATTTTTTTTGGTGTTGGCTAACTCACTAGGAAATTCTTCGAATTGCCTCATGGTGGGGTGGTTGCCCTAAAGTTAGGTAGACGCTATTTTTTCCTCTAGACATGGGTAAGAATGAGATTTGGTTAAGTAGGTTAGTAGAGAATAGATGGGTCGATCATGATTTAGTGTTTTGGTCAGAGAAAAGTGTTAGGTCAACTTTTAAGGTAAGTTTGATCGCTTATGCCTATTTTCAGGTTTTGAATTAAAGTGAGTTTGTTTCCTTGGATGCTCTCTATTTTTTTCTTTTTTTCCTGAAAAGAAGAATAAGAAGCCTTTTTAGATTTTCATCTTAGAATTCTTTCAGGCATAGCATTTCTTAACGAAGTTAGATTGGTAGGATTGGGTTAATTACTACCATCCATCTTAGTTAAGATTAAAGCTCTTCCAAAAAATGCATGCTTTATCGTATACAACACTTTTCAATTTGTAAACTATTTTCCTCGAGCATCTTTATGAATTAGGATGATTTATTTGAGTATTATGTTACCTTCTCAAAACTGTCAAGGATAAACCTTTTTGTTATAGGCTCTTATCATGCATTTTTGACACATCTACTTGTGATAAATGGCTTTCATTCTTGTTTCCTCGATTAGACTAATTTATTCATATAAGTTCTTAACCTATTTGGCTTTTTCAAGTTGTGATTCTATTAAGACTCTGAACAAGGGGATTTTGAGCTCAATAAATAGAATAGTCTCCATGTCATACCTTACCATCATTTTAGGAACTAGGGCTATATTGACTACCCATTCAGGATACTTAGCTACTTCAAGAAATCTTGCCTCAAATTGCTTCTTCACTTCCTCTTTAATCTTTAGAAGCATTTCTGGTTTCATTCTTCCGAGCTTTTGTTATATGAGCTTATATTCAAGTTAAAGGGTAAATTTATGGACCATAATGCAGGTGTCTAACCCAAGCATGTCTTAGTAAGATTAGAAAACACATATCGATATTGTTGGAAGAGATTTTTTTAGTTTAGTTCAAGTTGATAGGTTTATGAAGGTTTTAATTTTTACTTTTTTTGATCTTCTTCCATTCCTAGGTTTACGGTTTTAGTGGGTTTTTTATAAAGTAATATATGTTTCTCTTTCTGTTCGATTAATCTTAGTAGGTTTAGGGGTACAAAACTCTTTTTAGAATCCCCTTTAGACTCAACCTTGCCAACTCAAATTGGTTGCTTAAAATTGATATTCAGAATCTCAGTACTAATATTCATGTCACTTCTATTTGGGTACCTAAAAATATAAAAGAAGAAAAATATAGGCAAAAAAATAATAAATAAAGGTCTAAGAGTTGGCAAGAACTATGAAAAATGACACAAAAGATGAAATGCATGATGCTTAGACATTTCCATTGATAATACTTAATAAAATGGTACCTATACAAAGGATCCTACAATGCTCTTGGGTGGAAGCATGTAGGTTTAGTTCATAACATTACTTTGAAACATACTTGAATAGTATAGGAATCTCAGTTTTAGTCCAAACAGTTAGAGCCAATCTTGGAAAGCACAAATTAGTTTCTCAGTCCATTTTTTTTAACATTTTCTGCTCATCGATCGCATTAATAGAGAGATCCCTAAATGCCTTATTCAGTACGAGTGCAATCTTCTTAGAGTCAGCATTTAGTTACTTTCTCAAATAAAAGGTTTCCCAAAGCGATGGAAATAACATTGATCCATGCCCTAAGTCTTGTTCTAACAAATGGGCCATCCTTTTTCTCACTATTCTTTTGAGCTTGTTTTCTTTTCTATTATGCATTGGGCCTGAACCCTAACCTTCTTTTGTTAATCTAGTTGACAACTTTCAAGGCTTTGGTAAATCCTTGGAGATGTTTTTTGAGTCCCTTTCTAGCTCGGGCACCTTTGTGGATGGTTAACTTTAGACCCATATAGGTGCTCATTAATAGGTAAGGTCAACCATTGGCAACCCCTCCTTGACATAAATGGCATTGACAAATTCAAAAGACTAAAACAAGGATTTTAGAACATCCTCAGCAGGTTCAAAATATGGGGCATCAGCTAAGGTAGCAGTAATAATATCTTCATATCTTTATCTCCTCCGATGCTGACAACCTTTCTTTTAATGATAAATTTTAATTTTTGATGTAATGATGATGCTATATCTTGGCAGAGTGAATCCAAGGCCTTCCTTACAGGCAATTATATGATGGAGTAATGTCCATCACATGGAAGTCTACTTCATAAGTGCATGGGCTAATTTGGAGTAAATGGGTGACGTCTTCTGGACGTTCTTATAAGTTCGATCAAATACTTGCACAATAGTGTGACTATTCTGGATATGAGATGAGTCAATAGAAAGCTTGTTCAAGCATGATGCAGGCATTTTATTCAGTATTGACCCATTATTAATAAGCACCTTGGGCATCATACTACCTTTGCAGTATACGGTGATGCGAAGGGCTTTGTGGTTTCCCTTTTTTCCATGAGGGATTTCATTATCGCTGAAAGATTTATAGTTTTCAGCAATGATTTTGCTTACTAGGTAATCCACTTTGCCTATCAGAATGTTAGAAAAGACATATTCCTCATTCACGACCTTAAGGAGAGCATTCTTATGAGTTTCAAAGTTCAAGAGCAGTGACAACATAGATATCTTGGTGGGTTCCTTCTTCAACTGATCGACAATGTTGTATTTATTGTGCTTGATGAAATTAAGGAATATGTGGCTTTTTCCTCACTCACTTACTCTTTGATAGCTATCGGATCTAATTTTTTGGTTGCAGACTTTAATGCTTAAGGAATAAAAGTAATATTCTTTTATTGAGTTTCACTTCATGATGTAGCTGGGGTGTAATATCTACCAAACTGAGTTAGATGGCCTACCTTCGAGAGGTCAATGTTTGTTGTTTGTTAACTAGATTTTGTGATGATTAAATCTTTGCCTTCATATTTTCAAGGAACTACCTTGTTGTCCTTATAAAGGAAAGAGGATGAAAGTTGACTTATTATCTTCAGTATGGGCTAAACAGGGCAGCTTTGATAATTGGTTGGTTATCAAATAAGACTAATAGGCTTACAACCCTATAAAAAGGATTATTCATGTCCTTCCCATGGTGTTGATAGATGGTATCACATATGTAGTATATGGTAAGTGAGGCTTGCTTTTTGTCATAGAATTCAATGATACCTTCATTCATCATTCTTTAAACCATGGCATGGAATTCTTGCATGTTTCAAGAGTGTGGCTGAGGGTATAGAAATCACAAAAGCCATCGGCTCTATCTTTTGTCTTTTCGGCTCTATCTTCTTGCTCTTCATAAAACTTGATTTTAGATTAGTCCATCATCCCTTGGACCATTTGTAGATGCCTTATTTTGTTCAGGCTAATTTTAACAATCTAGGGCTCATGTATTGATACTAGGCCATGCTAAGACCAAATCACGCATTCTATAAAGAAATGTATCAATACAAAGCAACATGTATTAATACAATGGTTCATATTACCGATACGATGGTTTATAGTATCGATACAATGTTCATTGTATCGATAGACACAAGGTTTTTGGACCAAAAGTATCGATACATTCTACAATGATCGATAAATACTAGCCATTTTCCACTATCTGAGCATTTTTTATTTATCCACCATTGATCAAAAACTCAATTTTAACTCGTTTCTTTACATCATAAAAGATCAAAACCCATATCAAATTACAAATTTGGACTTTTAAATTAATCAAAACATTTTTTGAAGTCTAAAGTAGATCAAAATAGTCAATGTCACATGATCACTCTACTCCTCCCTAGTTTGTTGACAAAGATCACCATCAGCCACCCGATTTGCTGGAAAATCATTTCAGCATTTAAACCAGCCACCCTATGTCCATCATATTGGTAGCAAGTTGCTCCCTACAGCTACACTATAGCCATCAAGCTGACATCACTTTGTCCCCCTTAAGAAATGACCAAAAACACCTCCAATTTGTCTCCAAAATGTTGGTATAAATAGATCGCTTATATCTCGGCTAAAAAAGTTAGATTTCAGCTCATTTTTAGCTTCCAAAACACATTCCTACACCAAGAAAACCAGAATCCCGTAGCTCTTCACTCATAACCCAAAAACAGTGCTAGAACACTCATTCCCAACCATTACACATTCTAAAAATCACCCTTATCCTTACCGAAACCAAAAGCTTATTGTTTCTCTCTTTTTCTTGCTTATTAATAATAAGGAAAAAAAGGAAATTCAAGCCACCTCTATTGCTCCAACTATTTGGCCAAGAATTAAAGTTTTGTTGGTATAACTTCTTACTTTATCACTTTTATTTTTTGTTTTCAGCATCTTCATCAATTTAGTGAGCTCTCCATGTTTCCATCACCCTCTTAGGATTTTCATGCATTATCGTGGCCTTTGGTTGTGGTAGTTTAGGATTTGGATGCCTTAATGCCCCTTTGATTTGCAAAATGCCTCATTTCATCCTCATTATTTTAATAGCTCTTGCTCATGCATTTTATGCCATATCCATGCATCTTGTTATGATTAATCCATGAATGAATCATTAGCCTAACATATTTCAAGCATATTTATACATTATCTTGCATCTTGTCATGAATCATTGTCATTTTCAACTTTCATAACATTTTCTTGTCAAAGTGCATAAAACTTTCTTTGTCTAGGCCATTGGTAAAGTTAGCATCCCCATTCATGTTTTGTGCTATCGCCTTGTATGTTCATTGTCTTCTCCTTGTCTAAATGCATTTTTGATGGCTATCAAAAACTGATTTTCAAAATGTCTCTAAGCCAAGCATGTTAACCTCAACTAATGAGGATTAGCATGGACTTAGCATTTTCCTTAAGGTTAGCAAAAAATCTTGGGGAAAATTAAGTTTTTCAAAATTTGGAATCTTGATTGAACAAGCTCAAAACTTTTGATTTTCCATCGAAAATGGCCTTGCACTTGTTCCTAAAATGTTTGTTCCTTGTTTTTAAGTCGAAACCTTGAGTGGTATGATCAACGAGCTATTTCATCATCCCAAAATACTCTGGGGTTGTGCAAATAAGTTTGTGATGCTCATGCCACTCTTTCTCTTCAATCATGGACGTTCAAATGTCAATGACCCGAGTTTGGACCAGAAAACACAAAGAAAAATAAAAAATATCCCTTGTTTTGCTTTGCTTTGTCCCCTACTGGCAGCATCACTATTACAAATTGAAAAATCACTTTAAAAAATAACGATTTTTCATGAATTTTATAATATTTTTCTCTAAAAGTGTGTCAAAATATCTTTAAAATGAGGTCTTGTTCACCCCTGGGTCAGTTTAGACAAAAGAATTATGATTTTTCAAACATAGACTATCTAGAACCCCTAGAATCAGCAACATGTATTATGTTGGGCCTTTCAGGCCCACTAAACGATTTTTCCAAATCCATCCAACATTTTTCCTAAAACATTCATGAAATTCCCTTTCTGGAAAGGTTTTATTTCCATTTTTTTCGTACCAAATGAGTCCAGAATGATTTTTCAAATTTTGACACACCTTGTCCCTCGTATGCTCTGCCAATAGTGAAATTAATCTGAACTTGAAAATTTATTCCCCTGGAAAATGACTTTTTGAGATATTGGAAATATTTTTATATTGACCGTCATCAAGTTACCTTTCTAACGGTACCTTATCAACCCTCTAAAGCCTTCAAACCAATTTAGAATAAATTCAGAAATGGGAATAATGCGATGTTGTCGTCGATTTTTGGTTATGGTCAAAATTGAGTTGTTTTTCAGAGCTTCATCTCGTGACATTCAAATGTCCCCATATCACCCCGATCAGCCTCAAGAACATGCTTTGAGCTCCCACAAGCTTGTATCAAGGCACGAATATATATATATTTTTACATCTTTACCATCCTCATTCACAATAATTTTTTTTGCCAAAAATCATCGAAACGCTCACACATTTCTTAAATCATAAAGTTTTGTCAACTTAAGTTTTTCAACTCAACTTCTCTAAAGAGTGTCAGACATGCCACTTTTGGGGATACTCTAACCTTAAACTTTCGAAGGGCACTCTAACCCTGTTTTTCAAAATTGTCGAGATTAAAAAATTTTCCTTTGCCAAAATGATTTGAAATCCACAGGGATACTCCAACCCTGACCTTCTGAGGGGATACTCTAATCCCGCTTTTTGATAGATTCTTTGGTCATCATATCCTATACTACTTCCTCTCTAATACTTCTCTATTCAATGGGTTTGTCTCTAAGCATGGAAGGCTAGCAAAACTTTTGACTTGTAGTCAGGCTCACCATAATTGAAATCCCACTGCTCAAGATTTTAAATGAAAAGGATGAACTTTCAGCACTGAAATTGTCATAGGACTAAAATAGGTGTGTAGCTAGTGCTTCCCTATAATCTAATAAGTGGCACATAACTTTAATCCCCATAATGGTATATGATTTAGGTGGTGAAACCAAAAGGCCTTCCATGCCACCTCTTTCCTTTTGAGATTCTAGAATTTTTGGATCTATTGTTTCTTAACTTGTCTTAGGGCTATTCATTCTCAAGGAACTTCGAGATAGGGTTGATGTTAGGCAAAAAGTTGCATGACATTCTCTTTACTTTGAGATAAAAGTGGTTGACAAGCTAAATACGAGGAAGTGATGCCTATCTGATGAAATAACCTGTCCTAATTTTTTTGCAAAAGCTAGGAGCTCGAATAGTTTTAGCAATAATGGTAGGTGCAAAATTAATGTTGTAGCACCATCTGGAAAAGAGATCTCTACTACCATCCCTTCAACATAGCTTAATGTTTTCAAAAATATGATCACACCATATATTCGTTGAATTTTTCAAACATCAATGATATTTGCCATTGCTTCCTTTGGACTGGCCCATGAGATGCACTCATTGTTCCCTTTCATCTTGATATGACTCTCGATCCAAGACATCATTGCCTCAAGAATCTAAGCTAATCATTTCTTGAAGTTTGGAGATTGCAAAGCCTTACAATATAATTTATCAATCTTGGCCTTCTTAATGTTGAGTAATATGGTTTATTCATCGACTATGGAGACCAATTCCTAGCAATTAAATTAAAGCATAGATATGCTGGGTTCTAGAACTGAGATGCTGCTCGCCATAAGCCTACATCAAAGTGGACCTAGAGTAAAAGGGCCATGTCTCCATACCTTTTTGTGAATGATTCCCCCTCAGTATTGTTCCAACAGGTCCATATATGTTTCAGATCTTGCCAATCATTCTAATGATACCCTATCTTGACCCTTTCATGCATCATTAAGACATACTCGGGTTTAAGAACACCTGATCTTCATGTTGTCGATACTCTAACCATGCTCAGACTTTATTAAAAGGCTTCAAATCAGAAGTGGACTGTTACTCCATGGTAGACACCACTTGCTAAACACTAAACCATTGGCCAATTATCCCATAATGATAATGATTATGATGAAATGATGCATGTATCAAATAGAAAAGCAAAAGAGAAATGAGTTAGTGACTATGAAATAATAAGCAGAAGAATATGAGAATAAAAAATAGCAACAAAAAACATATCACAAAAATTGCGTCGACAATAGGCCATACGATGCCTAGGGGTAGACATGATAATTATGAATGTTGTGATAATACATGGACAGCATAATGGCAAGTTTGAGTTAAAAAATTACACTTAATAAGGTGACACGATATGTTACGGGTATAGAAACTAATAGACTAAGAGGCGACGTTCACTAATTATCACCTATAACAGGTCTACATTAAGCTATCATTTGGATAACAAGATAGTTTGTTGAGCTTAAATATGACTCTTTTAGAAGGACATAGGGCATTATAGGTGATGGCATTTGCTTGTCATCACCCACTTATTAAAGGTTAGCCTTCAAACATAATGGCATGCCCTAAACAATGATCATGAAATAAAATGACAAATGCAGGTTATAATGTTTGTTTATCATTGCTTACGTAATCATGGTGTATAAGAGTAAAGGTAAGAAGTGTTTCCTTTAGTGACCCTATTTTTTGGGTTATTCTAGCATCATTTCAGTATGGTTTAACATGGTTTGGCTCATAAGGTTCACGATATGGGTTTAAGTGTATGCCTAAATTAGTATTTGAATTGCTCCTCCATCCAGTATGGACAGCCAAGGCACATTGATCCTAGGCCCATCATGGGTTTAGCGAAATAGGTGTTATCTGATGGATGTATTTCCACACGCAAATGCGAAAGGGTACTCATGAAAAACAAAGGTCATTTACACCCTAAAAGATATTGTTATGCCTATGCAGAAGGGTACTAAAAAGGCAGATAGCTGAGTTTCTCTCAATAATTGGGATGCTAACCTTACCATGTACTTTGATAGGAATGTAATGCAAATATATATGCATGGTGTGTGTTAAGGAGACCATCAAACCTTTTGTTTTTCCTCCATATTATCAGCTATTCGAATCGATATTTATTCAAGAACAGAAAAGTCCCTGATAATCATATGGTAAAAGGTTAAAAGATAAAACTAAAAAGGGATTATAGCTAAATAATGATGGAAATTGAAAAAACCATGAACCGAGCTAGACATAGCTAGTTGTAAGCCTAACTCTCTAGGTCCTCAGTGGAGTCGCCAAACTATCACTATGTACCCCTTTTTTGATGATCCAAAATAAATGCGCATGACTTAAAAGATATGATGGTGTGGTTATATTGATTAGAGCCTCTAGGTTATCCCTTGGTCAAGATTAGAATTAGGCATAATAATATAAAAAGGGGAAAAGTCTTGAAAGGCTACTATAAAATGGCCATAAATTTAGAGTAGCCGTTGATCATTTGAGCTCATCATAATCGGGTTTGAAAACAATGCTCTAAGTTATGAAACTCAAAACATTGATTTCAAGGTCTGCAGAGTTCAAAGATTCATTGGTTAGGTTTGGGAGTTGGTTACACATGGGGAAGGGTTAGCACCTTCATGACCCTTGAAATCAATACCTGTTAACCATATCTTTCTTTGATTTTTGTTTAATCCATTCCACTATATCATTATTTCAAAAAAATTCTCTTTAACACTTGAATTTCATGAAAACTATATATCTAGATTTTGAAAAAAAAAATTAGATTACCTATGCACCCTAAAGGTGTAAGAAACATAGGGATTTATTATGAAAATAATCTTTGAATTGAATTTCAAAAATTTGGATGTCTCATGTCAGGCACTAAAGAGATACCAACGCAGAACATTACCTTAGAATTTTTTTTGAAAATTTAAAATATGAATGCATGATTCATTACAAAGGGAAATGTGTTATCAAGACAAAAAAGAATATAATAACTTTGAATAAAATAAGTACATAAAAAACATAAAAGGGAGAGACAAACAAAATGTATCTAGTAATCATCTTCGATTATTAAGGAATAATTAGGATGACAATTTTGAGATGCATTTGGATTCAGCGGTAACTTGAGAGATAAAAAAGTGGGTTTGATTGGTGAACCTAGGGTAGATAGGGGAAAGAAATTGAATCTCAAGTAAAATTTAAAAAGCGAGGTTAGAGTATCCCCTCAGAAAGTGGGGTTGGAGTATCCCCAATGGTGATAGTTTTGGATATATTTAAAAGAAGGTTTTGATCAAAAAACTTTTGGGGATATTCGAGAGAGAAAATTAAAATTTTAAATGAAAAATAGGGTTAGAGTATCCTCTCGAAGAGTGAGGTTGGCATATCCCAAAAGCAAAAATTTTGTATTTGAAAAATGGTCTAATTAGGATCCCAAAAAAATCTAGGAGTGAGAAAATTAAAGTTTTGAATGGAAAATAGGGTTAGAATATCCCTTTAGAAAGGTGAGATTAGAGTAATCCATCAATGAAACTTTGACGTTTACAGAGGAAATGAATATTTTGGGTAAAAAAAGGTATTTAAAAATGGAACGTGAAAGTTTAAATAAATTTTTTTTTGTTTGTTTTGGCCTTGTTCAAAGCCTAAAGGGATTGTATTATATTACATGACTCCATGCAGAGTCAATCGGGCGTACTTCAAGATGTTTGACATCTAAACAAAAGTGGTTTGGGAAATGAGGTTGATTTTAATTCCAAAAATAGGGACAGCATTGCACTGTCTCCCTTCTAAATCTATTTTGGGTAAATTCAAAGGTTTCAGGAGCCAAGTGAGGTATCACTAGAAAGTTGACTCAATAAGGTTTAATGTAAATATATTCCAAAAATCCTAGAAAATCAATTTGTAGGCAAAATTAATTTTTGAAATTAGGTTTGTTTCAACATAGGCAGCATGTGTAGGGGATAGGGGTAATAGATATTGCAAAATCATCCTGGACTCTTTTAGTATCGTTAAATAACAATGATAACTTGTCGAAAAGGGAATTTTACAAACTTTCTAGGAAAAATATTTAAACAATTCAAAAAAATCATTTTGTAGGCCTAAAGGTCCAAATAGAATGCAATTCACTTGTTTTAGGGGTTCCATACAGTGAGGATTCGAAAAATCATAACTTTCATTTTTAGAATGGTCTAGGTCCAAACAAGACACCATTACAAAGGTAATTTGATTTTCTTTCAAGAAAAAAAATATTATAAAATTCTAGAGAAATGTGTTTGGTCTTGAAAACAATTTTTAATGTTGGGCACATTACTAACAGAGCAAAACAAGGGAGTTTTTTTATATTTTTGGCTCTTGGGACTAAACTCGAGTCAAAGACATCCGAACATCCATGACAGAAAAGAATGGTGACATAGGTGTTGCAAATTCATTCCACATTCTCAAAGTCATTGGGGATGATGAAATAACTCATTGACAATGCCACAAATAAAGCTATTAGACTTAAGATTAAGGCTTAATGTTTTTACGAAATAAAAATATCATTTTATAAGAAAAAAACATTTTTATTCAACCATAATGCAGACTTGGAAAGTTTGATTTGTCCTCAAGACTGGAGGATTGGTTTATTGAAAACATTAAATCAATGCTAGTCTCCATCTAATGGTGGTAGCATATACTAAACTTAGGGTTTTTGATAGGCCTGGCAATTTGTGTTTTCATGTCATATTCGTATATTTTATCGTGTCATAATCATGTTTAAGGTTTTTTACATTTATATCAATTTTGATATTTTTATAATTCATATTAGATAGATTTTAAAAATGGATTCGTGTTATGTCACATCAAGTTTTTTAAACTTTATGCATGTAATATTGATGTAATTGTGTTAAATATTGCCAGTCTAGTTTTTGAAAATCAGATTTTTTGTAAAAAACAAGCAAGCATTTCAATAAAAAGGTTATGAATGAGATGCATCATATATAACTGAGAACATGGACAACACATTTAAACAAACAAAAATGATATTTTGACAATGAAAAAAGTGGCAAAAATGTATGATGATGACAAATAAGATGCATGAAAATGTTAGCATAGATGATGGTATCAACATGTTTAACCAAAAGAAAGCATGCTAGAATTTTCAAGATAGCATTTTTATTTCATGAAACTAACCAAGATGCAAGAAAATGTATAAATATGCTTAAAACATGTTAGGTTGAAGATTTAAGCATGTGTTGAATATGTCAAAGTGGATAAAACATGCAAAGATGCATGAATAAGAGGGTTGTTTTGATGGTGAAAGTAAAATATGGCACATTTGGTCATCCAAGCAACATTAAACATCAGAAGATAATTAAAAAAAAAAAGACTATTACATCCAAGGCACAACAATGAATGAGAGTCCTAGGATAACATGGGGACATGAATGGCTTACTGGAATGGTGCAAATGCTAAACATAGAAAATAAATGAAGGTAAAGAAAATATACCAAAAAACTTTGAACTTTCACCTTTACTTGGAGTAGCAACTCTATGCTCAGTTTTTTCCTTCTCTTTTCTATTGGCTAGCAAGAAAAAGTTAAAGAAAGAAAAGCTTTTGGCTATGGTCTAGATAGGAGGGAGTTTTTAAGTGCGAAAGAAAGGAAAATAGAGGTTTTTTTAGGTTTTTTGAGGGAAGAAGGGAGAGCTATGAGAGTAGGGAATGTATTTAATGTAATTGTCCTTTGGATATAGAAAGGTCGAACTATGATAATCAGGGAACCCAGCTAGTTGATCATTGTTGTCGACTTATCAAGAGCTAGTCACTTAACCCACAGTGATAGATGCTACACTCCCCTAGTTCAAGGAAGTTAAATGAGTAATGCCATCCCAGTAGCTATTACATCTTAAGTGGAGACAAAAAACTTTGAATACAAGAATACCAAAGAGGCGATGGATGAAAAGGAATCCACTAAATTTCTAAAGTTCATCAAGCAAAGTGAGAGCAATATTATCGACCAACTTGACAAACATCTGACTAAGATTTTTATGCTGTCCCTACTTTTTAATTCAAAAGTTCATTAAAATGTTTTGCTAATAGTGTTGAATAATGCATATGCACTATTGGATGTATTAGTAGACAAGTAGGATCACCTCGTGAACAACATCACTATGAATAATTGTATTTCATTCACCAATGACAAGATCCCTCATGAAGGTAGGGATGACTGCAAAGCCCTATATATCACCACACACTAAAAAAGTCACATTTTAACAAAGGTTCTCAAAGACAATGGCCTACTCTCAATGTCATGTCTTTGTTCACCGTAAACAAACTTCCCGTTGATGTGTTTCATATCAAGCACAAAGATAGGGTAGTGCAAGCATTCGACAAAACTTATTAGGGAATCATCTATAAACATCACCATTCCACTCCAAAAAGGCTCATGCACTTATGAAGTCAATTTTCAAGTGATGGACATTACTGCATCATATAATTGGCTACTAGGAAGGCCTTTGATACATTCAGCCAGGGTATTACTATTGTCTTTGCACCAGAAATTAAAATTTGTGATCAATGACAAGGTAGTCAATATTAGGGCCAAAGAGGAAATGCTAGCCACCACTTCCACTAA
Organism: Adansonia rubrostipa; assembly: GCA_038381775.1. Classification (NCBI taxonomy): domain Eukaryota; kingdom Viridiplantae; phylum Streptophyta; class Magnoliopsida; order Malvales; family Malvaceae; genus Adansonia; species Adansonia rubrostipa. Next base: position 6,968,425 of record JBBYHM010000003.1, on the reverse strand, counting down.
TGACATTTACATTGAGCTAGATAAAGATATCCTCAAGTTATTCTTCCTATCATTCGAGTTTATCAATGCTATATTTGTAAGAGAGGGCCTACTAATAGTGAGGCTTGGCTATCAAGGAATACCCATATAGGTTTAAAGTTAACTATCAGCAAAGGTTATCAGGCTGGAAAAGTTCTTCGAAGATGCATGTAATGTATAACTAAAGCCTTAAAAATTATTAACTAGATTGACAAGAAGGGCTTACAATTTAAGGTTAATATGTAGTATAAGAAACAATAAGCCAAAAAAGCTAAAAATAAGAGGTTAACCCATTTAATAGGTCAAGAGTTGGGGCTAGAACCAATGGCAATCCCATCGATTCATGACACTTTTCTATCGAGAAGACGTATGGATCTGAGTCGTTAGAATAAATGAAAGTCAAGTATGTTTTGGTCATTTTGAACTGGGCACTCTGCAAACCTCCATGTCCATTCCATTGATGATCAGCTGAGACTATCAAAGCCAAGTGATGAGACCTATCCCTACTTATTGGTATTTGTTCTTGACAATGAGGTACTGTCAGAAACCCTTGTGCTTATTAATTCTATTTTCATGCAATGTCAAGAATAAAAAACCTATTTGTTTTTGCCTAATAACTTATAGGAATCCTATGTAATGGATGTCTTTTATCAAATATTATCTATGAAAATGACTTTTGCATAAAGCATTTCTTCTTGTGTGCCTATTTTTACTTTTCACCTTTACTTAAACTCTTTGCCTATTTATATTTTGTTTATATTGTTTATTCTTTCTCCTTTTTAGGAGCTCTGATGAAAATGACATCGATACTTTTAATGAGCTTCCAAAGATCAATTTTAAATGGTCTATCTATATTGGTGAATTTAATTGTAATGAAAGTTTCAAGGAAAGACCTATGCCACCAGATTTTTTAAGATTAGTTGAGCATGAAGGCAAACAAATTTTGCCCTATAAGAACTTAATTAAAGCTATGAATTTGGGGATTGAAAAGAATAAAAAAGAAGTCAAAATTGGAACTTCCATAAAACCCTCTACTAGAATCAAACTAATCAGCCTACTCGAAGAATACTGAAACATATTTGCTTAGTGTATCAAGACGTGCTTGGACTAGACATGGCATTATGGTCCAGAGGCTTCCCTTCAAACTTGAATGCAAACCGATCTAGTAAAAGTTAAAGAGGATGAAATTATGCTTTTTAAGATCAAAGAAAAAGTCAAGAAACAATTCAAGGTAGGATTCCTTAAAGCAGCCAAATATCCAAAGTAAGTTGCCAACATTGTCCTAATTCTTAAGAAAGATGGTAACATATGAATATATGTTGATTATCAAGATTTAAATCGGGCTAGTTTGAAAAGATAATTTCCCATTACCCTGCATTGACCCTTTAGTTGACAACACAAGTAAAAACTCTTTATTTTTCTTCATGGATGGATCATCGGGTTATAATCATATCAAAATGGCATCTAAAGACATAGACAATACTACCTTCGTGACCATGTGAAGCACATTCTACTTCAAGGTCATGCCTTTCATACTTAAAAATGCCAGGATAACCTATCAAATGGCCATGGTAACATTATTCCATAAGCTAATACACCAAAGAGACTAAGGTTTACGTGGATTATATGATTGCTAAATCAATGTGAGAAGATAAGCACATCCTAAACCTTTAAAAGCTCTTTGAATGACTAGAAAAGTTCCAACTAAATTGAATCCTACCAAATGCACCTTTGGTGTCACTTTCGGGAAGCCACTAGGTTTCATCACTAGTGTAAAAGGGGATCGAACGCAGATAAGGTCAAGGCTATTTAGAATATGCCACCACCTTGGACACAAAAAGAGGTGAAAAGTTTCTTGAGGAGACTGAATTACATCTGCAGGACTATATCCCAACTTATTGATAAACTGACCTCATTTTTTGACTATTTCACAAACATAATTCTAAGGAATGGAATGACAAATGTCAAGAAGACTTTAACAAAGTTAAACATTATGTATCAAACCTGCAGTACTAGTGTTGCTAGCTCCCGATTGACCTTTAATCCTTTATTTATCAGTCTTTGATAAATTATGATTTATACGCTCGAATAATATGACAAGTCAGGAAAGAAACAACGAGACATTTACTACCTAAATAAAAAGTTCACAGAGTAAAGGAACAACTATTTTGTAGTGGAAAAATTTTGTTGCACTTTAGCCTAGACCACTAAACAATTCAGGCAATACATGTTAAAACACACCACATGGCTAATTGCAATGCTAAATACCATAAGTATCTATGCTAAAACCCTGCACTGTCAGAAAGATCAGCCAATGGCAAGTTTTGCTTTTTGAATATGATATCATCTATGTCAACCAAAAAGCCATAAGGGTAGCACGATAGCAGATTTCTTTGTAATTTTAGCAATGAATAAGCTATTAGACCTTGATTTCGTAAATGAAGACTTAATGTGCATAACTAAAGGAGAATGAACCCCTAGTCATGACCAATCCTTAAAAATGTACTCTGATAGAGCATCAAACACTCTAGGTCATGGAGTTGGGGAATACTAATTTCATCTTATATGAACACTATCCTTTTATAGCCAGATTAAACTTTGACTAAACTAATAATATAACAAACTATGAAGCCTGTGCCATGAGGCTCTAAGCAACTAACGAGAGAAATGTCAAGAATTTATGAGTTTTAGAGGATTCAGCCTTAGTATCCACTAACTGAAAGAAGAATGGTAAACCCATGACCTTAAATTGGTGCATTATGGGAAATTAATCTCAAAACTAAGGTTAGAATTCAAAGATGTCGATTTTCAACATCTATCTCAGGAAGTGAACTAAATAGCTGATGCCCTAACCACCTTGTCATCTATGTTCGAAGTTAGTCAGGAATTATATGTCGCTTCTATTAAGATGAGTATCCATACGACTTTGGCCTATTGTCAAAGCATTAAAAATGAGAGGGATGGCTTACCATGGTATCATGACATCTTCTGCTACATTTAGCATTAACAATATCTCAAACATGCCATAGAAAATGACAAAAGGACCATCACAAGGACGGTTATGGGATTTGTTCTAGATAGTGAAATCTTATACAAGAAAAGTCAGGATAAAGTGTTGCTCAAATGTATTGATGCTTCTGAGGCTAGAAGAATCCTAGCAAAAGTCAGATAGGGATCTTCGGCATGCATGGTCGTGGACATTAGATGGCCAAGCAAGTCATAAGATCGGGCTATTACTGGTTAACCATTGAAAAGGACTGTATCAACTATGCTTAGAAATGTCACAAATGTTAAATCTATGCAGACAATATCAATGTCCCACCTTTGACACTTCATGTCATGATAGCTTCGTGGCATTTCTCTATGTGAGGCATGAATATGATTGGAACCATCATTGGTAAGGCCTCTAATGGACATTGATTCATTTTAGCGGCTATTGACTATTTCACCAAATGGGTAAAGGCAGCCTCATATGCCAATGTCACCAAGTTAGTTATGTGCAAGTTCATAAAATCAGATGTTATTTACTAATATGGGCTTGCTGAACAAATCATCACTAGCAACATTCATAACCTAAAAAATAGCATAATGAAAATAATATACTTAATTCAAAATCTAGCACCATAATATGATGCCATGTCATCTAAAAATGAACAGGGTAGTCAAAGCAGCCAACAAGAACATTAAGAGGATAGTCAAGAAAATGGCTAAGACTTACAAATATTAGCATGAAAAGCTACTTTTTTCACTCCATGCATATCAAACTTTAGTTCAAATATTGGCATAATAGTGAGTATCGGTACTCACCCGATATGTATCGATACATTGCTTGGCAGTAGCCAAGGTTTGGTTAAAACCCCCAAAGTATCGATATAGGTGTATCTGTATCGATACAACTTGGCAAGTATCGATACTTACCCTATATGTATCGATACATTGTTGGCAGTAGCCAAGGTTTGGCTAAAACCCCCAAAAGTATCAATGTAGGTGTGTCTATATCGATACAACTTGGCAAGGATCGATACTCAACCTTCTGTATTGATACAACAGGCTATAATGATTATATTTTTAACTCTTGTATCGATACAACAGTGCGGGTCTGAATGGAAATAAGCATTTATGAACACTAAACAGCTCTCCAACCACCTCATTTAATGCTTAACATCTATAAATCAATTCTAAGATGTAAATAAAGGTTCCCAACAGTTGAAGAAGCAATAGATAAAAAGATTATTCAAGCATTAAACAACAAAAGCTAAAAGTCTTCAAATTCATCATTTTTCTTTTATCAAATTTATACTCTTTCAAGTTTATTTGTATCTCATCCACTTTGTACTTAAATTCCAGCAAGCACCCACCTACTAGAGGTTCAAATTATTAGCAAATATTTCATCCATATCACAAAAAGGGTTATGTGAAAGTGAGTGAAAACACTTAAGAGTTTGGGGTAGAATTCTTAAGGGGATTGAAAGGTTCTATCTAAGCCTTAAAAGATAGAGTTGAAAGGTTATACCTTAGCCCTAAAGGTAACAATCTCATTAGTGAATTATGGGAATCACCTTGGCAAGAAAGTCCCAAGAAGAGGGGACATAGGTGCCGAGTTCAAAGACTGAACCTCTATATATTGATTATTTCTTTTTCTTATCCTTAACTACTTTTTACTTTAAATTTATTTCAAACTTGTACAAAAGATAAATTTGTGATCAATTTCTTGTAGAACCAATTCACCCCCTCTTTGTTCAATCTTTTCTTTGAGCTAAAAATTGGTATTAGAGCTTTGATCTCTATTATAGGTTTCACAACGTTGAGAAAAGATCCTTGATAGCTCAAAAAATGGAGAATGCAAACATATTGCTTAAAGCTTCAAGAAGCTCACAAAAGTTAAAAAGTGAAGATGAAGTTTGTCTCATGGCATTTGAAACAAATGCAAAAGCTATGGGACTTAAGGCTATTCCATCATGAGACCTCTACTCTTCAATAATGAGAACTACTCGTATTGGAAGATAAGGATAAGGCTTTTTATCCAAGCTAATGATAATGAAGCATGGAAGATCATTGTTAATGGACCGATTATCCCTAAGTTGGAGATTGTATTATGCCAAAGAAAGAAGATGAATGAGATGAACAAGATACTAAAATGGCACAATTAAATGCCAAGGCCATGCACACACTATTTTGTGCTCTTGGTCTAAGTAAGTACAATAGAGTCTCACTTCGTGACAATTGCAAGCAAGTGTGAGACAAGTTAGGAACCACTCATGAAGGAATAAATCAAGTCAATCCAAAATAAGTATACTTACCTTTGACTATGAATTATTCAGGATAAAGGTGGATAAGACTATCAAAGTAATGTTGGATAGGTTCACAGATATTATCAATGGGTTAAAGGCACTTGGAAAGACCAATCCAAATAAAAAAATGTTAAAAAGCTACTCAAAAGTCTTCCCAAGTCTTGGGAAGCAAAAGTGACAGCAATTAAGGAATCCAAGGATCCCAACACACTTTCCTTGGATGAACTCATAGGTTCTCTTCTAACCTATGAGATAAAGATCAAGCATAGTTAAGAGTCACCAAAGAAGGCAAATGCTACCTTCAAATCAACCATTTCTAGTGATTATGATGATACAAAAGAGGTTGAGAAAAATAAAGAAATAGCCATGTTTACAAAAAGATTCAACAAGTTCATGAGAATAAACAAGGCAAGAAGACTTCCTAAAAGAGAAACAATGAAGGGAAAATCAAGCAAGAAAGAGAAGTAACAAATCCTTTGCTATAAGTGAAAGAAACTAGGACACATTAAATTTGAATGTGCAATATGGAAGAAGCCAAACCTGAAGAAACAAAAAAAAAAAGGCTATGGTGGCCACATAGAGTGATAATGACACATCTAATAATGACAATAAGGAAGTGGCCAACCTATGTCTCATGGCTCTTGATGAGCCCAAGGATTCTTCTGATGCTAATCCCTACTTATTTGATGAATTACAAGATGCATTTGATGAGTTAGCATTAGAATTTAAAACCCTAAATTTAAAATATAGGAAATGATTTCTAAACTTAAGGAAGAAAATGAATCAGTAAGCATGACAAATAATAATCTTAAAAAGAAAGTAGATGAGTTACAAGTTAATATTAATGATCTAACCAAGAAAAACACAAACTTACATAACTTATTCACAAGATTTTATAATGCACAACAAAAATTGAATGATATGTTAGAAACACAAAGAGCATTATTTGATAAAGATGGTTTAGACTATAATAGAATTCAAAAAGAAACTCGCTTCAAGAATTTCTTTGTAACATAAAACAAATCATTTGATTTATCTAGCATATGTACTCATTGCCATAAACTTGGTCATACATTTCACACTTATTCTTTAAAGACTATTACTTATAGAGGCAAGCTTACTACGGGGCTATGGATTCCTAAAGGTGTTAGCACATCTCAAGATGATGCTATCAAAATGAAATGAATTCTAAAAGGCACAAGAATTATGAACACTAATACTCGAGGACCCAGAAAAAGTTGGGTACTTAAAAAGAAAACATGACTTTATGTTTGTAGGAGGAAGAGCATTGCTTCAAGACAAATTCAACAAGGTAGAATTCTTGGTACCTCGATAGTGGATGCTCAAACTAGTGACAAAAGTAAATTCGTGGAACTAAAGCCTGAGGATAGAGGAACTGCTACTTTTAGTGATAACTCAAAAGGACAAATTAAAGGTATTAAAGCCATAGGTAACAATTCTTTATCCAACATTGAAAATGTTGTATTTGTCAAATGTCTCCAACATAATCTCCTTAGTATTAGTCAATTATGTGATAAAGGCATGGAAGTTGTTTTTGAGTCAATGAATCGTCAAGTCGTTGATATTAAGTCAAATAAAATTATTTTCATAGGACATAGAGAAGGAAATGTTTATGTTGTGCATCTACATGTCTTGTCTTTTCAAAATGTTTGCTTTGTTGCTAATAATGATGACTTGTCTTGGTTGTGACATAAAAGATTAGGACATGCTAGTATGAATGTAATTTCGAAATTATCTAGTAAAAACCTTATTATTGGATTGCCAAAGATGAAATTTGATAATTATAGAATATGTGATGATGTGTTCAAGGAAAACATAGGAGAGCTTTATTTAAACCAATTAACATTGTTTCAACTACTAGAGTATTGCAACTTATTCGTATTAATCTTTTGGTTTGCATTAGGACATTAAGCTTGGTGGTAAACAATATGGATTTGTTATTATTGATGACTACTCTAGATTTCCTTGGGTTCTCTTCTTAAGCTCTAAAGATGAAACCTTAAAAAATTCATTACTTTTTGCAAAATTATCCAAAATGAAAAAGGTTATTCTATTTCAAGTGTAAGAAGTGATCATAGAAAAGAATTTAAAAATCTTGGTTTTGACAAATTTTGTAATGAAAATGGTATTAGCCATAATTTCTCAGCTTCTAGAACTCCTTAACAAAATAGAGTTGTTGAAAGGAAAAATAGAACCTTAGAAGAAATGGCTAAAAACATGCTTTGTGAAAATATTTACCAAGGTATTTTTCGGACACTTATTTCTAAATTATAAATGAAGCTATGGTTCAGCTAATTTTAAAGAAAACTCCATATAATCTTTTTATAAGAAGAAAACCTAACACTAGCTATTTTCATTCATTTGGATGCAAATGTTTTGTGCTAAATAATGGAAAGGATAATCTTGGTAAATTCGATGCAAAAAGTGATAAAGGAATTTTTCTTGGCTATTCTACAAATTCCAAAGCTTATGGAATGTTTAATAGGAGAACCTTGGTTATTGAAGAGTCCATACATGTTACATTTGATAAAGCTAACTCAACTTTGAGAAAGGTATCTCTTGATAGTGAGGATATAGAGATTTACCAAGAACAAGCATCACACAAAGAGCAAGAACAAACAATACAAGATCAAGAAGCTTAAAAAGAAGAAAAACTACATAAGCCAATTTAAGTAAAAAAAAGAAAAAAATCATCCTAGAGAGTTGACTTACATCAAAGAAGGTGAGATAATTGGTGATCCTAATCAAAGGGTAAAAACTAGATTATCTCTTAGAAATGCATGCAATTATGTAGTTTTTCTTTCACAAATTGAACCTAAGAATTTAGAAAAGGCTCTAAAGGATGATAGCTGGATTATGGCCATGCAAGAAGAGTTAAATCACTTTGAAAGGAGTAAAGTTTAGAATTTAGTGGAAAAACCTAGTAATTATCCCATCATTATAAATAAGGCTAGATTAGTAGCTAAGGGATATAATCAAAAAGAAGAAATGATTTTAATGAGACTTATGCCCCCATAGCTAGACTAGAAGCCATTAGAATACTATTAGCATTTACATGTTTTAATAATTTCAAGTTGTTTCAAATGGATGTCAAAAGTGCTTTTTTAATTGGTTTTATCAATGAGGAAGTTTATGTTGAGCAACCTCCTAGTTCTGAAAATCCTCATTATCCTGATCATGTTTTTAAACTTTCAAAAGCCTTGTATTGTTTAAAACAACTACCTAGGGCATGGTATGAAAGGCTTTCAAAATTTTTAATTGAAAAAGGTTTTAATAGAGGCAATGTTAACAAAACTCTTTTTATAAAAGTCAAAGGCAAGGACATTTTAGTGGTTCAAGTTTCTGTTGATGATATTATTTTTGGTGTACTAATGAATCTCTTTGTTAACAATTTTCTAAGTTAATGCAAGGTGAATTCGAGATGAGCTTGATGGAAGAATTAACATCCTTTTTAGGACTATAAGTCAAGCAAACAAAAGATGGCATCTTCATCAATCAAGCGAAGTATACAAAGGAATTACTTAAAAGGTTCAAAATGGATGAAGCTAAGCCTTATTCCACACCTATTAGTACTTCAACAAAGCTTGAGAAGAGGAAGGAGGCAAATGTGTTGACTCTAAACTTTATAGGTCTATGATCGGCTCATTGTTATATCTTACCACAAGTAGACCCTATATAATGTTTAGTGTATGCCTATATGCTAAATATCAATCGTCACCTAGGGAGTCACATCCAGTTGCCATAAAAAAAATTTTTAGATATCTTAGAAACACTCCCAATCTAGGCTTATGGTGTGCAAAAGAATCATCTCTTGCCTTACATGCTTATTCTGATGTGAATTTTGGTGGATGTAAAATTGATAGGAAAAGCACTTTCAATACTTGTCAATTTCTTAGAAATATGCTCATATCATGGTTCTTCAAGAAACAAAATGGTGTTGCTTTATCCACAACTAAAGTAGAGTACAACAAAAAGTTGTTGTGCCCAAATCTTATGGATAAAATAACAAATGGAGGATTTTGGCATTACCATGGATCATTCCAATTAAATGTGACAATACTAGTGCCATTTGTCTCACTAAAACTCTAATTCAACACTCTAGAACTAATCACATAGAGATTAGACATCACTTTATTATATTTCATGTGCAAAAAGGTGATATAGTGCTTGAATACGTAGATACCTTGCATCAACTAGCTGATATTTTCACTAAACCACTTGACAATGATCAATTAGAAGATAACTTGGCTTAATGAATGCATCCTGAATTTATAAATTGATAAAATTCAGATACATTGCTTCAATACTTTTTACACCATGTTTGGCTAGAAAAGCTAGCCTTATGTACCTACTTGTTTGATGATGTGCACTTGTATGACTTTTGATTCTTGGATGATTTTTTTTGTTAAATTTTGGATTTTTAATGCAAAATGATTTTGATATCAAAGTTTTGTTCAAAGTTTCATTTTCAAAAGCTTTTGAATGCACAATTGTATCAAAAATATGCTTAAATTGATGCCATATTAATAGAAATTACCAAATACTAAGCTATATGTATCAATACTAGCATAAACTTTTCCTAGTGTTGAGACTGATTTTAAGGTATTGATACAAAACCCAAAATTGTTCTTTGTATCAATGCCTAACATTATGTATCGATACTCTCTATCTTGTATCAATACATCCTAAACTTGTTTTATGTCTTGAGACACAGTTCATTATATTGATACATAAACCCCGAATTGTTCTTTGTATTGACACTGAACTCTAAGTATCGATATTGCGTTCTTTGTATTGTTACAAACTATCGATTTAGGCTATCCTCGCATGGCCAACGTCATTTTCATCGAACCTGAGCCATAACTTCCTTAGTTTCCTCAGCCTTAACACTTCATAAATCATCATTTGTCATCAAATCCTCATTTTTTCCTACAATCATTGGTCCAAAACAGTTTTATTTCATAAAATTCACCAATCTATTTCAAAAAAATTCAATCCATTACCACCCACAACCATAAACAATTTGAAAACTCTCTTCACTCAAACTGTAACTATTTCTCTTTCAAAATCTTCAAAATTTGTCCAAATTTCTTCCAAATTTTGGAATGATTTTTCATTATCAAGTTTTCCCAATCTTGGTTGTTGTAATCGACTGTGAAATTACTCAAAAAACTATACTACATTACCACCAAAACCTACTACCCACTATATGCTTGACCATATTCCTCATACAGCACTTTCTTAGCAACCATCTTGCCTAGGTACCATGTTTCTTGTTTCCTCAACTCAGACTCTTCTTTTAGGCAACCTTCAGGATCCTTAACAAACCTTATCAAAACTTACTTTTGCTTCATTTGATTCCTTTCTAATCACTTCAAACACTTCACCAATATCTGACCACTTCTTCATTTGTTTGAACTAGCATCCAGTTTTACCTTGTCACCACCCACTCAACAAAATTCCCTAACTACCTTGAAACACCACCATGCCTCCCAAAACCAAACAAACTGCCCATCGTCAAGGGCCTGTCACCTGTGTGCCCATTTTTTTCGCTTGTCAACCACTTCTGACCCAAAATTAATCATTCTCTGACTTATGTTTTTGAGATGCACAGGCTCGTGAGTGATTCACTACCATCTATGCCCGTCTGCCCATCCAACAATGTTTAGTTATCAATTTTCCCTTCCTTCGGTCCATTGCTTATCCCTAGCTTTAAACTTTTGATGCATTCACATGAACCAAATTTCTCTCTCTCAATGTTTCGATTCACGAGAATCTTGTTCTTGCATTCTTTAGCAATGCCTCACTTATCATTGATCATCATGACCATGTCATTGTTATTCGATCTTATCTTTGGGGATAAGATATCATAGTTAACCCTGCTTATCTTGTAACAACCTTTAGTTTCCCAAATGTAGGCACAATCATTGAAGATATGGCTCCTGCAACCTTACATACCCTAAACAACAAAGCCACCCTTCTTCCTCTGGTTGATCGCTTACTTCATTTTATCATTTCCCATATGCTGTGTCCATATGACACCAAACACACATTGATTAGCGATTCTGACTATTAGTGGCTCCATATGATTTAAACTGAGAATCATCCAAAACTAGCCTATTTTATCTTTGTGAACCTTGTCATTTATGTTTGTGGTTGTCATAGCTCTCACATGGCATGGCATTGAGTTACTACTTCGACACTCAAGGTCTTGACCTTTCTTGTGACCTTGGGATTATGGTATCTTCTTACCATTATATTGGATACAAATCCATAGGGCTCACCGAGTATGAAATTCAAGGTGCCAACTTTATTCCCAAGGTCATTGACAACCACCTGCACCACTTGAGCAACTGGATGCTCTCGCTCCTATTGACTATGATAATGATATGGAGCCTGATGTGCCTCCCCCACCTTCGGCTCCCGACACCTTCTTATCTGTGCCCATGCATCTCCAACATATGTATGATTCCATCATGGGACGTCTTAATACATGGGAACGACGTTTTAACTCTTAGGATCATCACTTCGATTCCATTGATGCTCACCTTTCTAGTCTCAAGCATAGTCATCAGGTATTAAATGAGTAATTCCATAGCTTCTCGGTGGCCTTTCCTTATGCTCTTCCACCTACTTCTACACCTATGGAGGATCCTCTGGCCAATGATAATTAGTCATATTTGGGTCATTTTCAGATCACTTTTAAGTTTTTAGGATTCCATTCCATCGAACATTTTTTATTTATTTTGTTGAATATATTTAATGTTTTATTCTCAATGAACTATCTTTGCTTTTGCATATTATGATTGCATTTTCTCCATTGCTTTGAATTATTCTTTCTTGTGTTTTAATATAACAAAAAGGGGGAGAAATGTCATAAATTTGTGAAATATGTCCTGCGTCTATTGATATGATGATATTATTGGAGCCAAATAGTTGTGTTTACATGCCATAGCTTGATGTGTGAAAAATGGGCAATATCATGAATTTGAAATGTTATAGCTTTAAAACACCCCTTTTTCTTAAATTAAAACTTTTGAAAACCAATGCTTTTATTGATGAGGAGTTTTTCCATTACAAATCTTAAAAATAAAGAGGGAATAATTAACAAGAAAATTTATCTTAAGTTTTGTTATATCAAAAACTGGGAGAATGTTGGCTTTGCATTAATTTCAATTTTGATATAACAAACAACGTAAGCTGAATTAATTTGTACTCAACTATTTCCAACCTAGTATTTGTGTTAAAATTGAAAAACATTTTGAAAAAGTACTAAGTTTTATTTTCGCAAAAATATATGTTCTAAAATGCATATTTATACTTAAAATATTTTTTAGATATGCTTGAGTCAATATCAAGCCAAGAAAAACCATTTTAGAAAAGATTTTAAAGGTATGTATCAACATAATGCATAAATGTATCAAAACTATGCTTAAAACCCTCAATTGTATTAATACTTATCAGCGTGTATCGATACATGGTAGTAAGTATCGATACTAATCCTATATGTATCGATACATTGCTTGGCAGTAGCCAAGGTTTGGCTTAAACCCCCAAAAGTATCGATACAGGTGTGTCTATATTGATACAACTCGGCAGGTATCGATGCTCACCCTATATGTATCGATACATTGCTTGGTAGTAGCCAAAGTTTGGTTGAAACCCCCGAAAGTATCAATATAGGTTTGTTTGTATCGATACAACTTGGCAAGTATCGATACTCAGCCTTCTGTATTGATACAATAGGCTGTAACGGTCATATTTTTAATTCTTATATCAATACTATTGGTAATGTATCAATATAATACCTCGGTTCTGAATAGAAACAAGCATTTGTGAAGGCTAGAATGAGTCTCCAACCACCTCATTTAATGCCCAATGTCTATTAATGAATTCCAAGTTATAAATAGAGGTTTCCAATAGCTGAAGAAGCAAAAGATAAAAAGATTAATCAAGCATTAAACAATAAAACCTAAAAGTCTTTAAATTTTTATTTTTCTTGTATCAAATTTATACTTTTTCAAGTTTATTTGTATCTCATCCACTTTGTTCTTAAATTTTAGCAAGCACCCACCTACTAGAGGTTTAATTATTTGCAAATATTTCATTCATATCACTAAAAGGGTTGTGTGAAAATGAGTTAAAACACTTAAGAATTTAAGGTAGAATTCTTAAGGGGCATGAAAGGTTCTAAGCCTTAAAAGATAGAGTTGTAAGGTTATACCTTAGCCTTAAAGGTAACAATTTCATTAGTGAATTATGGGAATTATCTTGGTAAGAAAGCACCAAAAAGAGAGGATGTAGGTGCTGAGTTCAAGAACCAAACCTTTATATATTGATTGTTTGTCTTTCTTATCCTTAACTCCTTTTTACTTTTAATTTATTTCAAACTTTTACAAAAGATGAATTTATGATTACTTTCTTGTAAAACCAATTCAAACCCTCTTGGTTTAATCTTTTCTTTGAGCTAACAAGTTTTAAGATCTTTTGTGGTTTGTGAAGTATGTGGTGATGGGCATTCTAGAGATCATTACCTAACCTATGCTAGGTTAGTTTACTATGTTGGACATTATAGTAGATAACTAGATGACGTTTTTTCCAATAGCTATAATCTAAGTTGGCAAAATCACCCAAACTTCTCTTGGAATAACAATTAAGAACCATCAGCTATAAATAAACAAGCATTCTTACTTGGGTTTCCTTAGCAAGCTTTGGTCTTTAACCAAGCCAAAGTTCTAGCTCAAGCATAAAAGCCATCAATAGAAGTTACGTTTATGGAACTAAGCAAGACAAAGGAAAGCTAAGACACTATCATTCAGACCATAGCAGTATCTCTAAGGAACCTTGAGCTATAAATGGGATAAATTGCCAATGCCATTAATAGTTGCCCTTTGGGTACTCTCCCAAGTGATATCAAGCCTAACTTGAGAGGGGATACGAAAAAGCAATGTAATGCCATTTTACTTAGAAGAGGAAAAGAGGTTGAAGATCATAGCAAGAAGCAAGATAAATCCAAACAAACCAAACAATGAAAGAGATATGGGTGAGAAGCAAAAAGAGGGAGAGCAAGAAAAGCCACCTTCAAGCTACCCACTGCTACCACCCTTTCCTCGGGGTCTTCAAAATCCAAAGCTTGATAATTAATTTTAGAAGTTTCTCAAGGCATTTAAAAAGCCCCATATTATTTATTGCTAAAGCATTAGAACAAAAGCTAAAATATATCAAGTTTATGAAAGAAATCTTGTCAAGGAAGAGGAAATTGGATAAGTTTAAGGCAATTACACTTAATGAAGAGTGCAGTGCCATCCTTCAAAAGAAATTGCCAACAAAGCTCAAGGATCTATGAAGCTTCACCATTTTATGCACTATAAGTAACAAATTCTTTGGGAGAGCTTTATGTGATTTAGGAGATAGTTTAAGTTTAATGCCTCTTTTTATCTATCAAAAGGTTAGTTTGGGAGAGTTAAAACCCACTATGGTTACGTTACAACTAGCTAATAGATCATACATTCATCCAACAGGCATTATGGAGGATGTGCTTGTAAAGGTTGACAAATTCATTTTTCCTACTAACTTTATTGTACTTGACATGGAGGAAGATAGTGAAATTCTAATCATTATTGGGAAACCATTCTTAGTTTCCATTAGAACTCTAATCGATGAGCAAAAAAGAGAACTTACCATGAGAGTTCAAGACCAAGAGGTGACCTTTAAAGTTTTTAAAGCTATTACTTATCCTAATGACTCTAAAGAATGTTTGGCAGTTAAGATGATGAATGATATGCCTAAAAGTTCAAAGAATGTCTTGAATTTTCTAAGGAAAGGTTTGGATAAGACAAGCACAAAATACAACTTACAGCCAATTAAGATGGTGAATGAAAATGCAAAAATGAAACTCAAAGCAAATGGATAGTGACTCATTAATGTTGGGGAGGCAAACTTAGCCATGAACTATCATCAGTTAATTTAGCCAACCCAAAATAACAATGGAGATAGTCAAGCTGAAGACTATAAATCAAGCATTTCTTGAGAGGTAACCTAAGCATCTTAAACTTTTCTTTCCTTAATTTTAAAATTTTTTTTAGTTTTTTTCATAGTTAATATATTTTTATTTTTTTCAGGTTCTACAAAAAAAAGGACTGCAACATAGCAGCATCAAAATAGTTGCACTACGACTATTAAAAAAATTGCAAGGAGCTCCAGCACCTAGTAAGGGCACCGTCGCACCCGAATATATAGTGCTAGCAAATTAGTGCTGCAGTGCCAGCCGCTATTATTTCCTCATTTAAATTTTTTTGCTTTTCAAACCCTAAATTTTATTTTAATTATTTTTAAAAAATAAATATATATCTATTATTATTTTTACATTTTTAAGTATAAGTTTGTTTTAATTTGTTTTCTTTTACCGGCTCCCATCAATTTTGGCAAACAAGATAAGGTCGATGAGGACAATTAAAGCTTTTTCAAGATTCTTTCATTGAAAAAGGGAGTTTCTTATTGTTTTTCTTTTTATTTCTAAACATTCAAGACAATGTTTTTTTTAAGTTTAAGGGTGAAGTTATTATTTTGCTATGTGTCAAATTCGTCTAGGTTAGTTTTTGCATAATTTTTTTCTTTTCTTTTTATCTTTGCTTTTGCATAATTTTTTAAAAGTCTAGTATGTTTGATATATTTGTGCTTATAATGATGAGATCCTTATCCAATGATGAGAACTTAGTTATTAATTTATCTTGATTCTTGGGAAAATATAAGCATGATTTGATTTTGTGATTAGATTATTTTTATTTTTCTCAATGTTAAGATATGATTTTCAAAAATTTTGAGCACCTAACTTCTTCCATTGATTTGTGTTGCTTATTTGAAGACCGTTTATGTTGATATAAATTGCAATTATATCTAGGAGCCTAGAATTTGTTTGATTGTCTCTTGAGGTAAAATCTTAGACAACACTAACTTAAGGAGATGATTTAGGCCATTTTTGTATCGTTTGAGCCTTTCTAAGCCTACCTATATATTTTTGTATCTTTTGATTGCAATATGTTTTAGCCTAGCCTAATAAGAAAAACTATGATCAACCTTCACTATATAGGCATGAGCATGAAATTGTTTCAAAAAATATTATAAGCCATTTTTGACTCATGTCTATAGGTTAAATTAAGAAAATAATGAAAAAGAAAAAGAAAAATAATGAAAAAAAACACCAAAAAAAATTTAAAAAAAACACAAAAGTATGTAAATGAATAAAACGGCATGAAAAGAAAATGTCATGAAAAAAAAGGTATGTGCTTCAAAGTATTATAAATGGTTCGGCAAAAGATCTAGAACAATGAAAAGCGTCAATGCTTGAATTAAGCCATAATATCTTTTATCCTAACTTTACCTTAGCCTTACATTACAAGCTTAATGAAGTCCTACATAATCTTTGACGAGGTGTTAGTCTACATACTGGAGAAAGAGATGAAAGCAAACATATAAGAATTTCATATTAATTCTAGTTTACATTGGCATAAATTTATTCAGATTGCATGCAATAATTTGAAAAGAGATCATATATACACACACACAAAGATAATCCATTCAAAACACTGAGATTTATGATTAAATTGAAGCATGAATTTGAATTATGTTTGTATCTACCTTGAGTTAAGATTTAAGATGGCTTTTAAGGAAATTTATGGCAATCATCATTTACGTGCATTCATCATGTGTGTTTCATTTATTTCATTTCAATTGTTAGATTTTCATTTCTTTATTTTGTTTTGTTTTGCTCGAGGACAAGTCAAATCTTAAGTTTGGGAGTGAAATAACTATATAAAATAAAGCTATTTAGTTTCATTTTGTGCATTAAATTAGCTAAGTCTTAAAGATTTTTATTTAAATTTTATTTATTTTTAGTAGCTTTTAATATACTATTATTTACTTTCCTTATATTTTAATTTCTTAGTTATTTTAAATACTTTTCATATTTTTTTATGTTCAAAAGCTAAAGGAGTTTCCAAAAGTGCAATAACTTAATCAAGACGTAAAGTGGATCCAATCAAGCAAAATTGATAAAGTATGGTAGTTTACAAAAATGATCTATTCAAGCTATTTGGAGACAAAGTTTATTCTTTCAAGGTTTTGCCTATATGTAGTCCTCCTAAGATTAGACTAAGAGATATCTTAGAATATTCTATAGCTTTTTTTTCACTAGTTTTCTAAAATGAAGATCAATAATTAGGATCTTGTAATTAGAGAAGGATTGAAGAAATTGAAGAGTAAGATTCAATAACTTTTCATTTTCTCTTTCCCTTCATCTTTTTATCTCTATTATAATGTTTATGACGGTGAAAGTCTAGTAATTAATGTTTTATCTAATTAATGCGAGTTAAATTTATTTTTTCTAGGGTTATAACAGAACTCAACATGTAGTTTAGATTATTTTATTCTTTTTTCTTGATTTAATGATATTTTAGTTATTTTTTCAATCTTGTTCTTAATACTTCTAGTTGATCGATCACCAATTAGATTGATTTGATAGCCTTAACGAACTTGAAAAAATAGAATTCTGTGTTTAGACCTAGACTGAACAACATATGTTTCATACTCATTTATTAGGATGAACTGATCTGCATGTTTGATAGGAAAATAAGAACATGCCATATGTAACAAATTTAGAGTCTAAGCTTAATGAGTTTCTTTTAATTCAATTTGCTTAGGAATATAGTAAATTAGTTAAGAGAGATATTTTTATAAGACCATTAGAAGATACTTATAAATATATTAGGACTCTAGGCTAACAACTCATTATGATTAGTCAAGTTAAGAGGGTCAAATAGGTTAAAATAAAATGTTTAGGGAAATTGTAACCCTAGGCTTTTATTATTGATTAAGTAAACCTATTTAATTTGCTTTGTTAATTTAGTTAATTTTTGTTTTATTTAAATTTTATTTTACAATCTTTTATTTAATTTTTTGGATAAGATTAAATTATTTTAATTTCAGTCGTTAGCAAATTGAGTATAATTTCTCATGGGAATGATACTTTACTTTATCACTGCATTGCTTATTTATGATACATGCACTTACGTGGTAGAAATTTGACAACAAAACATCTGATCATAACATTTTTGAATGGTCCGTTAAGCTTGTTACAAGGGCATTTCATGCTATAATGTGGATTAATCAAGGGCAAGCCAGACCTTACTCATTATATCAGCTCATGCATGGTCTTCTGCTATTTACAAGGTTGTACATCAAACAATAAAATGCTGGAAGGTTGCTTCTTGGTACAATGACTCACCATATTGTACACCACAAATGTCTTGAATGCCCCGCAATTGCTAGGTTTTTGATGGCTAAGATTAAATCATATATAAAATACATTATATGCTTAGCCAAAAAGGAATACACACATTTTTACATTGTAGACACCTTATTTTGTTTGGGCTAATTTTCTTAGCAACCTGGGGCACAGACGTGAGAGGGGGCACGTCGTCCAGTGAAAAGTATTTTTAAGGAGCTCAAGAAGGCCTATGGATCATATCAAAGATAAATACAAAGATGTGGCATCAAAGGATGTAGTTCAAGGTGTCCGTGAATAAAAGATAAGAGAAAATTCATAATTTTGCTTGAATGTATCGATAAAATGCTCCAACAATCTAAAAATTTGAAATGTCCCTATTTGTATCGATACAACATGTAAATGTATCGATACCTGAGCTTATGTATCAATACAGGAGCTCATGTATTGATACTAGGCTATGCTAAGACCAAAAGGTGCATTCTGTAAAGAAATGTATCGATAAATATCAACATGTATCAATACAATGAACCATTGAATCGATACAATGACCATTGTATCAATCCACTCAAGGTTTTTGGATGAAATGTATCGATACATTCTACAATGTATCGATACATGAAGGCTATTTTCCATGGTTCGAGAATTTTAACTCATCCACCATTGATCCAAAACTCAATTTTAACTCGTTTCTTTGCATCAGAAAAGATCAAAACCCATATCATATTACAAATTTGGACTTTTGAATTAATCAAAACATTTTTGAAGTCTAAATTAGATCAAAAAGGTCAATGTCACATGATCACCCTACTTCTCCCTAGTTTGTTGATCAAGATCACCATCAGCCACTCTATTTGCGGGAAAATCATTTCAGTATTTAAACCAGCCACCCTATGTCTATCACATTGGTAGCAAGTTGCTCCCTACAGCCACTCTATAGCCGTTAAGCTGACATCACTTTATCCCTTTCGAGAAATGACTAAAACCACCTCTAATTTAGCTTTAAAATGTTGGTATAAATAGACCATTTATATCTCAGTTGAGGGATTGGGAGATTCTAGCTACATTTTCAGCTTCCAAAACACATTCACACATCAAGAAAACCAAATCCTATGGCTCTTCACTCAGCACCTAAAACACTCACTTTCAACCACTACACATTCTAAAAGCCACCCTTATCTATATAGAACCAAAACCTTATTGTTTCTCTCTTTTTCTTGCTTATTAACAATGAGGAAAAGAGGGAAATTCAAGCCATCTCTGCTGCTTTAACTATTTGGCCAAAATTTGAAGTTTTATTAGTATAACTTCTTATCACTTTCATTTTCTATTTTTTAGCATCTTCATCATTTTAGTGAGCTCTCTATATTTCCATCACCCTAAACCCTTTGATGTGCAAAATGCCCCTTTGATGTGCAAAATGCCTCATTCTATCTTCATTATTTTGATAGCTCTTGCTCATGCATTTTATGCCATATCCATGCATCTTGTTATGATTAATCCATTTATGAATCCTTAGCCTAACATATTTCAAGCATATTTATACATTAGCTTGCATCTTGTCATGAATCATTGTCATTTTCAACATCCATAACATTTTCTTGTCAATGTGCGTAACACTTTCTTTGTCTAGACCATTGGTAAAGTTAGCATCCCCATTCATGTTATGTGCCATCCTTTTGTATGTTTGTTGTCAATTCCTTGTCAAATTGCATGTTTAATGGTTGTTAAAAAAAATTGATTTTCAAAACCTCTCCAAGTCAAGCATGCTAACCTCATCCAATGAGGACTAGCATGAACTTAGCATTTCCCTTAAAGTTAACTAAAAATCTTAAGGAAGATGAAGTTTTCTAGATCTGTAATCCTAATTAAACGAGCTTAAAACTTTTGGTTTTCCAACGAAAATGGCCTCGCACTTGTTCCTTAAATGTTCATGCCTTGTTTTTGAGTCAAAACCTTGAGTGGTATGATTAATAGGTTATTTCATTGTCCCAAATTACTCCGACCCTGTGCAAATGAGTTCGTGATGCTCATACCACTCTTCCTTTTTAGTCATGGATGTTTAAATGTTGATGACTCGAATTTGGACCCATAAACATAGAGAAAATAAGAAATTATCCTCTGCTTTGCTTTGTCCCCTACCGACAGCATCACTATTACAAAGTGAACAATCACTTTAAAATCTCAAATTATTTTTTGTGAATTTTATAATATTCTTCTCTTAAAGTGTGTCAAAATATCTTTGAAATGAGGTCTTGTTCACCCCTGGATTAGTCCAGATGAAAGAGTTATAATTTTTCAAACCTAGACTATTTGGAATACTTAGAGTTAACAAAGTGCATTCTGGTTGATTTTTCCAAATCTGTCCAACATTTTTTCTAAAAAGTTCATGAAATTCCCTTTTTGCAAAGGAATAATTTGTAATTTTTTGATACCAAACAAGTCCGAAATGATTTTTCAAATTTTGATACACCCTTTTTCTCGCATGCTCTGTTAGTAGCGTAATTGACCCAAATTTGAAAATTTATTTCCTCGAAAAGTGATTTTTTAGGATATTAGGAATATTTTTAGATTGACCCTCGTCAAGTTATCTTTCTGAGAGTGTCTTGTCCACCCTTTAAGGCTTTCAAACCAATTTAAAATAAATTCAGAAAGTGGGATAGCGCGATGCTATCCTTTATTTTCGGTTATGGTCAAAATTGAGTTGTTTTTCGAGCTTCATCTCAAGACATTCGAATGTCACCATATCACCGCGACTAGCCTCGAGAACATGCTCTGACCTTCCATAGGCTCGTATCAAGGCACGAATTTTTTTATTTTATTTTTACATCTTTACCATCCTCATTCACAATAATTTTTTTTACCAAAAATCATCAAAATGCTCACTCATTTTCTATATCATAAAGTTTTGTCAACTTAAGTTTTCCAACTCGACTTCTTTAAAGAGTGTCAGATATGTCACTTTTGGGGATACTCCAACCTTGCTTTTCAAAATTGTCAAGATTTCAAAATCTTCCTTTGTCAAAATTATTTGTCATCCACGAGGATACTCTAACCCCTTCTTTTCGAGGGGATACTCCAACCTCACTTTTCAAAATTGTAAAGATTTAAAAATCTTTCTTTGTCAAAATTAGTTGTCATCCACGGGGATCTCCAACCTCACCTTTTCGAAGGGATACTCCAACCCTGTCATTCAGCTACAATTAAATTTTTCTCCTTCCCGAACTTCTATTAATATGTCAATCAAACCTCATTCAATCAAGGAACCTAGATGGGTCTAAAAAATCATCAAATTGGTTATTCCTAGATAATCGATGTCAATTGCGAGATAAATTTTGATAGTCCATCCCTTCTCTCCTTACATTGAATGGTCCATGTTATGTTACTTTATTCGTTGCCTCACTAACGTGATTTCTTTGTGATGATTATTTGCATTCATGTTTTCAAATCATTTCAAGTAAAATTGAAGGTGATGTTCCGTGTGAGTATCTCTCCAGTGCCCAAAGTGAAACATTCTATTTTCAAAGTAAAATACAGGGGTCATTTTCATTGAAAATTTCTATATTCCCCGCCTCTCTGGGGCGTATATGAGATTAAATCTTTTCATTGAAACTTGGATTTGTATTTCTATAAAAATTCATGCATTAAAAGAGGGTTATATCAAAATAATGATGAGTGATGGTCAAAAGAATCAAAACCGAGATAAGACATAGCTAGTAAATTATCGATTTTAGGCATCGTGAAAAGGTTCGTAACTCATCTTACGTAACCAACTTTTGAACCCAAATGGCGAATCTTTATACTATGTAGACCACGGGATCGCTATTTTGAGTTTTGTAATTCAAAACATAAGTTTTAATAGGCATCCAATCATGCCTAGCCTAAAATGAGCGATGGCGACTCCAAGTGTTAGCCATTTCATGATGGTCATCCAGGACCAATAACTTATGGCTCCCTTCACTATATCACGTGTCGAGAATCCATACTTTCTCGTTCTCATCATGTCACAAAAGAAAAGTCTCAGTCAAGAAGATATTTCCTAATCAGATAGATATTTTAAGTTGTATGCACCCATGGATCTGCAAAGATCCACCCCGAGGCACGTTACGAGAGCTTTAGCCTCCACCTTTGAAAAAAGACTATTCCCGTAGCTTTTCCCTAACCCCTCTAAAAACCTCCTAAAACCCTCAATTGCCATCACCTTTTCGCTTAAAACGCCCTCCATTCTTATCATAACAATCAAGCTTATTCCTTGCAACCTTTCTCGCTAACACATAGCAAGAGAAAGTAAAAAAGTGAGCTAAAGTGGAAAGAATTTTTGCTCAACATTACCAACAAGGTTCTAAAAGTTTTTGAGGTATATATCCTATTCTTTCTCCATTCATTTACTTGTTTTTTGCATTTTCATGATTATAGTGAGCTTAACATGCAGAGCATGACCTTATCTTAGGATTCTCATTCAACCTGTGGCCTTGATTATGATAGACTTAGGATTTTTTTATGCTCTATTGACCTTTCCACCATGTTTTTTCACTTTATGTGCTTGATTCATTTTGAAAGTGCATTTTAAAATTCCAACATGCTCTTTTTCTCTGTCTAAGCATGTTCACATCATTTTTAGCATGACTTTTGATGTCATTCAAGAAAGTAACATCTCCATGCACCAACATGTTCATCTCTTTGTATTTTTGTCATTATTTTCATGTTTAAATGTCATTTTTCCATGTTTATTGTCACAAGTGTCATATTTAGTTTACCACATGTTTGCCAAAATGCTTCTTTGATGCTTGTGATATCTAGCAGTATGGTTGTTCTTGGGCTCTTTAAATACTGTTAATCAGTATAGTGACCTTTCTACCTATTAAATGCCTAACTGTCAGGCTTCTTCAGTTAGGTCAGTCGTTGGGCTTGCTTATTAGGCCTCGACATTGGGTAGACCCAGTGGGCTCAACAATGCTAAAGTTGATTTTTTTTTTCTTTTTATCAATACTCAAGAGTATATATAATTATAGTGTACCTATTTAATAGTTAAATAATTAATTATATTTAAATATTCTAAATGAATAAGATTTATATTTTAAATTTACTTATAAAATTTTAAAAGTTTCACCATCAATATAATGAATAATATTTTATTCTCCATTTTATATTCAAGCAGAATGATATATGTTGGATTAAAATTATTTTTAAACTAATATTTTTATTAATTTAATCTATGTCTATCAATAGTCATTGTTAACTAAACAATATGGAATAATAAAAAAATTATCAAATATATCATTTGGTGGAGTTCAAAGCTTCAACAATAAGATTATAAGTATACATTTTCATGGGTTGGATGGGTTGAATCGATTCATAGTTTAAAAAAGTTTTTCCTTTACTCAAGCTAAATTCGGATCGAATTACAAATCCGTTTTACTATTTAAAAATACTAAAATATCTAAAAAATTTTATTATTTCAATATTTATATAATTTTATAATTAAATTTAAAAATTTTTAAATGAATAGTAATTTAGGTTGAACTAACCAAAATTTACAAAATCCTTATTCAAGCTAGCCCAATTCAAGCAAGATTACTTGAGTAGCCCGATCTTTGAACATGTAAGACATATATTTAAAAAGTTAATAAATAAATTAATAATGTAATAAAAATAAGCAATAATATTTCATTATCATTTATAAAAGTTAAAAATTCTATTGATTCGTATGAAATGATAACACAACTAATGATACATTAGGAATTTATTTAGGGTAGGGATGATAATGGAATGGGATGGAGATTGCCTCATCCACTCCTACCCACTTTTGGATGGATATTGGAAACACTTGTATCCATAAATGTCGATTTCATCTATAATTGTCCACCTTGATGCATTCTATTTTTTATAATTATTTTAATTTAATATGATAAACAAAAATATTATAATCTATTCATGAATATTATTTTAGTATATATATTTTTTATTATATATAATAATATACATATATAATAAAATTATATTTATAAAATATTAATATATATTTTTAAAGATAATTATCTTATATATTGACAATGAAATTTTTTTAACTCTAAAAGCAAAAGTAAAAATTACCAAATATCTCATTTATTATTTTTTAAGGACGTGATTTTTTTAAAATGGCTTGTAGATTCAGAAAACTTCAATAAATGTTATAATAATAATATTTAACATATTAAAATTATAAAAATATAAAATACTTTAACAAGTGAAATAATTATTTTAAAAGTGAAAGTGAGCAGCATTTACAAAAAATATCTTCTCTACTCACATTCCCTTTTGAAGACAACACTTGAGTAGCCCGATCTTTGAATATGTAACACATATATTTAAAAAGTTAATAAATAAATTAATAATATAATAAAAATAAGCATTAATATTTCATTATCATTTATAAAAGTTAAAAATTCTATCGACTAGTATGAAATGATATCACAACTAATGATACATTAGGAATTTATTTAGGGTAGGGATGATAATGGAACGGGATGGAGATTGCGTCCTCCACTTGTACCCACTTTTGGATGGGTATTGGAAACTCTTGTATCCATAAATGTCGATTTCATCTATAATTGTCCACCTTGATGCATTTTATTTTTTATAATTATTTTAATTTAATATGATAAACATAAATATTATAATCTATTCATGAATATTACTTTAGTGTATATAATTTTTTATTATATATAATTATATACATATATAATAAAATTATATTTATAAAATGTTAATATATATTTATAAAAATAATTATCTTATATACTGACAATGAAATTTTTTTAACTCTAAAAGCAAAAGTAAAAATCATTAGATATTTCATTTATTATTTTTTAAGGACGTGATTTTTTTAAATTTGCTTTTAGATTCAAAAAACTTCAATAAATGTTATAATAATAATATTTAACATATTAAAAATATAAAAATATAAAATACTTTAACAAGTGAAATAATTATTTTAAAAGTGAAAGTGAGTAGCATTTACGAAAGATATCTTCTCTACTCACCTCAAAGTCTGCCGTCTCTAGTTCGGGGGTTGGAAGGGGACTGAGTGGGCATAAAGCACCATATTATACGGATTGGAATCGTATGGCATTGAGGAGGGACAAGGGCTTCTGCATTGACCCCACCGCATGCCATTGTTATGGCCCTTACCCCTTTTTCAAGATTCCCATGAAAATGTTCAATCACAGCCGTTTCGCCCATCAAATGTCAATCAAAAGCATATGCTCTCTCCATCAAACTAAGGGATCTTTTTTCTTTCTTTTCTGTTATTGGAAGGGGGTCCTAGATTTTCAAGGTTCCAAAGCCTTCGATCTGGAGTGAATGGCAATTGATTAAGCAACGTGTGGCTGTAAAAAGATAGACGGCTTTTGATATTCCTTTGATTTCATCACATTATAGTACTTATCATTTGTAAGGAAGTAAAAAAGAAAAAAAAAAGTTACAGGTCATGTCACACTTAAAAGACTAAAATTCCACTCCTGGGTAACTTACACAAAGATTGGGATCCATGGTCTTATTAGACTTTTCGTATGAACAATTGCATGGACCCCACAGAAGAGAGTCTCCTGTATCATGATGAATGCAGGCGTACAGAGTAGCCTGCACGGATTTCTAAAATGCTTCCATATGTACGGCCTTCAAATTTATATAGTTAACGACCTGATAGCAACATCTACAACTACAACTTATCAGATCTCCATGCCGTAAAACTTTTTTTTACCTATTATATTTTAATTAGACTGATCATTAAAAAACAAATTTAGATGAAAAAATATAGAAATATAGGACGCCAGCCTGCCATGTGGCATGATGCCACGCGGACATCATTTGCATGTTTCAGATTCCTTGAGTCTTGCCTTTAACGGGATGCGGCTGCTACAGCAGGGATAGGGACCGATGATGTGGCGGCCGCCGCAGCCATCACGGGGTCAGACGGTACAATGGTGGCCACACGATTTTTGTCATAGAGGAATTTGTCCAGAATCATGGTGCTTGGTCCCGCCACGAGTCTCTCCCATGTCTCGTCAGCCTCGTCGCCTCGCTTTAGAAAAACTTCGGTGGCATCAATGCGGTGCATCTTCCATTTCCATTGGTTATAAAGCCGGAAGATATTTTGCAATTGGCGACAAGCTAGTTTACATGTATTTTCCTTGATTTTTGAAATGGCTGTGTCAAGCATCCTAGCTCGAATTTTGGCATCAAGAGTTGATTCAGCTCGGAAATATTGGTCCAATTCGGGGACCCCAATTGCACGCCTAATCCCCCGGGAATAATCAGCCATGGGATCAAACATTTTTTGAGCTTCATCTACCAAGCCTGCTTGCACCATCTTATCAACCCTTTCGGACACAAATGAATGTAATACGTGCAGTGACACATCAACCCATAGGAAGCAACATTCGTACCTTAATTGAAATTCAGGGTCATCATTCACCAATGCCTCGATGTACGAATTGGAGCCTCCGGCGATGATTGGGAGGCGGCCTTCGGTGACTATGGATTCAACAGCAAGTGATGCATGGTGTCGGAAATCCATGGAAGTGAAATTGGAGTTGGGGTCCACAATGCCTAACAAATGGTGTGGGACCCCACGGCACTCCTCTTCAGTGACTTTGTTTGTTAGTATATCAAGGCCTTTATAAACTTGCATTTTGTCTGAATTCACAATCTCAGCTGGAAAACGGGAGGCGAGGTCAATTGCCAGACGGGACTTGCCGGTGCCGGTTGCTCCCATTACGAACACCACCTTATCTTTCCTGCGGAAGAAAGTCTCTAGGTTAAGCCCCAAGTTTACTTGGGGTTGAACTTGTTTGCAGGCAGACATAGAAAGTTTCATCTTAAAACCCTGCAAAAGTTGACAAAAGAAGGCATCGTGTAGTTAGAACAAAAACAATTGCAAATTCTGTTTGGAAACGGAAAAAAGGTGATTGGGGGTGATAAAGAAACAAAACCATTGCAAGTAACTAACTGGAGATATCTAGCTCTCTATATTTATCCTATATAAGCAAAGGGAAAATTCAAGGACTAGTGTACCTTTTATTGTCAAATATGCGGCGACCTGTAGAAGAAACTGGCCTTTCCAAGCTTAAAAATTTAAAAAAAAAAAAAAAAAAGAGGAGAGAAATCTGCAGAGTAAAAAGAAAGGAGAGGGCAAAATAGAAAGTGTATGACTGTTGCAGAAGCTGGGTTTGAAAATGAACAGGCCAGTCTAAGAAACTTGGAGTAATGGTTCTCTTTTGTAGGTATATGCAAAAGCAACTATTTTTACGTTCCGGTTTTGAGCATCACAAAGGGGTATATATTGAAATATTTATCTGCTGCTAGTTTTACCTGAAAATTAGAAAAAAAAAATTGTGACAAGAGACGGGGGAAGGGACTTGTATGAAGAAAAGATTGAATCTTTAGAATGGGTGCGGGAAAGAATGACTATGACAAGTTCGAAGAGCTGTCTATCCCACTTGAAGCTCAAATATTATCACAACCTGCAGAACTGAGAAGACTAGGCTGGGTATTTATGGAGCCAGGAAACGACTACTTGAAGTCTTTAACAAGTGGATTCACAGGGCTTTCAAGACTCTGGACTCACCAGTGAACACGTCAAATTTGTTATTTTATTCATTAATAATAGATTTTTATTTCTGTTTTTACTTTTCTAATTGTGATGATGGGATGTCTAATTATGTTGAAGGAACATTTTCCCAAATCACTTTTGTCAGAAGAGAAGGGGAAAAAATAATAAAGATCATCCTTCGCAAACTTTAAAAAATCCACAGAAAAAGCTGGCAAAGCAAGACAAACATTTCAAGCTGTTGTATTGTATTTTAATCATTGAAGCTGGTTGCTGGTAGCACGGATACTTCATGCCACCTGACTGAATATAGTCATTAGGTCAAAGGGTAGGCTGACTTCGGTCTGGCTCCGATTTATAAATTAGGAATTTGGATGATATTATAAATTTCAGGACAGACATCTTTGCTATGTGAGTCACCATTTTTGTTTTTTCATATATTTCATGAAAACTTCCCATGAATTTATATTGAAGGGTCATTTGTTTAGAGTCTTCTGTCTTGTATTTTATGAATTATAATTTAGTCAACTGATCATGGGAGCAGAAGATGTGGCTCACAAGAGGATTCCTCTCGTTTTTTTTTTTTTTTTTAAATCTTTTGTTAGTTTTATCAATAGTACCAATAAATATATAAATATTTTGGGGTGGGGTACTTCTGTTATGTCCCTATCCCCCATATAAAATAGCAGCAATTACCCAACAATGTGGGTGGGCTAGTTGTTTTAAGAAAAAGCAGTGGGCAAAGAGAATTTTCATTTTAGTGGTTTTGATACCTAAATAATAGTTTTATAATATTCAGCGAAAAGCCAAAGCTAAAACTCTTGTGTTCAATTGTGAATTATTTATTATCATTTTGGGTCTCATATGATTCTCTCTCCCTTAGATGCCACGGGTGATTAATTGGTTAACTTCTTTTACTAAAGAAATGCCGTTGATAAGACATGTTAATTGAATCAGAAACAGTAGGATGCAAGTTAACCAAAGGTGGCACAGAACATGGCTGGTGGGAGAAGTTAAAAATATTAGTAGGTGAAGTAGAAGTTATATAGGGAAGTTCGTATTTAAATAATGTTTTGGTCATAAACAGTGATAATTATTTTTTAACAATATATTTAGAAGAGTGCTACCTATTCAAAACGGAAAAGAAGCATTTATATTCTATAAAAAAGTTAAAAAAATTTTCTTAACAATTTATGTATCTAAGTCTCCAAACCATGTATCAAGAGTAAACCCAACATTTTTGCCCTCCACTCCAAGATTAGCTGGACCCCTCTTCATGCAATTACATTCTTAGGGTAACTATTTAGAAATACATTTATTTCATCCTGCATATAACTTACTAGGAAGTTGCAGTCTAGAGAGCTGTGTTGCCAGGGAGTGTTGCGCCAAGGTGCACTACTCTAGAGCGAGCATTGCTTTGGGGAGTGTTGCACTAGAAACCGATGCTCTAGGGCATGCTCCAAGACTCGCAGCTCCCAAAGCGAAATGCTCCAAGGCTCATTGATGCCTATAAGCTTTGCCCCGCTATGTTGCCAATAAGCTTTAACAAGCGGCGTAGCTAACCGCTAATATATCATTATACAGAGTAAGAGCACGTTCACTAGCAACGCAGTAGCTTGTTGATAGTGCAACTTGGCAGAGTTTATTAGTAGCACAGTTAGCTTACAATGCAGCTTGATAGACGTTATTGCCAATATTACTTGGCAAAACTTACTAGCAATATCGCGGTTTGGAGAAATGCACTTGGAGCAATACGCCCTAGAGAAATTTGCTTTATTGCCGCTTGACAGAAATATGCCTTGGGGCTATGCGCCCCATGAAGCAGTGTGTCTTGGAATAACGCTTCCCCTGCAGTGCTCCCCAACAACGCAGTTCCGTGTACTGCAACTAGCAGATTATTTAACAAGGAGCAAAGATAATTTTGATTATCTAGCCCAGGTATGCTACTGCATGAACAATGGAGCTAAACCCAAAGTAGGAAGTAGGATCCTTGGGTTTACTTCGCTATTAAACTATCCTAGAGAGTACGGTTTGGAGGTTCAATATATACAAAGATTATTAAAAAGAAATAAGCGCGCACTATTAAGTCTGCTCGTATGAAACCAATTATCACCGCATGTGACCAAAACATTTCTTTAAGTTATAACTTCAACTTCAGCCACTGCTTTTTAAAATTTCTCCCGTAACTCTATATTTTGCTACCTTCATGAAACTCACAGCGTAATAACTTCATACTCTTTTGTAACCTTTCGTAGGGGGATAATAAACAAGGATTCGAAATTTAATTTTGGATATTTTGATAAAACTGGCGACTCTTTTTCTTATTATTCTCCCTTTAACTTTCTCTAAAATATTACAGAAATCACACCCTTCACCATCCTTGGCCACTTTTTCCTTTCACCATCTTTCCGTGCCATAAAACAAGTTTTTCAATGTCGGCGTCAATTATTTTTCCAGTCTCTCACAATATTTCATTTTACTGATTTGCAATATTTCTCGTGCTTATAAAAGAAACCTCTACGTTCCATACTTTTTATATTTGCATATATGATCCCAAGTATAGAAAATTCATAATAGAATCAAGTAGTTTGTTGCATTGTTTGCCAAGTGTAGAGAATAATGACAGTAAAACCCTCTAAAAATCATTGTGACAAAAATTGTCTACATACTAAGGTTATTTATGCAAATTACTTTCTAATTTTACCCTTTAAGTTTAAACTTTGCTTTGAAGGCTACAATTTTCTGCATCTAGAACATTAGCTCTTCATTTACTCGTTAGAAGAGGAGGCTTGCATTTGAGTCTTAGGTCTGTAACTTTTTGTTGAGAACAATGACGATTCTGTCCAATTTAGTTATATAGCCAAACCAACTTGAATTGAATTTTATTGATTTGAATTAATTCAATTCATCAATTTTTTAAATTAAAAAATTAACTTTTCTACAGTATTTTTTGTTTTTTCATTAATTTAAAAATAAAATATTCATTTTTATATTTTATAAAGTTAAAAAATTGGAAATAATTTTTGGTTTGGGAAAGTGCAGTTTTTTATCTTATAAACTAAAAATTGAATAGAACTAAACTGAATACAATTAATAATCGATTAAAATTAAACTTAAATCAATAAAAACTGAATCAAAACTAAACCAAATATTATAATTTAAATTGATTTTCGATTTTCACAACTTTTTTTTTCTTGGTTTTACTTTTTGCCTAACCATATTGTGGGTGGCATTGTGGAGACCAAAGCGACCATATTGTACCCCATTTTTTCCAATGGACCAGAAGGTCTCGGATGAAATAATTCCCCCATCGCACCATCTTTTCCCAATAAGCAGGTTTCTTTTTCACCCTTATGGTTATCTTGTGGGATGCAAATGTCTTTGCCAGTTAGCCTTCATTTTTTCTTTTTCTTTTTCTTTAATTTTAAAATTATGAAATAATAATGTTACTTTTAATATAACAAATTTTATTATTATTATTAGAAACTAAGAAATACATAACTTTATTATTATATAATTTAAATGAATTAACTAAGAAAGTAGGTAATAACATAAATAAAAAGAAAGTATTATTTTATATACTATTAATCTTTTATTAATTTTTAATTATTTGTTAACAAAATTATTTTTTGAATCAAAAAATTTATTAAGTTTTAATTATATATTAAGTTTATAAGTGTCAAATAATCTAAATTTTTTATAATATATATTTGAATCTAATGTTCCTAATGATGAAAAATTATTTAATACACTGACGGTAAAATTTTTTAACTCTACAAAGAAAGTTAAAATACTGTCATATATCCTAAATATATATTTAAAAAAAATTAAAAACTAAATAATAGAAACAAGTGGTAATATTTTAACTTTTTTTGTAAAGTTAAAAAACTTCTATGTATAAAATAATAATCCCCTAATGATTATTTTTCTTTTCTTTATCATTTACTTCACTAACAAAATTACTTTTACATCTGAAACATATTTAGTCATTGGTTTTAGTTTGACCACAACAATAATTAATATTATAGTTCTTTTCGGTCTCACCATCCGTCCAAATCAATTCTTAAATTCTAGGTTAATTAAGAAAAAAACGTTAAGCAATCAGCTACAATCAATGAGGTGAAAGCTAGCAATAACAAAATATTTACTACTGCCAATCGATCTGAGCATATTTTCTATGTAATTAAGAACAGTTAGACAGCGGAATTCAGTTTCCACAAATAGTAGCCTCTGGAATCATATAGCCCCAAAAAGTTAGAGAATGAGAATCTTCTCAATACATAAATGGGTAGGTTTCTGTGTAGGAATATTAAGGGTGTAAAGCTAGTTTAGAAATTTATGCATCAAAATTGATTGACTACACATTCAAGATTCTTTCTTCTTTCTCTTTTCTTCTCTTTATGCTTATTTGGTAGTCTTTTCCTTTCTTTTCGTGTTGAATTCTTGTGGAATTAGCTAAATCAGAACTCTGTTCTCTGCTTTGACCAAACAACTTTTCTCAATAGGACACTGTAATATTAGTGGACGTGACAAGAAAAAACAAAAAAAAAGATAGTATACTAGTGCAAGCCAATTTGTAATATGAAGCAGTACTGATAAAATGATCATACATACTATCACTGTTTGCAGTTAATACGCTTTTGGACATTTCCTTTAATAGATCATACTTTTATGTATAAACTATTTAGAGGCAGCAATGAAATTGCAGAGCAACATTGAATAAGTTGGGGCTTTCTTCTTGTCCACTGTAAGCATAACTACCAGAGAAGCAAGCATTATTTTTTTTGTTTTATTTCGTTTTTTTTTTTTTTTCTTTTTATACATATAGTGGAGCATCTTTAAGCCCTTTCCCTTTTCTTTTCGATCAACTGTTAAGCAAGTGTTTGATCAATGATGATAATCAAAATCTTAACAAAATGGTATATTATTACCTAATTCAAACACTCCCAAAGCGCTTAAACAACTTTAATAACAATATAATATGAATCTGAAAGTGACTGAAAAAAGAAAAAAAAAAATTCTATCTAGTTTTTGTCATCACACCTGTTACCACTTAATCCATGTCGTTTAGTAATATAAACAAGTTTCACTGTCAACAACTCATGCTTCTCAGCTCTCACATCAATTAGACTGATTCCGCTAATAATCATTATGAAGAGAAATATTAAACATTATCTAAGGCACCCAACTTGTGAAATAGTTTATATTAAAGATTTGAGAAGAAGTATTAATTGTCAAAACAAGGGGTCTTCAATCCATGAAAAATTAAGTCAAGCATGCATTAAGATTGCTGAGTACGGATTATAGGCATTTATTTTTTTTCTGATGATTGATGGGTTGGGCGTGCGGTTTGTATTTAAGTGCTGAAGTCACTTTAAATATCAAATTCAAATGGAATTGGCACTCAAGATATAATTGAGAGATTAGGGGGGAAAAAAAAGGCTATTGCCACAAGCTTACTTCCTTGATGGTCTTCCATTTCATTGAATATTCAAACACATTTGGAGCCCCCAAAGCTTTATTTGGGGGGCGTTAATTATACTTCCCATTAGCTTTACCTGATTAGTTAGGCGCCTCCATAGATTTTAATAATAATAATCATCATCATCATCATCAATATCATCATTTTTACATCAAATGTTGGCGTCTGTTTTACAAAAGCATCTTGAGAAGAGCTTATACCACAAAAGATATTACAGCTCCAAAAGTGAAATCCGTGTTCTAAGTATCCACCAAAAGCATCTTTATTTTGATATTTATTGCAATGATTTTTCATTTTCCTTCATATCCGTCCGAAACATAATCAACTCATATGGATATAAAGTTTGACTCTTCAAATATATGAAAAAAAAAAAAATCTTATATTAGAGGTATATCAAAGTGTGAGTAACATAGATATTGATTTGCTTTTAGTTTTCCTGGTTTTTATCTGGTCTGAGTAATCACTATCCACATATAAGAAACTCGGAAAGCAATCATGAGCAAGTCAATAATGGGGTTAAAATATAACATAAATTTCTTAATAGAATCACCATATGTGCATTATTATAAATCCTAAGGGACAACCTGCAAAACCACTTCTATAATACTGATAAATAAGACTTTTTTTCTGAGGCACATTTACATTTCTTAAATATTTATTGAAGGGTTGTTTCTTCCTTTGAGCCCACCTTCCTTTGATTCCTCGAGGCCCCACTTCCATTCATTGCATTTATCCAAAAATTCCAGTTCTTGCCACCATTTTCTTGTGTTCATTACAACGCAATTGGAGGAAAAAAAAAAAAAGAAAACATGAGCAAATTGTCAATTTCAGCATATATAATCTCCAGTAATGTTCATTGAGATAGCTGGTTTGCTACGCGATATGTCATGGAATGTCATCAAGTCAAATAAATTTAATGCATTGTGAAAATAATCTTTCAACTTCAAACTAGTTTAGTCCATTGTTTTCAACGCGTATAGTTTGTTACTATATACGCCTTATTCTCCTATTCTTTTAGAAATGATTTCTTGGTTTATGGATATAATATAAAGCCTGATCAGATCAGATAATATGACTCATGATCAATGTTCATATTTTATCTGCTATACAATGAGAGTTTTCTATGTCAACTTGTAGTTTAATTTCTCTCGACAGCCAAACTCGAAAGAGCCAGGAAGAACTGTGCCACAAAGTCAAATACTATGCAAATTACAAATAATTAACGTCTGCCACAACCAGAATTAAGTGCTTGTTATAGGTCCATTAGTGAAGGTAGTTCCACCCTCCTCTGCCTATGAAACTTACTATATATATAGGGTGTTAGGAAATTAGTTTATACGACCCCAACCTAATGACAAATTAAAGATAACCTCTCTTCTTGGTCTAGGCTTTTAGGTTATCCCTATCTCAAGTCTATGCTAAATGCTTAAAATTCAAAACAAAAGACTGAAATGGAATTAATGGTATCAAATTCATGTTAGGTTTTCAGCATTGGGTAACAATTTCTGCTGAACAACCAGGAGAGCACTGTATTTGCAATCTCATTTTCCATTTCGTTTCATATCAGAAATCTCAATATTTGGGACCGTTGAAAAATGCTTAGCCATAATTGTATAGCAAAATAGGAGTATATATCAATATCTGGAAAATCTCAATGATAATGATTTTGAATAACGCAAAAGCATTTTTCCTATTAGATTTTGTGGATCTGACCCCTTTTTAGATATGTTATCTGGATTTTTTATTTTTTTTAACATGTTTGATATTTACAAGTGGTATACATTTAGATTCAAACACGGATATAAAATTATGGCCCTTCAAATATATACAAAAAAACTTTAAAAAAATTAGTATAGTTATATCAAAAACATGTTTACCCTGAATTTCAATAACAGATTTTAGGTCCATCTTTTGAGGAATTAATTTATCTACAGGAGTTGCCAACAATTTGCTTGGCATTAATAGAACCAAAAAATAGTCTTTGCAGTAAGTTTACCAAAATTTAACCAAAGTTCGTTCTCGCTGTATCATTCATCTGGAACAAACGAATAACTTTCTGGTCATTTTCATCTAAAAGTGGGCAGGCTAGAGCTATAACTTTCAAACCAATAACTAGCAAACACGGCTACCTACCGTCTGTCTGTTTTTTGTTCTTGCTTTTCATAAAGGTTTAAAAAAAAAAAAAAAACTGGATCCCCACATGAGAATCTTTTGAACAGTGAATGTTTGCATATGTGTAAGGATTTGTATTTGTTTTCCATTTTTTAGTGATTGATTTAAAGTTTGGGTAGGACTACATAATGCGATACTTTCCTTTTTTTACAATGATCCAAATCTCTGATTGGCATTAAGTTAAATTAAAAGTTCAATTCTAACCTCACCTGTAATTTAGAAGCTGTGAGATTCTTGTTCCATTGCATACAGCTATACAGCAGCGTACATCAAAGTCTTAAAACTTAGGGTAGCTTTTTCCATTGACATGACAATTTCTATAATCAGGGATACTCATTAACACTCTGTCAAATCTCTGCAGTCTGCACTCAACGCAAATATTCCTACAGCTACAGGTTTCTATTTGTGATTTTAAATTTGAATTCAGGTACCCATCTTCTTCCTGTTTGGGAGTTTGTGTGGACTTCGAAAAGCAGGGAGAAACACATCTTGGAAGAAAAATACCACTTTGGACTATTTTTCCATCAAACAAAACTTAAGATAGTTTGTCAAAAAAAAAAAAATGCAAATAACTGTATATACATCTCTTTCATGTGAAGCTCGAAGTAAATTCGAAGGAACTTTAAACTTATTCACCGTAATCCATTTCCTGGGGTCGTGATCTCTATTCTCTAATCACTAGTTCTTTCTGCGATAGCATACTGTTCTACAAGCTTAAACAATTTCCTGAGGAATTTGGAACCTTTTCTTGTCGTCTGTTTATATGTTTGCTAGTTTTTATGAAATGCACGTAAAATTCGTGGCCTCAAATTTGGAAATCCATTGAAAAATACTCAAATTTGAAATCAAATTGTAAAGTCCATCTCCATATTTGTACAAAATGTGGATTTAATCCCTTTATTTTAATCTGTCGAAATCAAGTCCTTACACTTTATTAAATTGTTAAATCAAGTTAACAAAGTTAAAAAATTACCATTAATCCTGATGACATGGTCATTGATTACGCTAAAATCTTATCTTTTTAAATTTCATAAAGTAAATGATGATGTGGATTCTTTTGTTGAAAGTTTATTGATTAGGTTTCCTTTTAAGAAAATTTTAACAATGGAATTTTTATTAAGGAAAAAAAAATCAAATTAAAAAGAGGACAAAAAAATTAAAAAATAAATCCAAATCTAATAAAACAACAAGGATGGGTAAAAATTCTTTTGAAGAACTTGTTTAGGGTTCAGAAAGCTTTTGTAGGAAGGGGAAAATTCAATATAATCGAAAAAAAATATACGAAGAATGAGATCCAAATCTGGAAACGGTTGCATCGAGGTCAAGCAGTTACGTTAAAATTTTAATCATTATTTTTATAAAAAAAATCGATGACTCGAGTTGAGGAGATTAAGAAATTGAGCGGAAAGGATGGAGGTGATTCTTGCTGAGTTCAAAAAGTATGGTGGAAAAGTGAAAGCTAACATGCCTCTTGGCAACGTTGGTGGTTTTAGTAATGAAATAGAAAAATCTGCTTTCGATTGTGGAGCTGGAGCTGCAGGATTTGTTATGGGGTTTGGTAAAGCTAGCGGATTTAGTAATCAAAGAAGGAGAGTTAGTGGTCTTGATAGTGATGATAATGGTGGTGGTGGTGGAAGAGGAGTTTCTTTCTTGAAGGTGGTGGTCTTCATTGAAATCATTGCAGAAGCTGGTCCTAGTGGACATTGATCAAAGTGTAGGTGGTAGTGTTGCTAAAACTGCAGGCAGCAGAGTTGGAGTTTGGAAAATAGGCTTTTCCTTGCTTTTGACCACCAATTACATCAGCAGTTCTAAATCCCGAGCGGATTTTCATGCGGATGTCATTAAAGATGTTATAGATGTTATGTACCGTGCTACGGTTATAAGAAATGTGAATTTGATAATATTTTAAGAGATTTAATAATTCTGTAGACATTATATAATGAATAAAATATAAAATCAAAATTATAATTTCTATCACATATCCTAACATTGCATAACCACATTTTAAAACTATGATTACACGTGGAAAAACTTAAAAATCATATTGAGGTTTTGATTTTCTCTCTCTAGTGTGGTATCTATTTGTTTCATGTTCTTCCGAGTATCCTTTTCTTTCGGAATTGGATTTCCATATTTGATTCACATGAATCAATTTTTTTTCCTATTTATTATATCATTGTCTATTTCAAAATCTATCTAAAACCTAAACAAATTCTTCAATATTATTTTTGGAAATATGAATTTAAAAATCAGATTTGAATTTATTTTTCATATAAATTGTGAAAATAAATTAGTTATGATTCAATATAATTACATATTTTTACAACATGAATTTCAAATTAAAAAAATATTTTTAAGTAATTCAAATTCACCTCTAAATAGGCTTTCAACAAATTCAAAAATTTTAAAAATAATCATAAATGTTGTATTTGCAAATGTTTTATTAGACCATTTTAAAATTCAAATCCAAATTTTGATATCTAAATTGCATACTCAATATATTTTTTTTAATCTATCCCTTGCTATTTTATAAGGTTTAGATTTAAATTGCTTTGTTTTTTTTTTTAAAAAAAATTTGCCCAATTTTTAATTAATATTTGAGGTAATTTACCTAAATGTTCTTAGAGTATACCTTTGACATAAAAGTATCCCAGTTACCTCAAGGACTTGATATTATCATAAAAAATGAACCTATTCTTACTGTGCACATTTGACAAAAAAGTATCTGAGTGATCATGTAGGACTTGGTTGTAATATAAATTACTAAATTGTCCCTAAGGTTTACCTTTAATGTTAAAGTATCCCTGTAACCCTAAAGGACTTAATAATTTCATAAATGATGAATCTGTTGCTATTATCCACTTGCACATTTGACATAAAAGTATTCTAGCGATCATAAAGACCTCTATTCTAATAAAAATTTCTAAAATACTCCTAAGTCTTCTTTCAACATAGAAGCATCACAATAACCCTAAAAAACTCGATAATGATATAAAATAACCATTTTACCCTAAATGGGTAACTTTGACATCAAAGATGACCTTAAATGCAAAAATTATTAATAGGTCCATAAGTTTTTCAAAATTATATTTTAGCCCTAAAACAGCTAAAAATGCTAAAAATGTCTCGAAATGACCAAAAAGCACTAAATGGGTAATTTGATATGAGAAATGACCATTTTGACCCTAAAATGCAAGGTTTTATTAAATGTTCCCTAAACTTATCTAACTTTACAAAATATTCCTTACATGAAATAAACACAAAATTAAACATCAAATACATTATAATCAACTTGGAAAACATTCCAAATATCAGCAAAAGTATTCAGCTAGACACCCTTGGCCTTGGAACAATTTTTTTACCTATTTACAAACAAGTCCTTAAACTTTCAAAATTGCCCCTAATGGATTAAAAATATATGAAATGCATTCAAACATGTTAAAAATGCACAAAACACACCCTTAAAGGTCCATGATGTATTCAACCAAGCATAGTGGACCTTGAAATAATTTTTTTATTTTTACAATTTAGTCCTTGGACTTTTTATAATTATAAAATAACCTAAAAAAATAAAAAACATCATCAAATCAGCCTTGATAAACTCGGCCAAGAATGGAAATACCTTTTTAAGGCCTTAAAAATTTTGGAAAAATTATTTTTAAGCTCTTGTAAATTTCAAATATTACAAAATAGTCCAAAACATCATAAAATCAAAGCATAAAAATTCCATCTAGCACGACCATCATTTTCGGCCATCATCAATAACCACCCAAACAATTTTATTCATCACATAATTTCATAAATATCAATATAAATATTATCCTAATTTTAACCAAGCTTAAATATGTATAAAATCATTATAAATAATGAACATATCAACATGAAAATTCTAAGGAAAATAGCATAAAAATATATACATATGAAAATAACATCATTTCCACAAAAAATAATTGTATTAATGAAAATCAACTTAATTTTAAGAAAAACATAATATAACAACTGAATCAAGAAATTTTGATCATAGCTTTCATACTTGGCTTTTCAATGTGGATTAAAATCTATGAGCTCAAGTAGTCACAAAGCTTACTAAAAGGATTAAACAAGCTTTCAATGAAGAAAAATCAAGAGTTTTCTAAGTAAAACTACATTAAAAGCTTGGAAAACTTGAAAATTTGAAGAGTTATTGGTGCTTTTAAGCTATGGAGGCATTAGCTTTGAATGAAATCCCTCTTGGCCCGATGGCTATTCTTTTTTTCTTTTTTTTTTTATTTTATCTTTTTCTTGACTTTTATTCTTTGATAAGGTTAAGTTAATATTTTTTTGTCTTTTTATGTAAGTCATCAAATCTTATTCAATAACCTATATGCATAAGTCATGTAACCTAAGCTTAGGTTTAATGATAATTAAGGTAAAATTAACCTTAATGTCAAAATTCAATCCCAGTTAAATTACTTCTTGTATAATTAAGCTATCAAATTTTGAATTCGAACATAGTTATGCATAAATTTTTGAAAATGGAAGGAAAAATAAAATTTTAATTACAAATTTCATGAGAAAATAAAGTTAAAGGACTAAATTATAAAAAAATTAAAAGTGATAAATTAACTATTTTAAATTTAATTACGTAAAAGGCCTAATTGAGTGTTCACATGAAAATTTTAAATCTAAAAGAATTAATAAAAATATTAGAGAAAGAAAACATTATTGGACCTTATTAAAAAATCCAAATAGGCCTAATTGGGCTTTATTGGAAAGTTAATGAGCTTGATGGAAACAAAAAAAAAAATTAGGCTTATTGGGCTTGTAGAGAATGAAATGGGCTTGGTGGAAAATCAAAATTAGCTTGGAAAGCT
>JBBYHM010000003.1:6798774-6925930 GCA_038381775.1 Adansonia rubrostipa | reverse complement strand
GTCAGAAGTTAGTCACCTAACCCATAGCGGTAGGTGTTATGGTAACTCAGCTCAAGAAAAATAAAAGGTTGA
Source organism: Adansonia rubrostipa (assembly GCA_038381775.1). Classification (NCBI taxonomy): domain Eukaryota; kingdom Viridiplantae; phylum Streptophyta; class Magnoliopsida; order Malvales; family Malvaceae; genus Adansonia; species Adansonia rubrostipa. The sequence goes on along the minus strand of JBBYHM010000003.1, from coordinate 6,925,858 downwards.
TGCATCCCCAAGCACTAGTACCACTCAGGCCTAAGCAAAGAATTTCAAGCCCTAAAAAGTCAAGGAAACAGTGAGTGAAAAAGAAGCCACAGAGTTCCTCAAGTTCATCAAGCATAGTGAATACTACATTATGACTAGTTAAGCAAACAACTCACCAAGATTTCTATGCTATCTCTACTCCTTAATTTAGTGGTTCACTGAAATACATTACTGAAGGTGTTAAACGAAGCATATATGCCATCGAACATCTTCGTGAATAAATTGGATCAACTAGTGAACAATATCACAGTCTTAATGTTGGACTGATTGATAGGGAGTTTGCTTAATATAGTCATGGGCATAATTAAGGGAGTCTTAATGTTATGCCCATACCATAGTCTGAGCTTTTGATGGAAATGTCATGGAGTAATTGGAAATGTCAAAATCCAGCTCCAAATAGACCCATGTACATATGAAGTTGACTTAAGTTATAGACATTCACCCATCTTGCAACTGTCTATTAGGAAGGCCATGGATACACTCTGCCAAAGCCATCACATCCTTTCTCTATTAGAAGCTTAAATTTATGATAGATGACCAAGTAGTCACATCACCATCAGGGCTAGAAAAGAAATGGTCACCATTGCTTTCACTAAAGAGATTTAAATAGAGCCTAATAAAGATGCACCAGCCTCATCTTTCCAATTCTTTGAGTTTATTAATGCAACATTTATGGAAGAAAGATCGCCAATAGTTAAACCACACCTATCAAAGAGTACCCACTCGGGTTTAAAAATGATCATTGACAAAGGTTCTCGTGCCAGAAAAAGGCTTGGCAAGAATCTACAAGGGATAGCCTAAGCTCTATAGGTCATCATTCAAGTCAACAAAAGAGGCTTAGGATTCAAGGCTAATGAGTAGTCAAGAAAGCAGCAGGAAAGAATGATCCGCAACCAGAAGGTGGCTTAATCATTAGGTTAAGAGGGGGAATTGAAGCTAGCAAGCTCCCGTCTCTCCATGAGATATTCTGTTCGGGGGGACAAATCGATCCAAATTGACCTAAAGAGCAAAAGGCTAAAGATGTCTTCTTAAATAGAGCACTTCACAACCTCTATGTCTAAACTAACAAGCCTTAAAATTCATGTCTTTCCATTAAGACATGATTTTGATGATAGGGTCATGATGGAAGTCCCTCCACTTTTCCTATCCATTTCATGTAATTTCAAGAAAGAAAACCTACCTATCCTTGCCCAAAGGTACGTAGATGTCCTATGTACTGGGCACTTTTGTTAAACATTATCAATGAAATGACTTTTACAGATATCATTCCATATTATGTGTCTATATCACTTTTCAACCTTTTTGTATCCATTACTCTTTTGCCTCCATTTTTATCCAAATCTTTTGGTTGTGTGTGTGCCTTTTGTAATGTTATTTCTTTACCCTTTTAAGTGTCTTGATGATATTGGTATGGATATGTCTAATGGGTAGCTGAAGATCAATTTTGAACAGTCAATTTACATTAGTGAAGTTGATCCTGAATAAGATTTCGAAGAGAACTTCGTACCCCCAGACCTCTTAAGATTAGTTGAGAGAAAAAGAAGTAGATCATGCCACATGAAAACCTAACAGAAGTTATAAATATGGGTATTCAAGAAGATTGAAAGGAGGTTAAAATTAAAATCTCTAGTCGACAACTATGACCGAGCTGATAACCTACTCTAGGAATATCAAGATGTATTCGCTTGGTCATATCAAGACATGCTAGGACTAGACATTGATATAGTGGTCCACAAGCTTCTCAGCAAGCTTGGATGCAAACTAATTTGGCAAAAGTTAAGGAGGATGAAGCCAGAAATGCTCCTCAAAATTAAAAAGGAAGTCAAGAAACAGTTTGATATAGGGTTTATCAAAGTAGCCAAGTATCTAGAATAGGTTACCAATATTGTCCTAATCCTAAAGAAAGATGGCAAAGTATGAATATGCATTGATTATCAGGATCTAAATCAAGCTAGTCCCAAGAATAACTTCTTTCTACCACACATTAACACTCTGATAGACAACACAGCTAAGAATTCTTTATTCTCCTTCATGGACAAATTCTTGAGCTATAACCAGGTCAAGATGGCGGCCAAAGACATGGAGAAAATAACTTTTATAACCATATGGGGGATATTTTGCTATAATGTCATGCCCTTCGAACTTAAAAATGCTGGGGCAACCTATCAACGGGCCATGGTAGCCCTATTCCTTGACATGATACACAAAGAAATTGAGGTCTACATTGACAACATGATTGCTAAGTTAATGAAAGAGGATGAGCATGTCACAGACCTTCAGAAACTTTTTGAACGGCTACGAAAATTTAAACTCAAATTAAATCTGCCAAGTGTACCTTTGAAGTCACTTCAGGTAAGCTTTTAGGCTTTATAATCAGCAAAAAAAGGATTAAAGTTGAGCCAAACAAATTCAAAGCCATTCAAAATATGCCACCACCTCAAACCTAAAAGGAAATGAGAAGCTTTTAGGGAGATTAAACTACATTACTAGATTCATATCCCAGTTCACTGACAAATGCGATCCCATATTTTACCTCTTTCATAAACAAAAGCCGAGAAAGTGGAATGAGGCATGTCAAGAAGCCTTTGATAAAGTCAAACGTTATCTGTCAAGCCCATCAATGTTGATACCGTCAGTGCCTAGTTGACCTTTAATCCTTTACTTGGCAGTCTTTGACAAATCTATGGGTTGTGTATTAGGGCAACACGATAAGTCAAGAAAGAAGAAACAAGCAATCTACTACTTAAGCAAAAAGTTCATGGAATGCGAATACAAATACTCTGCAACAGAGAAGTTGTGAGGTGCTTTAGTGTGGATAGCCAAGAGGCTTGGTAGTACATGCTGTATCACACCATATGGTTGATTGCAAGGCTTAATCCTATATCTATCCGAAGCCCTTACACTGGCAAGTCCTACTTTCTGAATACGACATTGTCTATGTCAGACAAAAGGCCATCAATGGTAGTGCGATAGCTGACTTTTTAGAAAATCGAGCAACAGATGATTATAAACCCTTAAGTTTTAACTTCCCAGATAAAGATCTAATGTGCATTTCTAAAAATGAGAATGCCTCTAACCAAGATCGATCCTAGAAGATGTATTTTGATAGAGCATCAAATGCTCTAGGAATAGAATTGGGGCAATATTGATGTCACGTGATGAGAGTCATTACCCGATCACTGTAAGGCTTATGTCATGGGGCTTCAAGTAGCCATTGAGAGAAATGTCAAGACATAATAGGTGTTTGATGATTTAGCCCTAATCATCTACTATTTGAAAGGGGAATGACAAACTCACGATGCCAAGCTGATGCAGTATGAGAAGCTGATAGTAAAACTCAAGAAAGAATATGATAATATCAGTTTTTGACACTTACCTTAAGAAGAGAACCAAATAGTCGATGCTTTGGCTACTTTGTCATCCATGTTTAAAGTTAACTAAGAATCAAACCTTGTTCCCATCCATATAAGCATCTATATAACTCCGGTTTGTTGTTATAGTGTTGAAAAAGAGAAAGATAGCCTACACGGTACTCTGCCATCCTTTGTTACTTCAAAGATCTACAATATCCCAAACATGTAACCAAGACTGATAAAAGGACTATTATGAGGCTAGCTATGGGATTTGTTCTCGATGGAAAAATCTTATACAAGAAGAGTCACGATCAAATATTGCTTAGATGCATCGACACTTTTAAAGCCAAAAAGACCGTAGAAGAAGTTAATGAAGGGATTTATAGCACACATGCTAATGGACATCGGATGGCCAAGCAAATTATAAGAGTGGGTTATTACTGGTTGACCCTCGAGAGAGATTGCATCAATTACGGCTAATAATGCCATTAGTGTCAAATCTATGCGATAAGATCAATGTCCCTCCAGTGCCACTTCACGTCATGATGGCCTCATGGCCCTTCTTCATGTAGGGTATGGATGTGATCGAGCCAATCACCCCTAAAGCTTCCAATAGGCATCGCTTCATCTTGGTAGCAATCGACTATTTCACTAAATAAGTTGAGGCTGCCTCGTATGCTAATGTCACTAGATCAACCATCTATTGTCAAGTGGGACATCATCTGTAGATATGGCCTCCTAAATTAAATCATCACAAACAATGCAAGTAATTTAAATAATAAAATGATGCAAGCAGTTTACTTTCAGTTTAAGATCCAGTATCATAATTTTATCCCTTACCGCCCAAAGATAAATGGGGTAGTTAAGGCAACCAATAAAAACATCAAAAGAATATTTGAAAAAATGGTTGAGACTTTCAAAAACCAGCATGAGAAGCTATTCTTTGCACTTAATGCCTATCGAACCTCAGTTCCTACTTCTATGGGCGCTACCCCATTCTCCCTTGTCTATGGGATGGAAGCTATCTTGCCTATCAAAGTCGAGATCCCTTCTCTCAAAGTCTTGATGGAAACCAAACTTAAAGAGGCTGAATGCATAAAGAACAGATATGACTAGCTCAACCTCATCAAAGAAAAATGCATAAATTCCATCTGCCGTGGTCAAATGTATTAAAGATGCATAATTCAAGCCCACGATAAAAAGATGCACCCATGCCAATTTCACCTAGGTGAATTGGTATTGAAGAAGATCCCCCTAATTCACAAAGCTACACGGGGCAAGTGGACCCCTAATTGGGAAGGAGTATATGTCATGAAGCAATCCTTATCCAGAGGGGCCCTAATCTTGTCAGAAATGGATGGTAATGCCTTGTCCCACCAAGTCAACTCAGATTCCATAAAAAAATATTACACGTAGAGGGCGAAAACCTAAAAAAGCATCTTAAAAAAAAACAAAAAAATAAAAAAACAAAAAAAATAAAAAAAGGTCTAGATAAAAATTCAAAAAGGGCATTTAGGTAGCCAACCCGACTACGATTGAAAACCCACAAGGGCAACTTCAGAAGATCAATTTTGATGAGGCATAAACTGAGAGGACTTACAGGATAATGCAAAGTAATCCCAAGGACCTTCTTACGATCAGCTTATACTAGTCACATTTATTGCTCGAGAAAGATCCTGAAAAGCACTAAAAGAACATCCATGTCATGATTGTCAGAGGCATTTTTTGCCCAAGATATCATCTTTCTGGCTACCTTATCAATTGCTTGTCAAATAGTATATCGAGTTGTATCTCTTTGCTATCATGAATAAATATTGCCTTTATTCTTTCAAACCTTGTACAATTCATATTGCACTTGTCATTTAATTGATAATCTTTGATAAATCAACTAAAATATGCATCAAGACATCTCGATATTACATTGAAAGGAAAAGAAAGGCACAAGGAACTCTGCTCGTGCCCTGATTGTCAAGATCATGAACTTTTTGTGTCCAAACACCCATTCGACATGACCATACATTAAACAAATTCTTGCTTTCATGAGCCATATCTAAAAAAAAAACCATTTTAAGCTAACTAAAAATTAATTTGTATGTTCTATCTGAATCTTATTGAAATTAGAGACATAAACCTAGTCAATTAAATAGTCACCAAATTGTTGACAATGCCTTTTAGTTGTCAAGAAAATGGTTGAGCCTCCCAAATTAGGAAATTCCATAATCCAAATTCTTGAAAATAGATGAATAACTCGACTATCAAAATATCATATCCCTAATGGAGCCAAGATAATTCACAATGGCTACCTCTTGTGATAGATTTTATGTTATATCCCCACTGGAACCAGGACAACCTACAATCCCTAATGGAATTTGGAAAAATCCAATCCCTAGTTAAACCAGGATGGATCATAAATCCCTATTAAAGTCTGGATGACTTGCAAGAAACTACAGCAATCTCCCGTATTAGGCTTCACATCATGCAACCATGATAGCATTTCATATCACTCACTCATATTACCATCATACATCATTATTTTTACAATATCACTTCAAGCTAGGTTTACTGACCCTTCGAGGAATTCCTAGTAAGAACTCTAAGCTTTGCAAACCAAGTGTCATTCAGGTAAGGTTCTTTTCTTCTCATCACCTCATGTTAAAACACCTTATATCAAGAAACTATTGTCAAGGTGCCATTACTAAGAAATTGTTGTCTAGAAACTATTGTCAAGAATTTTTGTCGAGAACATCTATCAGAAGCTTAGTTAAGAATCTTGTCAAAGACTAGTGTCTAAACCCTTTTATTAGAAAACTTTGTCATGAAACTTCTCTTCAAAAAAAACTTGTATTGGAAAAAAACTAATGCAAGTCAGTGGCACCCTTTTCAATGCCCACAAGTCAGTGGCACCCTCTTGAAAGCCCATAAGTTAGTGGCACTCTCTTTGAAGCCCATAAGTTAGTGGCACCCCATTCAAAGCCCAGAAGTTAGTGGCACCTTTTCGAAGCCCACAAGTCAGTGGCTCCCTCTTCAAAGCCCATAAATCAGTGGTGCCTTTTTAGAGCCCACAAGTCATTGGCACCTTTTTTGAAGCCCATAAGTTAGTGGCATCCTTTTTGAAGTTCACAAGTCGTTGGCACCCTTTTCAATCCCATAAGTCAGTGGTACCCTTTTTAAACCCCATAAGTCAGTGGCACCTTTTCAAAGTCTACAAGTCAATGACACCTTTTTCAAAGCTGTAAGTCAGTGGTACCTTATTCAAAGCCCACAAGTTAGTGGCACCTTGTTTAAAGCCCATAAGTTAGTGGCACCTTTTCAAAGCTCATAAGTTAGTGGCACCCCTTTTAAAACCCATAAGCCAGTGGCACCTTTTTGAAACCCACAAGTTAGTGGTACCTTATCAAAGTCCATAAGTCAAGGCATCCTTTTCAAAGCTCATGAATCAGTGGCACCTTTTTTTATGCCCAAAAGTCAGTGGCACCTTTTTAAAGTCCACGCAAGCTGGTGGCACCTAGTTTATGTCAAAACTCATACAAGTTGGCAGCACCCACATCAAAGTCCACATTACTCCATACCTATCTAAGGGGGCCAAGCCTTAGAAAACCTAACCCCCTAATAGAGAGGGCAAAGCCTACAAAATTCAATTAAACTTCGATCAAGATCACTGTAAATACACTGCAATTATCACAACGAAGTTAATTAAATTTTTTTTCTTTACAGGTGTTTTGGGGAACATCATTCCACCCCAGATAAAAAGTGTTTATTTGTCTTTGACCTATTCTTAATTCTCAGCAAGGATCAAAGAAAGGCAACTGTAGACACATTATTTTATCCGAGTTAATTTTTAGCAATCAGGATACAGACGTGAAAAGGGGCAACGATCGTAGGGTGACGTTGGTTAATTTTTGAGGAGGTCAAGAATGGCTATGGATCATATTAAAGAAAAATGCAAAGATATGGCATCCAAAGACATAGTTCTAGGTGTTCGGGGACAAAAGGCATGGGAAACTTCATAATTTTGCCTAAATGTATCTATACATGGTCCTTATATATTGATACAATGCTCTAACAACCTAAAAGTTTAAAATATCCCTATTTGTATCGATACAATATGTAAATGTATCGATACATGAGTTTATATATTGATACATAAACTCATGTATCGACACTAAGCCATGCTAGAACAAAAACTTGCATTCTATAAAGTAGATGTATCTATATATATCAATATGTATCGATACAATGCTCCATTGTATCGATGCAATGTTTCATAGTATGGATACAATACAATGTTCATTGTATCCATACATTTGAGGGTTTTTAAACCAAATGTATTGACACATTCTTCAATGTATCGATACATGCAGGCTATTTTCCATGATCAGGGCATTTTTTAACTTGTCCACCATTGATCCAAGGCTCGATTTTAACTCATTTTTGTATTAGAAAGATTAAAACCCATATAAAGTTACGAAATTGGACTTGTGAATTAATCAAAACTTTTTTTAGTCTAAATTAGATCATAAATAGTCAACATCATATGATCACCCTATTGTTCCTTTGTTTGTTGAAAAAGATCACCATCAGCCACCCTACTTACTGGTATCTGATTTTAGCAATCAAACCAGCCACCCTATGTCCATCACATTGGCAGCAAATTACTTTCGACAGCCACCTTATAGCTATTAGCTATCATAACTTTGTCCCCTTAAGAAATGACCAAAACACCTCTAAATTAACTCCAAAATACTGGTATAAATAGGCCATCAATATCTCAGCAGAAGGATCTTTTTTTTTCCAACTTGTTTCAACTCTCCCAATTCGTTAACACATCAAAAAAATAAAATCCCGTAGCCCTTCACTCAGCATCCAAAAACAGCCCCAAAAACTTACTCCCAACCACTATACACTCTCAAAAATCATCCTCACCCATACAAGAACCAAAGCCTTTCTTTTTTTCACGTTTCTTGCTAGTTACCAACAAGAAAAAGAGGGGAATTTAGGTCACCTCTGCTGCTCTAACCACTTAACCAAAATTGAAGCTTTATTGGTATAACTTCCTACTTAATCACTTTTATTTTTAATTTTTTCAGCATCTTCATCATTTTAGTGAGCTTTCCATGCTTCGACCACCCTTTTAGAATTCTCATGCATTATTCTGGCTTTTGGTTATGGTAGGTTAGGATTTGGATGCCTTGATGCCCCTTTTGATGTGCAAAGTGTCTCATTTCATCCTCATTATTTTTTTGATAACTCTTATTCATGTATTTTATGCCATATTCATGCATCATGTTATATTCAATCCATGCATAAATCCTTAGCCTAGCATATTTCAAGTACGTTGATATGTTAGCTTGCACTTTGTCATGAGTCATTGTCATTTTCAGCATGCTTCACTGCATGAGATGTGTGCTTAACATTTTTTTTTTGTGAAAACCATTGGTAAAGTTAGCATCCCCATTCATGTTATGTGCCATCCCCTTGCATGTTCATTGTCTTATCCTTGTCTAAGTGCATGCTTGATGGTTGTAGAAAAAACTGATTTTTGAAGTCTCCCCAAGCCAAGCATGTTAACCTCAACAAATAAGGATTAGCATGAACTTAGCATTTTCTTTAAAATTAGAAAAAAATATTAGAGAAAATTAAGATTTCTAGATCTGGAATCTTGGTTAAACGAGCTCAAATCTTCTAATTTTTTGATGAAAATGGCCCTGCACTTGTTCCCGAAATGTTTGAGCCTTGTTTTTTAGTCGAAACCTTGAGTGGTATGATCAACGGGCTATTTCATCATCCCAAACTACTTTAGGGCTATGCAAATAAGTTCCTGATGCTCATGCCATTCTTGCCCTTTAGTCATGGATGTTCAAATGTTAATGACCCAAGTTTGGACTCAAAAATACAAAGAAAAATAAAAAAATCCCCTGCTGTGCTTTGTCTCCTACTAGTAACACAACTATTGCAAATTGAAAAATTAATTTAAAATCCCAAACGATTTTTCATGAATTTTTTCATATTTTTCTCTCAAAGTGTGTCAAATTATCTTTAAAATGATGTCTTATTCACCCCCAGATCGTTTCGGATGAGAGAGTTATGATTTTTCAAATCTAAACTATCTAGAACCCTTAGAATCACCAACATGTATTATGATCGGGCTGTTTAGACCCACTAAATGATTTTTCCAAATCCTTTAAACATTTCTCCTAAAAAATTCATGAAATTACCTTTTTAAAAAGGTATCATTTGTAATTTTTCTATGCCAAACGAGTTTGAGTGATTTTTTAAATTTTAACATATCCTGTTTCTTGTATGCTCTGCTAGTAGCATAATTAATCCAAACTTGAAAATTTATTCCCCTAGAAAGTGAATTTTTGGGATATTGGGAATATCTTTAGATTGACCCTCATCGATACCTTTCTAACGGTATCTTGTTCACCCTCTAAAACCTTCAAACAAATTTAGAATAAATTCAAAAAGTGGGATAGTGCAACGCTGTCCCCCTATTTTTAGCTATGGTCAAAATTGAGTTGTTTTCTCGAGCTTCATCTCGAGACATTCAAATGAAACCATATCACCCTGATCAACCTCAAGAACATACTTTAACCTCCCATAGGCTCACATCAAGGCATAAATTTTTTTTACATCTTTACCATCCTTATTCACAATAATTCCTTTTATCAAAAATTGTCAAAATGCTTACTTATTTTCTAAATCACAAAGTTTTGTTAACTTAAGTTTTCAAACTCGACTTCTTTAAAGAATGTTAGACATGCCACTTTCGAGGATACTCTAAACCTGACCTTCTGAGGGGATACTCTAACCCCAACTTTTCAAAATTGTTAAGATTTAAAAATTTTCCTTTGTCAAAATTATTCGTCATCCTCAGGGATACTCCAACCCCATCTTTCCAAGGGGATACTCCAACGCTGTCTTTCAACTACAATTAAATTTTTTCTTCCTAGCTTTCCATGAACGTGTCAAGAGTCAAGCTTATTTTTATTTTAAAAAAACCTCATTCAATCAAGGAACCTAGATCCATCTCGAAAATTATCGATTCAGTTATTCCTAGATAATTAATGCCAATTACGAGATAAATTCTAATAGTCCATCCTTTCTTTTTATCATTACATTGAATGTTTCATGTTATGATACCTCATTCGTTGCCTTACTAACGTGATTTCTTAGTGATGATTATTCGCATTCATATTTTTAAAACATTTCAAGTAAAATTAAAGGTGATGTTCCACGTGGGTATCTTTTTAGTGCCTAAAATAGAATATTTTATTTTCAAAGTAAAATCCATAGGTCATTTTTATTAAAAATTTTTATATTCCATATCTATCTGGGGCATATATGAGATTAAATCTTTTCATCAAAACTTGGATTTGTATTTTTGTAAAATTCATGCATTAAAAGAGGGTTATATCAAAATAGTGATGAGTTAAGATCGAAAGAATCAAAACTGAGATAAGACATAACTAGTAAGGTATCGATTTCAGGCATCTCGAAGAGGTTCGTGCGTTATTGTGTGTAACCAAGTCCTGAACTCAAATGGTGAATCTTTGTACCATGCAAACCATAGGATCAATGTTTCAAGTTTTGTCACTCAAGACATAGGTTTCAATAGGCATCCGATTATGCCTAGCCTAAAATGATTGGTGGTGACTCTAAGTGTTAGCCATTTTGTGATGGTTATCCGAGACCAATAGGATGAGTGATTCATCTTATGGTCACCGTCACTATATCATGAATCAAGAATTCATACTTTTTCAGTCTTATCATGTTACAAAGGAAAAGTCTCGATCAAGAAGACATTTTCTAGTTAGAAAAATGTTTTAAGTCGTATACACCTATAGATCTGCGAGGATCCACCCCAGGGTATGTTGCAAAACATATTAGCTTTCAACATCTACTTTGAGAAGAAAACCAAATTGCTGATGCCTTGACTACTTTATCTTCCATGTTTAAAGTCAATCCAGAATCGTACATTGCTTTTATCCAAATGAGTATCTACTAAACCTTGGCACCTTGCCATAGTTAATCAGTTTAGCATCACATGTTTGCCATTCTTCTTTTATTAGGAAATGACAAGGGCTGAATCTCCAAATACTTGTAGTGTTTGAAAGCCCCTTTCAATGGTTTCTTGGAGTCCCATGATGTCAGCCTCATACTCATCTATGTTGTTGGTGCAGTCAAAGTTTAATTTGGATGTGAAAGGGTAATGGTTTCCCCAAGGTGAAAGAAGAATTACCGTAATACATTTAAAGCTCCGTCAAAGAACATTTTCCATGATAACCCACACTTGGTAGTGTTCTCTGCTTCAGATATGTATATCAAGTTTTCATTAAGAAACTCAAAGTCTAAAGGTGGATATCACCTATGGCTCGACATATCAACAAGTTTGCTATTGCACTACCTTTAATGGCTTTTTGGTTCACGTACATGATGTCATACTTAGAAAAGCATGACTTGCCATCTAGCTAATCTCCCAAACAACGCAAGGGCTTCACATAAATACTTGATGGGATCAAGCTTAGTGATTAACCATGTAGTATGGTACAGCATGGATTACCTTAACCTTTAGGCTATCCAAGCTAAAATGCAACATAGCTTCTCTACAAATGAATAATTATTTTCATATTCTATAAATTTATTACTCAAGTAATAGATAGCCTATTCATTCTTTCATGATATCATGTTATCCTAATATAGAGCCATCAATTGGTCTAGGATTGATAAATACAAGATTAGTGTCATTTGGGTACTGGTGGCACAAGTATTGAAGGGTTCGAAAGGTAATGCTTGACCTTATTGAAAGCTTTTTGGCATTCTTGATTCCATTCTTTAGGATTTTGTTTTTTCAACAGCCTAAAGATCGAATTGCATTGGTCAGTCAACTGAATATGAATCAGGCTATGTAGTTCAGTCTTACTAAGAAACTTCTCACTTTCTTTTAAGTTTGAGGTGGTGGTAGGTTTTGAATAGCCTTAACCTTGTCAAGATACATCTTTATTCCTTTCTCGCTTACAATGAACTGTAATAATTACTGGAGGTGATGCTAAATGTGCATTTGGCAGGATTTAGCTTAAGCTGGTATTTATGTAGCCTTTTAAAGAGTTTTTGTATATTGGCAACATGTTCACTCTCTTTTGTTGATTTGGCAATCATTTCATCCACGTAGACCTCTATTTTTTTATGCATAAAGTTATGGAATAATGTTACTATATCCCTTTGGTAAGTTGCCCTGGCATTCTTTAACTTGAAAGGTATCACTTTATACCAGAAAGTTCCCCATATGGTCACGAAAATGGGCTTTTCCATGTCTTCAATTGCCATTTTGATTTGATTATAGCTCGAAAACCCATTCACAAAAGAAAATAATGCATTTTTAGCAGTGTTGTCTACTAAGGTATTAATGTAAGGAAAAAAAATTTCCTTTAGGCTAGCTCGATTTAGGTCTTTGTAGTCCACAAACATTCACACTTTACCATCCCTTTTAAGAACTAGGACTATGTTGGCTACCCATTCAGGATATTTGGCTACCTCAAGAAATCCTACTTCAAATTATTTCTTGACTTCTTCCTTGATCTTGAGGAGCATTTTTGGTTTCATCCTCCTTAACTTTTGCTGGATTGGTTTGTATTCAGATTTGAGAGGAAGTTTATGAACCATAATATTGGTATCTAATCTAGGCATGTCTTGATAGAATCGGGCAAACACATCCTGATATTCCTGAAGGAGACTTATTAGTTCAGCTCGAGTTGATGGCTTTTTAGCGGTTTTGATTTTAACCTTTTTTCAATCTTCCTTAGTTTCAAGGTTTATGGTTTTAGTAGGTTCTTCATGTGTTAATATTTGTTTTTCTTCTTATTCAACTAGTCATAGTAGGTCTAGGGGTATGGATTCTCTTCAAGATCCTCTTTAGATTTAACCTCACGGACATAAATTGGTTGCTCAAAATTGATTTTTGAAACTTCAGTATGAACATTCATGTCATCTTCATCGAAATACCTAAAAATATGGAAAAGAATAATAGGGTAGGAAAATATGTGAAAAAAGGTCTAAAGTTGACAGGATCTATGAACTTAAAGAATGAATGCAAAATGTTCAATCATTTTCATTGGTAATACTTAATAAAAGTTACCCATACAAAGGATCTTATAATGTTTTTGGGTGAAAGCATGTAGGTTTAATTCATACCATTACTTTGAAATGGACTTGAATAGCATAAGAATCTCAGTCTCAGTCTAAAAACTTGGAACAAACCCTGAAGGGCATAGACTAGTCTCTAGACTTATGGTTGACATCTTTAGCTCATCAGTTGCATTGATAGAGAAATCCTCAAATGCCTTGTTCAATATGAGCATAACATTAGTGGAGCTAGTATTTACATGTCCTCTTAGGCAAAAACTTTTTTGAAGTGGTGGGAATATTATTGGCTCATTCTTCATGTCTTATCTTGACAAACGAGCCATTCTCTTTTCAGATTCTTCTGAGCTTGCTTTTTTTCGCTATGCATTGGGTTAAATCCCAATCCTCTTTTGTTGATCTAGTTGACCACTTTCAGGGCTTCAGCAACTCCTTGAAGGCATTTTTGAGTCTTTTTTTTGCCTAGGCACCTTTACTGACAATCAACTTCAAACCCATGTAAGTACTCTCTAATAGGTGGGGCTAAACTATTGGCAAACCTTTTTTGATATAAGCAGTGTTAATGAACTCAAACGATTGGAAAAATGACTCTAGGATATCTTCATCAGGTTTAAGATATGGAGCATTAGTTAAGATAGTAGCAATGATATCTTTTTCCTATGATACTGACAACTTTATTCTTGATGATGAATTTTAACTTTTGGTACAAAGATGATGGTACTGCCCTAGTAGAATGAATCCATGACCTTCCTAACAAGAACTTATATGATAGAACAATGTCCATTATGTGAAAGTTAACTTCATTAGTACATGGACTGATTTGGAGTCGAATGGTGATGTTCTCGATAACGTTTTGACAAGTTCCATTGAATGCTTACATAATCATATGACTATTCTGGATTAAGATGTGTTAATAGAGAGCTTATTCAAGCATAACATGGGCATTACATTTAAAGTTGATCCATTATCCATGAGCACTTAGGCAACATGGTGCCTTTACAATATGTGGTGACATAGAAGGCTTTGTGATTTCCTCTTCCTCTATGCCAGATTTCATCATCACTAAAAGATATGTCATTATTAGCGGTGATGTTCACTAGGTGATCTAACTGATCTAGAGAGATGTCAGGAAAGACATAGGCTAATTCAAAACCTTAAGGAGGGTATTCCTATGAGCTTCTGAATTCAATAATAGTAACAACACAGATATCTTAGCAAGTTGCTTGTTTAATTAATTAACTATGCTGTATTCACTGTGCTTGATGAATTTAAGGAATTTTGTAGCTTCTTTCTCGCTCACTGGATCTTTGATAGCTATCACTTATGAGTTTTTTGTTACAAACTTTGGTGCTTGAGAAATGAGATTAGCATTTTCTTACTGAGTGCTATTTTTTGGTGCTGTTGGTGCGTAACATCAGTTGCTCTGAGTTAGGTGAGTCACCCCTATAAGGTCAACACGTGCTGCTTGCTGGCTAGATTCTCTGATGATTAAGGTTTTGCTTTCATAGTTCTAAGAAATTACTTTACATCTTTATATGGGAAAAGAGATGGAAGTTGAATGATCATCTTTGGAGAAGGCTAAACAAAGTCAACTTTAACTCTCGATCGGTTGTCATATAAAATCAATGGCCTTCTAATCCTATAAGAAAGATTACCCTTTTCTTCTTTTAGTGAGTTGATAGATGGTGTTGCATTTATGGAATTGGTATGCGAGGTTTCCTTTTCATCATAGAATTCGATGCTACCTTTGTTCATCATCCTTTGAACCATTATGTGGAACTCTTTGCATGTTTAAAAGTATGGCTGCAAAGAGTATGGAAATCGTAGAAGTTGTTAATCCTTTCCTCATCTTCTTGATAGCATTAAGTAGCTTAGCTTGAACCAGGACTTGCCAAACCAAATTCATTGGCATCCGAACTTCTTCTATATTTTCCATAATCTTGTAGTTTTCTTCAATGATCATTTCCTTTAAGTCAATTCAGCATGAGTTTGAGATGAACTGGCTTCAGTGCTAGATTTTGATTATTTACTAGCTTTCATCTTCTTTTCCCTTTGTCCTTGTAGATTTTTTTCTACTCAATTCATTTTTCATGGCCTCATCGATCCTCCTACAAAGTATGGCCATATCTACAAAGTTCTTCGAGAAGCCTCTTACTACTTTTTCATAGTAAAGGGCTTGCAACATGCCAATATATCTAACAATCATCTCTTTTCTATTAGTAAGGGATGAATATGGGTAGCCTCCTCCATCCATCTTATAGCGTATTACCTAAAACTTTTATTAGCTTTTTTTCTCATGCCGATAAGAGACAAACAACTAGAGATCTAACCATCAGTGGGTTTTCCCTCATCAGTGGCATTGATAGACGGATCATCATGTACATCCTACTTCTCGTAAAACTCGATTTTAAACTGATCCATCATGCTTTAGACCATCTCTAAGAATGATGGACAATGTTGCAAGTCGTGTTCTTGACCGCAGAGGTAGCAAGATATATTAATAGACTTTTTTCTTTGCAAGTTGTATTAATGGCTTGACCACCAGACCTTACTCATTGGGGTTTTGGCTTCTCCCATGCTTCTTTTAATCTGATCACTTTTTCCATCAATTATCGCATTCACTCTTCATTCGGTATGATCAGGGAGCATGTTGGCCCCCACATTGGGTCCAGGACCCTGCTCAATCTTGATCACTTATTTTTCTAGTAAACCTTGCAGCTTTCTTTTGAATGAAGTGCAGTTTTCAATAAAATGGCCTTACACTCCCATGTGGTATTGACAATAAGCATTTTCATCATACCATTTGGGGTACAATGGTGATCTTGGGTTCATGAATATTGGGGCCACTAGTTTGCCTACTAATAATTGAGAGTAAATCTCTCTATACAAGTAAGGGAGTGGTTCAAAGTGCTTATTTTCTCAGGATGCTTGTTGGTTATTTGGAGCTCTTACATTTTGCATATTATGGGGTTGTGCATTCTAGGCCACACTTTGCATGGAATTTGGTGCAAAACTCATTGTAAGAGCAAACCTGATACATTGGATTGGTTGCAGTACTAATGTGTAAGGGGTAAGACCCATATTTAACATGCTTAGGAAGTACATAGGCTGTGTTAGATACATACTTTGATTAAACCTAGCATGATTCTTGCCTACAATATTCACTTCCCTCTCTTTACCTTTATTTGCTATCTTTATGACTAACCTAGATACTTCCTCGATAGATATCCTGCTACTTTTGATAGTGTTCTCAATCATTTCGCCTAATATGACTATATCAGCGACATTTTTCTTGGCGCTTCCTACTAGCCTTTCATAGTAAGGAGCTTGTAAATGCCAACAAACATAACGATCATTTCTTTTTCAGTTAGAGAAGGGTGAACTTAAGTCACCTCCTCCCTCCATCTCTGAGGATATTGTCTAAAACTCTCAGAAGATTTTTTCTCCATGTTCATGAAAGAAAGATGATCCGGAACCCAATCAGACATATGCTTATACTATTTAAAGAATGCGCACGCCAAGTCTACCTATGTTTGAATTCTTGCAAGATCAAGTTTATGTACCATCAGAGGCCTACCCTAATTAGACTATCTTGGAAGCAATGGATCAGTAGCTTCTTGTTCTCTTCGTGTCCCATTATTTTATGATAGTATATATAAAGATGGGCAGTAGGGTTGGTAGTCCCATTGTATTTTTAAAAATCAGACACTTTAAACTTAGGCAAGATGACGAGCCTTAAAACTAGCCCTAATGACTTTATGTTTATGATTTTAAATTTGTTACTTCATTCCACAGCTCAAAGATGCTTCTCTAGTGAGTGATACTTGTCTAAGTCCTCATCATTTTCTGAGGGCCTCTTTGTTTTCTCTTGGTCCATTTGCTCATCGAGGTTCGAGATTATAGGCCTTGATAGTGAAGAGCCTGCACCTTGAAATCCCTGAATTAAGTAGGATGCTGCTGCAGGATTGATATAAATAAATGGCTGAGGTAGTGGGATGTTTATTACCAGAGGGTGCTGACCATGTAGTATGTCTTTTTAAGTGTTAGTGGCTTTAGTACCACCATTCAAATTGCTTTTAGGGTGGACCTATTTTTTTCCCATCTCGACTATGCTCGTTTGCCCTTTTTCCTTTAGTGCATTAGATAGCAATTCAGCTAGCTCAATGATCTGTGCTTAAAGTTCCTTATTTTTTTAGAGTACCTGCTCTTGGGACTGTTTATACATGAGTTTGAGTCTTTTGATGTAGGCATGGTGATCATTTTCTATTGTTTTTCGGCAATTATGAATGTTGTACAGATGATGAACTATAGATTCCATGTTTTGGACCACTTTCACTTTAAATTATTTTTAGATTATGCCTTTATGGTATGTTTATGCATATGTTTGAGGCAATCAGAGTGAATATGCGATCATGAATGAATAAAAACCATGAAAGGATTAGGTTAGTTATATAAATGAAAAAGAATAATTGGATAAAAGGATAGCTCTACCAATAGCATCTTTCATTAAAGCAACAAAATGTCTTAATTACATGCGATTACATTTAAAAATACCTAGCACAGTTACATTGCTTGATTACGTGGTCCAAGAAATACAACTACTCTTGCTTATGGGCTTTGATGGGCAAGATATCATGGGTCAAAGATCGAGCTACATCCATCATGTTCTTAACCTCTAACTGGGTTGACTAGATCTACTCTGTGAGATGGCGATGATAGTCCAAATAGTTTTGGCATGCATGATCAACCACTTGAAGCTATTCTTGCTCTCGCTATTTTGAAGCTCTTACTAGTGTGTCAACTTGGTCTTGGCAGATCCAAGTCTTGAATTTGGAGTATCAAACTCCATTCTTGGCCTAATTTGCTTTTAAATCTTAGACTTGAGCCTCTAACTATTCGTTACTCCTTCGATAAGTTGATGCAAGAGTTTAGGTTCTAACAAGCTTTTCCTCATTAACCCTAGTAGCTTCTCTTCATTGGTGTAGTTCCTTTTCAAGAGTAGTAATTTCTATGCTCCACTTAACCAATGACTTTCCAAGTTTTCGGGACTTGCTTACCTTGTTAAGGGCTAGATAGTCTCTTTTCAAGCTCTTAAGATCCTTCTTAAGGTGGTTTTTCTCCTTGACGGCCTTGCTCAGCTTGCCATCCTTGAGGTAGAGGTCCATTTTCAATTGACTATTTTTCTCCTTTAATCGAGCGATCTCTTTAGCAGAGGTTGCCTTTTCCTGTTCGAACTCTTGCTTGAGCAATTCAATTTCAAAAGGAAATTTATTAACTAGTATTTATGATGTCCTGATACCAGACATGGGCACAGTGTCATTAACACGATAGATTTTCCAATCATTATATCCTGGGTTCATATTACTCCCTCTCCAATATCTCTCCAAGCAATATGTTTGTTTCCACGCTTGAAAGGCTCGTTGGACTTTTGACTTGTAGTCGGGCTCACCATAATCGAAATCCCATAACTCTAAGTCTTGGATGAAGAGGATGAATTGATGACATTGGAATTATCAAAGCACTAAAAGAGGGGCATAGCCAATACTTTACCCATAATCCATGAGCGATACACAGCAGTAATCTCTGCACCAGTATAGGACTATTTATGGAATTTTTGGACCTATTGCTCTTTAGATTTATCTTGAGGCCATTCCTTCCCAAGTACCTTAGGGATAAGACTAAAACTAGGTAAGAAGCAACATAATGTCCTACTTTTTTCAAGGCCAGAGTAACGACCCAAATATGAAGGAGCAGTGCATATCTGATGATCGGCTAGTTACAAAAATTAAGAGCTCGAATAGTTTTGACAAGGATGGCTGGTACAAGATCGATGTTGTAGCACAAATAAGAAAAGACATCTGCTACCATAGCTTCAACATAGCCTAATGTCTTTAGGAATATAACCAGATCATATATTGCTAAAGCATAGATATCTTGGCATTTTCGGATGTCAATGGTACTCACCATTGCTTTTTTCAAACTAGCCTATGAGATGCATTCATTGTTCCTCTTTGTTTTGATATGGGTTTCAATCTAAGACTCCGTTGCCTCGAGGATTTAAGCCAACCTTTTGTTAAAGGTTGAAGGATTCAATGCTTTACAATATATTCTATTGACCTTTGTTTTCTCAATGTTGAGTAATACAGTGTATTCATCAACCATGGAGACCAAATCTTCATGATTGAAAGTGAAACACCAGTATGCTGGATTCCAAAACTGAGAGGCCGCTTGTAACAAACTCACATCCAAATGAATTTGAAGTAGAAGAGCGATATCTTTGTATCTCTTACTGAATGATTCCCTTTCAATATTGTCTGAACTAATCCATATGGTCTTTAGATCTTGCCAATCATTTTGACAGTATCCTATCTTGATCCTTTTATGCATAATTGAGGCATACCTCTATTTTAGGACATCTCCATTTTCACACTGTCATTGCTCTAACCATGCTCAAACTTCTTTAAAGGGCTTTAGCTCTGAAGTGGATTGTTGCTCTATGATAGTTGTCCCTTAGTGAACACAGATCCATTAGAGCTAATTATCCCATGATGATAATAATTATGATGAAATGATGCATGGTGAAAAAGAAAAGCAAAAAGAGAATGAGTTAGTAAGCAATACAAAATAATAGGTAACAGATAAGGAAATGAAAGAATAGAAGCAAAAGTGTATCACAAAATTTGCCTTGAGAATAGGTGGTACGATGCCCAGGGTAAACATGATGAATATAAATGTTAAGGCATTAATGGGCAGCATACCAGCATGTCCATATTAAAAATTCCTCTTTAGGAAGCAACATGATAGCCTACTGTGACTAAGACTGACCATTTAAATGATGAGATTCGTTCATCACTATTTATGTTAAGTACATGATAAGCCATCGTTTGGGTAGCATGATGGCTTATTTTAGTCAGATATGACTATTTCAAGATGGCATTTCAGGTAATGGCATTCACTTGTCCTAACCCACTTATTAAAGAGGATTTGCCATCGAATGTAGTGGCATATCCTAAAGAAATGATCATGAAAATAAAAAGACAAATGCAAGTGACAATGTTCACCCATCATCACCCGCGTAACCAATGTATATAGACGTAAAGCTAAGAAATGTTTCCCTTAGTGACCCTAATCTTCTGGGTATTCTAGTAGCATCCGGTATGGTTTGACATGTTTTAGCTCATAGGGTTCACTATATGGGTGTAAGTTGATGCCTATTTCAGTATCTGAATTACTTCTTCATCCGATGAGGATAACTGAGGTACCCCAATCCTAGGCCCATCGTGGGTTCTATAGAACGAGTTTAATTTGATGGATGTATTTCCCTATGCAAGTATAGAGGGTTACTTATTACATCCTAGAAGGTCTTGCCATGCCTATGTAGATGGTTGCTCAAAAAAGCGGATGGCTCACTTCCTCCTAATAATTAGGATACTAACCACACCATGGTGTATGACGAGAATCTAGTGCAAATATAAGTGCATGGTGTGTGTCAGGGAAACAATCAAACCTTTTTGTTTCACTCCCATGTTACCATATTTATTCAAATCCATATTTATTTGGGCATGAATAATCCCAAAAAATCATAAGAGAAAAACATAAACAATAAAAATTAGTAGGCAAAACAATAAATAAGAATTGCATTTAAATAATTATGGAAACGAAAAAAATCATAAACTGAGTGAGAAATAGCTAGTTAAAGGCCTAACTCTCTATAGTCCCTAGTAGAGTCACCAAATCGTTACCACATGCCCGACCTTTAAAACCTCAAATGATCCGAAGGGCATAACACACTCGACTAAAAAATAAATGATGGTTGGTTATGGTCAAGCCTTTGAGCTATCCCTTGATTGGGATTTGGATTAGGCATGATATATGAAAGGGATAAGGACCATCGGATGAGTCACTTATCCAACTAGACCCGGATGGCCACCACGAGTTGCCACCAATCATTTTAGGCTAGGCAAGAGCAGACACCTATTGAAAACAATATTATGAGTTATAAAACTTGAAAGACTAATTTCAAGGTTTACAAAGTCTAGATATTCATTGGTTTGGCGCAGGAGTTGGTTGCGCACCAAAAAAGACTAGTATCCCCATGACACCCAAAATCGGTACCTACTAACTATATCTCACTTTGGTCTTGGTTAAATTGGCTCCATTTGGTCCCTATTTAGATATAATACTCTTTAATGCATGAAGTTTTGGAAAATGTAAATCCAGGGTTTTCTTATTAAGGAAAATTAGATCACCTATGTGCCTCAGAGATGTAAGAAACATAGGGATTTTTTTTATGAAAAAATGTTCAAATTAGATTTTAAAAATTGGATGTTTCGTATTAGGCACTGGAGAGATACCAACATGAAACATCGCCTCTTAAATTTCATTTGAAAATGAATTTTAAGTATGAATGCATAATAACACTACAAAAGGAAACAAGTTAGTGAGGCAAAAAATGAAAAATATAAAAATATCATAAACAAGCAAACATAAAAAACAAAACATAAAAAAAAGAGGTGATCAAAGTGTACCTCATAATTATCTTTGGTTATCAAAGAATAATCGAGATAACAATTTTAGAGACTGATCTGGATTTGGTGGTAATTTGAAGAACAAAGACTTTTTATCAAAAAATTTTAAGGCATCCGAAAGAGAGAATTTGAAATTTTTTAAGGTAAAAGTGGGGTTGGACTATCCCCTCGGTGAAATGGGGCTAGAGTATCCCCAAAAATAGAGTTATGAAAATAGTTAAGATTAAAGCGAAAATTTGAATTTTTAATGAAATAAAAAAAGTAGGGTTATTCGCTTTGAGTAGTGAGGTTGGAGCATCCCTAAAGTTAGGAAAACATCTAGGAACAAAGAGAAAAATTGAATTTTTTATTTAGAAAAGGGGTTGGAGTATCCCCTTTGGAATAAAGGAGTTAGAGTATCTCTACTAGCAAAAATTTTAATATGAAATCCTTTCATATTTTAATCTTGATCCAAGTCAAAAGGGGTTGGTGTTATGGAAGAATCAACCGGGCACATTTTTGAGACATCCGAACATCTTGATAAAAAGGGATTCAAAAATAGGTTGAAAACAGGGGATAACATCATGTCATCTCCATTTTAGGATTTTGTTCAGGTGCATCGAAGACTTCAGAGGGTAAATAAGCTATGGTTGGAAAGGTAACTTGACAAGGTTTAATATAAAAATATTCTAAATTTTCTAGAAAATCACTTTTTAAGCAGAATTAATTTTCAAAGTTAGGTTCGTCTCAGCACTGGCAGCATGTATAATTAAAAGGGCATGATTGATTTCAAAAAATCATTCTGAGCTTATTCGAGATCATTAGATCATAGATAATACCTTTCTAGAAAGGGAATTTTTGAAATTTTTGGAAATTTCATAAAAATCAACGGTGGACCGTAATGGCCCCAAACATAATGTTACATGCTAGTTCTAGGGGTTTCGGACAACAAACATTCAAAAAATCATAACTCCCTTGTCTGGGATGATTCGAGGGCAAATAAGACACCATTAGAAAGGTAATTCAATGCCCTTTAAAGGAAAATATTAGAAAAATCAAAGAAAATGTTTTGTAGTTCGAAAATGATTTTTCAAATTTTGACTACAATGTTGCCAAAGCAAAAACAAGGGGATTATTCGATATTTAGGTTTTTTCAAAGATAGGCTCAAGTTTAGGATGTCTGAATGTCTGTGACAGAAAGTAAGATAACTTTCATAGGTTTATTGCATAATCCCAGAGTAGTTTGGGATGGTGGAACAACTTGTTGACCATGTCACAGAAAGGAACACAGACTCAAGATCAAGGATTAATACTAAAAAAGATTTTCTTTTTTCTTTAAGGAATGAACTTGTTTCACCATGAATCAAGATCTGAAATGTTGATTTGCCCCCAAGATTTGGAGACCAATTTGATGAAAACATTAAGTCCATGCTACTTTTCATCTATTAAAGGTAATAAGGATTTAACTTGGGGAAGTTTCTAAAAATCAGTTTGTAAGAGACAAGCAAGCCTTTTAACGAAGATATCATGAGCAAAATATAGCACATACAAAGATAAACATGGATTAAACATGCAAACATGTAAACATGATATTTTGACATGAAAATGTGTAACATAAATGCAAAAAAATGACAAATAGGGTGGATGGAGATGATATGAACATGTTTAAACAAAAGGATGGATGTTGAAGTTGTCAAGATAGGATTTTTATTTCATAAGACTCCTTAAAACACAAGAAGATGTTTGAAGATACCTAAGACATGTCAAAGTGACCATTTAAATATGTAATGAATATGTGAATACGGAAGAAACATGGCAAAAGATACATGAACAAGGGCTGTGTAATGATGAAAATAAAGTATGGTGAGTTTATATATCCCACAACATCAAGGTGTCAAGAAGGTCATCTAGATCCTACAACTACCATAACCAAGGCAAGAAAAATGCATGGGAGTATTAAAAAGGTCATGGCAACATGAAGGGCTTACTAAAATGAAATAGATGATCAAATATAAAATATATGGAACAAGGTAAAATATATACTAGCAAAAGCTTGAAGTTTCCTCCTTTTTTAATGTAGTAACTTTAAGATCAGTTCTTTCCCACTTTTTACTATTGTTTAGCAAGAAAATGGTGAAAGAAAAATGCTTTCTAGTAATATGGTTGCTGACAGGGTGTTTTGAGGATGAAAGTATGTGAAACGTCGCATTTTTTAAGGTGTTCTGGTGGTTGTTTTGTGGAGCTACTGGAATAAAGGTTGGTTCAGGGTGAAAGGTAATGGAATAGTGTTTTGGTAAGTTGTTAGAGATGGAGTTGATGGAGGATTTGTAGGCATGGATAAAGAGTATTTTGGGATTCCTAGATAACTTTTTTTTGATAGCTGGAAGTTTTTTTCTTGAGATAGCTGGTAGTGTTTTTCATAGTTAAAAGGTCCTTATTTTAATTTAATACTCAGCCAATGCCTTCAGGAGACAAGGCAAGGGTATTTTTGATTTTTTCTATTTTGCACTAGGGGACATCTTTAGCAACCATGCTCAACTAACTCTTTTCTTATCGTTTCTACCATGCTGAGCAATGAGGCAAAAAGGCTGTGACAGCCTGCAACTGGAAATGTGCCTACCATTCCCTCTTACACCTATATATCTTATGAAAGTGACCTTTATAATTGATTGTTTAGGCTCTAAAAATTGGTTTGAATCCATTGATGAGCCCATAGTTGAGGTTTGATATGATTTATGATAATTCCTTGGTGCAAAAACATGTTTAAATCGAGTTTTTAAAGGCTAAAAAAGGGCTCAAACTAGGCAAAAATGCCTTGGTGTATTGATACAAAACATTTTGTATTGATACACAAGGTACTTTTTATTCCTAAGTATCAGTACAATGAGCTATGTATCGATACTAAGAGTAAAAAACATTACCAATCTCGAGACTTAAAGGCCTATATCTATACTATGGATTTGTATTGATACTCATGCTTGTGTATCGATACATTTTACCAAAAATCACAACTTTAGCTACTACCAAGGTTTTTATTGGTACAAACATGCCAGGTATCGATACCATACCTTGGATATCAATACCAAAATCTTATGTATCGATGCTACACATGAAAACTCAAGCTTTTCACACTGTAAAGGTCTCATATCAATACTTATGCCCTAATATAACTTGTACATACCTGTGGCTTCCTGATTTACCTTAACTTGGTCACAAGCAATGGGAAATTGATTTGTGTATTCATTTGAATGACCTTGGTGACATAATGAAAAGTAGCCTTTGATGCTTCATTTTTGTATTTTTCTTTAAAATGGCCCATAGGCAATTCAAACCTTCCTTCAAAAATTTTTTCGACTGGTGCCATGTCCCCCCAGCTTTTATTTCTATTTTTTGATCTTATCATCTTTTACCTAACTCCTTGGATGCTAGAAACTGATTCGGATAAAATGATGTGTCTACAAGTATGTAACGTAGGCCATGGTTCAAGGTTTTTTTTTTTTTTAAAAAAAAAGATAAATAGGCCCAAATCAAGTGTTTAAGGGTAATTGAATCAAGGATTATTTTCCTTCAGAAGGAATTGAATCGAGTTTGTCTTTCGAGATGAACAAATCTTCATTTCTTTATCTTTTTTGTCTTTCATCTTTCTTTGATTCTCCTTATTTATTTCTTCATCACATTTTTCTTCATTTTTCATTATGAAAGAACTTGAAATTTTTCATTCTTTATTTTGAAAAAGTTAAAATTTTCTTTATTCTTCACTTGGAATATGTAAACTTAAAATTCAAACTTTTTTCCTTCTTCAAAATTTACTTAGTGAAATCTGAATTGTTCCACTTAGAACTTTAGGCTAGAATTTGCCCTTTCTAATTTTAAAGCTTTACCTCATTTGCCCCGACTGTGAAGGGTAATCCTTGATTAAGGTTCAAAGAATGAAAATAAATTATCAAGCAAAAGATAATTTTTTATATGTGTGAAGGGATAAAGAAAGACGGCTATTTTTCATTTCAAACATAACCATTTGAACAAACAAGCATTTCACTAGGAAAAAGCTTTTTTTTTTTTTTGAAATCATTTTGAATACCTTAATGACATGACATTGCACCCAATAAAGGTTTAAAGTATGCCCCTCAATACTATTGGCTTCATAGCCACCGACGACTGGTTAAGCCTTTAGAAAAAAAATCAAATCAGCTTGGAAAAGGTTCAAATCTCATAACTCATGTGTCAAGAATTGGTTTGAAAAGGTTTTGTTCAAAGGAAAAAGACATTTTCGCTCACGTTTACTCTTCTTTTTCTTGAATTAAGGATTTGGAGGAGTGTCATGGATGTTATGGAAAAAGTTATCAAAGTGGAAGATCTCGGCATTACTATCACTATTTTAACATGTGTCAAATTATTGATATCTGAATCTTTTAGGACCATAACTTTTTTGTACGACCTTCAAGGAATCCATTGAAAAGAACATTTAGATATGAAAGGTCTATGGTGGTGAAAGGTCTATAGTGAATGTCTGGAATAATCATATATGTGGAAGTAAATTATAAGAGAGCTCAACCTAGTAGTATCATAGTTTCCAAAAAGAAATGTACAAAATTATAAAGTCAAGATAGACATTGCCCTTGATTGGCATACTGCCATAAGGTCGATGACCCTTAGACCAAATGTAATTTACAGGCTTCCACCAACCTTAAATTTTGCATCCTTGGGGGTCATCGGCAATGTCTTATTGACATTTAATAACATGATGACTCTCTCGTCTCACATACGCTAATTGTTGAGTCTTTGGTCAGCATGAATATGTATTTTGGGACTAGCTCCCATATACTGAACACCATAAGGTGATTATATTTTGACTTGCACTTCTCTAGATACCTGACAGAAGTATTGGTATAATACAGGATCATTTGTAAACTTTTTTGATCATGGCATTGCTCTTATGGAGACTTTTACTCCATAGCTTCATTTTTTTTACTTGAACGGCTTGAAGTATTCGTGCTCCCATCTCTCTCCATTATTTTGGACTAATTCCACTCATCTGGTCAAGTAATGTCACCTTTTTATATCCTGTGATTACAGAATATTCACCTCAAATAGAAAAAATAACTTAAACTAGTCTTCATGAATATATATGTATCCTATTAACATTAATCTTCATTATTATCTTTGTATGAATATGAAGAAATTAATAAAATGAATAAATGAACAAATGTCTGAATGAAGGAATATATAAAATAATATTCAATAATATAAATCAAAGGCCAAACCATTGGTTAAATATCAAACATGGAAATTATTGATGAATTCAAATCATAAGTCAATACCTTGAATTGATATTTTTTTTATTAATCCATTATGTAAAACCATATTTACAAGATTAAAAAACTAACCAAAAAGGATTGCTTTTGCAAATACTTTATTTTCCTAACTATGTTAGTTCTTGTAAGAGATTTTGCTAAATCCTAATCATTATTTCATGATTCCATTTTTTAACCATCCATATACAAAATTGAGTAAAAAGCCAAAAGGTTGCCTTGATAACTAATTCATTGCTTTTTGGCCTTCTAGTACTTCCCACAACATGATAAGAGTTTAACAACCTCCCTTACCTTAGTTTAATCTGGAATACACCAGTTTTGAGTAGATCGTAAACCTTTCCTTTAAACTCATTGTATTCTTCTAAAGAATGTCCCTGTAATCCCACAAGAATTCATAACATGCATTAATATCATAAAATTTAGGATCAGAAGGTAGAGGGAGGTTTATGTACAGGAATGATAAGCTGATCTTGATGCATAATAAAGAATAATTCTTTATAAGTAAATGGAAACGAATCAAGTTCATCTCCTTGTAGTTCCTATTGTGAGCTCTAGAGAATGATGGAATAGCACTAAAAAAAATTAAAAGCATTGGAAGGTAAGCTAATTTGGGTAGATCCGGAATTAGGTGTTTTTGCTTCACTCGTGTTTAACAAGAAACTTGATCCAACCTTCAAGTCTTCAAATGTTAACTTGAAAATTTGTTCTTTTATCTCTCGGAGCTCATGGTCTATTTCTCTAACTATTCCTTCAAATTTCTTAACCCTATTCATTAATCCATCAAACTAATATTTCATTGTTCAGATTTTATTTCCATACACTCCTTTGATGGATTCCAACATGCTGATCCTTAGCTTTGATTGATCATCCATGCCGTGATTCCTTAAAATTGAATAAATGAAAAAAATTTATATGTTATAGAAATTATGAATGCATAAGCTTATATACAAATAAAAATGTAAAACTTAAAAATGTAAAAAAGAAATGCATGAATGAATTTATAGGCTTTCACAGAATACGGGTATCATAACAAATTAACTCGAGAAATAAATGAAAGGAACATTTATCGTAATAATACAACATATACTTATTACTATCAAATTAAAAGAGTAAAGGGTTAGAAACATTCCTCCATGTGTACTTAATTTGGTACCCTTTATGATCGGGTTTGGCTCTAACATGGTGAGGCCCCTATAGTTCATTACATGAGGTTGGGGGTAGACATCTAAATAGGTTCTCAAATTGTTCCTCGAGTCTGGAAAGAACTAAATAGGTACCCTAATCCTTACCTATCACAAGTTTATGTCAGAAAGGCTTCAATTCGAGTAGGCATATTTTCTATGCCTATAATGAGGCTAAAACTTCAGGCAAGTATAGGAATTTACACCTGGTAGGCTTTTCACTAGCCCAAACAAAGGCTAACACCTCATAAGCAAAGCAACTTTGCCCTCTCCAAAAATATTGGGTAGCTATGCCCGCCCATATACCATGGCTGAGACTCTAATGCATATGCATGTGCATAGTATATATGGGAACAACTTACCTTTATGAGTTGACACTTTTACAACTAATAAAACCCCTATCCTGAATTTTCCCCACAAATAATGCTGCAAAAGAAACAAAAGGGTTAGTGAAAAATGTAAATAACATGTAGCATGATTTTATGTAATAAATATTTTGTTTTGAAAATACTGAGAATTATAATTAAATACTAATTGAAAATAAATTAATCAAAATTACATAACATGTGATTAATTTTAGGCCTGACTCTCTAAATTGTCCCCAGTGGGTTGCCAAGTTGTCACAACATGGCCCAGATATAAATCTCAACTAGCTCGACTTAAAATGGCTGATGTACACCTTACTCTTATATATATATATATATATATATATATCCATTTAT
This sequence comes from Adansonia rubrostipa, assembly GCA_038381775.1. Taxonomy (NCBI): domain Eukaryota; kingdom Viridiplantae; phylum Streptophyta; class Magnoliopsida; order Malvales; family Malvaceae; genus Adansonia; species Adansonia rubrostipa. The sequence continues at coordinate 6,896,601 of JBBYHM010000003.1, read as the reverse complement.
CATTATTTTTTTAAGGGCTATATCATTATTAGTATTACTTTTTTATTTTTCATGTGTGGGGACTAAGTTGTCGAGATGAATCACTCACTCAACTTCTCTGAATAGTCATTTCATAATGACCATTTATTTTGAGTTGACACTAATCTATTTTGAGCAGGTAAGATTGCTCACTTGCCAGAGTTTATATTTTAAGAATAATGAAACCCACAAAAGCAAACTCCTAGGCATGCACTCATACTAGAGATCACTTAAAAGGGTCTAGGAGTTGGTTATAATCAGAAGTAAAGATTAATCTTCTCGTGATGCCCAATAATCACTATCTTATTAATTGTGTGTTAACCTAAATTTTGACTTTTATTGAGTTTCAATATTTGATATTTAATTGTAATTCCAATACTATTTTATTAAAGAAATTTATTATTCTGAGAAAGTCAGGTTTTAATGTTTTTGAAAATTGAAAATTCTTTCATAACCTCTCAAAGAACCAAGATAACACGAAAATTTTTATCATTCCCTTTCGTACGCCGTTGGAAAACCTATGGAATACAAAAGGTTTTATTTTTACAAAATATAAAAATTCCTAACTTTTTATTTGAAAAGGATATCTCATTATTAAAATAATCTGTAGAACCCTTCACATATTTTGGTAAGAATTTTACGTACTATTTTAACATTAGAGACATTGCTTTAATTTTCAAAAATTCTAATTTTATTAAAAATATTAATCCTAATACCTAAAAATGGTCTAATATGATGAACCTATTCCTAATGTGTATTTTCGACATTAAAGTATCTCAATAATCATATACGACTTGGTTCTAATGGAAAGTTATGAAAACATCCTCAGGGTATACCTTTGATGTAAAAGAATCCTGGTATTCCTAAGGATTCAAAAATGATAATAAAAATGTGAACCTATCCTAAATATGCACCTTCGATATAAAAGCATCTCGATGCTTATCTAAGACTTCGACGTGACGGTATCCTGATACCCTAATGGACACAAAAATGACGTTGAAATAATGAATCTATCCTAAATATGCATCTTTACTCTTTAGCCTAAAAGCATCTTGGTATACTAAGGTATACCTAAGGGCATTTTGGTAATAAAAGCATCTGATAAGAAAATTACCAAAATGCCCTTAGGTATACCTTTGACGTGAAAGTATCCTAGTAACCCTAACGGACACTATAATGACAATGAAATGATGAATTTACCTTAAATAGGAAAACTAAAATTCAAACCTTGGCTTAAAATGCAAAAATTGAAATTAAGCCCTTTAACTTTTGAAAATTGCATTTCGTACCTAAAAAAGATCGAGAGAATATGAAATGTTTTGAACATTTTTATACCCTTATGGAAGGCCATAGGAGTAATAGAAATTTTTAAAAGTGATAAATTTGGCTTAAAATGTGAAAACTGTAGTTAAACCTAGAACTTTTAAAAATTACATTTCGTACCTGACGAAAAACTGAAAGGATATGAAAGGCCATAGGAATAATAGAAATTTTTAAGAGTGATGAATTTAACCGTTTTACCCCTAAATATTAAAATTTATTATTTTATCCCTAAACTTTTTTAAATTTTCAGTTTTAATCCTTACATGATAAAATAACCTAAAAATCATAAAAATCGCATGAAAATATGCATGAAAAATACAACAAATATATCAATAAGTATTTACCTAAACACTTTGGCCTTAAAACAAAGCTTTTCTACATTTTGTGAAATAGCCCTCAAACTTTGTAAAATTATATTTTAACCCTTATATGATAAAATATAACAAAACATCACAACAAATCATCAAACCAGCTGAGAATCCATAAAAAAACATGGCAAGAATATGTACAAAGGTTTAGCCAAGCACATTTAGCCATGTAGCATAATTTTTTAAATTTTGCAATTTAGTCCATAAACTTCTTAAAATTACAAAATGACCCCTAAAATGTTGAAAATACCTACAACATGCTCAGAAACTCATAAATAAGAAATCTCATGGCTTAAAAAGCTCTCGACCAAGCCAAAAATATCATAGAAAACTTTTACAACTTTTGCAATTTAGTCCTTATGTTTACCAATATTAAAAAATAATCTAAAAATCATGAAATCAAAACAAAAATAAGCACGAAATCATCATTATCAACTCCAATCAGATTTTGTCAAGATTAAAAATAACAAATCTAAACATGTTTTGATATAAAAAGTCATAGAAATAAACATAAATAATTATTACTAATCTTAAACCAAAGTAAAATTATAAACTAAATATGATAGTATTCTAATCAACATATGAATATCAAAATAACATAAAACAAACATAAATACAAAAAAATCAAAATCATAACAACAATTATAATATTATATACACATATAACAAGATTAACTAAAAAAACAAAAAAAATACAAAATTTTTAAAGCCACCATGTTTAGCCTTTCAACATGGATGTGAACTCATGAGTTTTAACATGATTTTGGCTTATGATAAGAATGAAAATGAATCAAAATGAAAAAGAAAAGAGGAAAAGAAAACACGTATTATACCTTAAAGAAAAGCTTAAAAAAACTAAGTAAAATGTATATTTTCTAGTTTTTTTTCTTTAACCAAGCCTAAAAGTCCACAAAGAGCTAAAACCATCCCTATTTATATAGGTGGAGGACAGCCAAATGGTGGTGAAAATACCATGGGTAGAAATTCCTTAGAATTTTCTAGGGATTTTCTTTCTAATTTTATTTTATTTTATTTATTATTTATTTATTTATTAATTTGATTTTTTGGCAACTTGATTTGATTTAAATTTATGATTTTTGTCTTCTTATAAGTAATGTCATGCATGGCTTCATTGATTCCTAGCACATTTTGTGTGATATTTATATTAATATGCAAAATTATACCATAAAAATTAATTACAAGGACTAAATTATAAAAATTAAAAATTATGTATTTAAAATAGAATTTCACATGATTAAATTTAATTTATTCTAATAATAAACACAATTTTAATTTTCAAAAATAAAACTATTAAAAATAGCAAACTAGTAAAATTTTATAAGAAAAACCCATCTTAGGGAAAATTTGTTATATGTAAAAAAATGCAAAATTTATAAAATAAATTAAAATTTTCAAAACTGATTTAATAAGGTTTAAACAATAATATCTAAAGCATTTTAAAAAATTATAAATTCAAAAAAATCTTACTAAAAAAATTTACAAAGCAGAAAACTCCACATCTCAGCAACAGAAAAAATTCTAAAGCTCATAACATAAATTAAATTTTTTAAAACTGATTTAATATGAATTAAATATTAAAATTTTCAGAATTTTAAAAATTATAAACAAAGAAAAATCTTTCTGAAAAAATTTAGGGAGGAGAAAATTTCGTATTTCAAAAACAAAAAAATTATGAAAAAATGAGAAACTCATAAAATAAAATGAAAATTTCAAAACCAATTTAATATGAATGAAATAATAATATTGAAGAACTTTAAAATTATAAACCAAAAAAAAATCTTCTCGAAAAAATTTACAAAGTAGAAAATTTCATATTATGAAACGGGAAAATAAAAATGCAAAACTCATAAAATAAAATAAATTTTGAAAACTGATTTAATATGGAAATAATATTTGAAGAATTTTAAAAATTATAAATTTAGAAAAATCCCCTTGAAAAAAATTTATAGAGTAGGAAACTCTGTATATTGAAAAATAGGAAAAATTCTAAAAATTTATAAAAAAATAAATGAAAATTTGAAAACTAATTTAATTGTGGTTAAAGGAAAATATTTAAAGAATTTTAAGGTTTAAAACCCAAGAAAATTCCACTAAAAATCTTATAGATAATAGAAAGTTCGTATTTTAGAATCTAAAAAATTTTCAAAAGGTGCATTGAAACTTATATAAATTAAACTGAATAAAACATATTATTCAAAATATTAATTTACAAAATGATAAAGATAAAAATCTAAAATTTGAAATAATTTTTTGCCAAAAAAATTTAAAAAGTATAATACTCTTGGTACTGCAAAAAAATTCAAAATTAATTATATAAATGAGCAAGTTGACACCTTGTGGTATAAAATGCCAATATAAATTTTTCTTTGAATATTTTTGATTTTTTTGAGTGTTTATCATAATAAATACCACCCTAGTATCGGTAAAAACATACGATGATCAATTTTTAAAAATTTACAAAAAATTATCAAAAAATGCCTAAAAATAAAAAATTTAACTGTAACATCATCCGCAAAGATAGATTTTATAAATTTGAAAAGAAACTAAAAATAATTTTTCTCTTAAATATTCATCTTGTATATCCAAAATTAGAGATTAAAATATAACTTTTTTTGTCGTGTGAACTTACAACAATTTAAATATGGATAAAAAGTTTTTGAGAATGTCTGGTTCATCTAAAAAAATTATTCGAAATGAGAGTATCCATTAAGTTTTCAATCTCAAATGTTCAGGATTATCGAAAAAGAGACTCAGATTAAATTAGGTGTTTACAATTGGGCACTATGAATATGTTCCCCTCATTGGGATAAATGATATTGATGCTTTGGTTTGGTAGGAAAAGCTTATCTTTTCACCATTTTCTATATAATCAAAGTTCATCCATCAAATGAGATAAATGTGGATTGTCATGATAATACCCATTCTTCTTATGATTGGGCACTATATAAGCATTCTCTTTATTGGGACACACAATACTGGCAAGAAAAGCTTTGCTTTTTCACCATTGTCCTTAGAATAAAAGTTCATTTGTCCAATAAGAAAAATTGGAAGTATCATGATAATTCCCAATCCTTTCATGATTGGGCACTATAAACATGTTCTTCTCATTAGGATACATGATATTAATCCTTTGGTTTGGCATGAAAAGCTTTGCTTTCCACCATTTTGTTTAGAATAAAAGTTCATCTGTAGAATAAGACAAATCGGGATTCTCATAATAATCATTATTTTTTCATGATTTTGCACTATAAACACATTCTTCTGACTATGATACATAATATTGATGCTTTGGTTTTGCAAGAAATGCCTTATTTTCCACCAATTTTCTTAGAATGAAAGCTCATTTGTCGAATGAGGCGAACATGGATTCTCATAATAATCACCATTATTTTCATGATTTGGTGCTATAAACATATTCTCTTTATTATGATACATGATATTGAAGCTTTTGTTTATGTGAAAAGCTTTGTTTTTTTCCACCTTCCTTGGAATGAAAGTTCATTCATCAAATGTGACAAACTAGGATTTTCGTAATAATTGCCATATTGATACTTTGGTTTAGCAAGAAAAGCTTATCTTTCTACTATTTTTCTTAGATTCAAAGTTCATTTGTCAAATAAGATGAACTTGGATTGTCAAAGTAATCTCCATTCTTTCCATGATTGGGCCATATAAAAACGTTCTCCTTACCGAGACATAAGATATTGAAGCTTTGGTTTGGCACGAAAAGCTTTGCTTTTCATCATTTTTCTTAGAATAAAAGATTATTTGTTAAATGAGACAAGCCAAAAGTCCCATATTAATCTCTATTTTTTTCATTATTGGGAATTATATACACATTCTCCTCATTGGGATACATGATATTGAAGCTTCAGTTTGGCAAAAAAAGTTTAACTTTCCACCATTTTCCTTGGAATGAAAGTTCATCTGTTGAATGAGACAAACTCTCTTTCTTGTAATAGCCTCTATTTTTTCATGATCGGGCATAATAAAGACGTTCTATTCATTGCAATAGATGATATTGATGCTTTGGTTTGGCAAGAAAAGCTTATCTTTTCACCATTTTCCTTAGAATGAAAGCTCATTCTTCGAATAAGACAAACCTAGATTCTTGTAATAACCTCAATTTTTTTTTGTAATTGGGCACTATAAATATGTTCTCATCTTTAGGAGGCACGAGATGGATGTTTTGTTTAGTGAAAAAAGCATTGCTTTCTATCATTTTTCTTAGAATAAATGTTCATATATTAAATAAGACAAACCTAAATTGTCATAGTAATCTCTATTATTTTTGTAATTGGGCTCTATAAACACATTTTCCTTATTGGGATACATGATATTGAAGGTTTGGTTTGCATGAAAAGCTTTGTTTTCTACCATATTCCTTGGAATGAAGTTTGTTCATTGAATGAGACAAACTTGGATTTTCATAATAATCACTATTATTTTTTGTGATTGGGACTATAAACACGTTGTCCTTATTGGGATGCATGATATTGATACTTTGGTTTGGCAAGAAAAGCTTATCTTTCCACCAGTTTTCTTAGAATCAAAGTTCATCCGTCAAATGAGACAAACTTGGATTGTTATCATAATCTCCATTCTTTTCATAATTAGTTATAATATACACATTCTACTCACTGGGATACATGATATTGAAGCTTTGGTTTGGCAAAAAAGCTTTGCTTTCCATCACTTTTGTTAGAATAGAAGTTTATCTATCAAATGAGGCCAACCAGGATTCTTATAGTAATCTCTACTTTTTGTGATAGCGCACTACAAACATGTTCTCCTTATTGGGATACATGGTATTTATGCTTTGGTTAGTAAATAAAATCTATGCTTTCCACCATTTTCCTTGTAATAAAAGTTTATTCATTGAATGAGGGAAACATCGATTCTCATAATAATCTTTGCTCTTTTCATGATTGGAAACGATAATCACATTCTCTTTAATGGGAAGCAGGATGTTGATGCTTTGGTTTGGCAAGAAAAGCTTTGCTTTCCACCATTTTCCTTGGAATAAAAGTTTGTTCATCAAATAAGACAAACCTATATTCTCATAATAATCTCCACTCTTTTCATAATTGAGTGATATAAATACGTTCTCCTCATTGGGATACCTGATATTGATGCTTTGGTTTAGCAAGAAAAGGTTCGCTTTTTACCATTTTCCTTATAATGAAAGTTTATCCATCGAATGAGATGAACTTAGATTGTCATGGTAATCCCTATTCTTTTCATGACTGGGCACATAAACATATTCTCCTTATTAGGATAGATGATATTGAAGCTTTGGTTTGGCATGAAAAGCTTTGCTTTCCATCATTTTCTCTAGAATAAATGTTCATCCATCGAATAAGATAAAATTGGGTTGTCATAATAATCTCCATTCTTTTCGTGATTGAAAATAATAAGCACTTTCTTCATTAGGATGCACGACGTTGATGCTTTAGTTTGGCAAGAAAAGCTTTGCTTTCCACCATTTTGCTCAGAATAAAATTTCATCTGTCTAATGATACAAACTCGGATTCTTATAGTCATTTCTATTTTTTTCATGACTAGGTGCTATAAACGTTCTCCTTATTGGGATACATGATATTAAAGCTATGGTCTACCAAAAAAAGCTTATCTTTCCACCATTTTCCTTATAATCAAAGTTCATCTATCAAATGTGAAAAACTTGGATTCTCATAATAATCTCCATTATTTTCATAGTTGGAAACTATAAACATGTTCTCTTCATGTGGATACATGACATTGATGCTTTAGTTCGGCAAGAGAAACTTATCTTTCCACCATTTTCCCTAAAATAAAAGTTAATCCGTCATATGAGACAAACATGGGTTGTCATTATAATCTACATTATTTTCATGATTGGGCACTATAAACATGTTCTACTCATTAGGATGCACATTATTAAATCTTTGGTTTGGCCAGAAAAGCTATGCTTTCCACCATTTTTCTCAACATGAAAGTTCATCCGTTGAATGAGACCAACCTATATACTTGTATTAATCTTTATTTTTTTCATGATTCAGCATTATATACACATTCTTCTCATTAAGATGCACAATATTGAAGCTCTGGTTTGGCAAGAAATGCTTTGTTTTCCTCTATTTTCATTGGAATGAAAGTTCGTTCATCGAATGAAATAAACTAGGATTCTAGAATTATCTCTATTTTTTCATGATTGGGTAGAATAAACATATTCTCTTTAATGGAATTTAAGGTTATTGTATTCCATCATTTTTGTTAGAATGAATGTTCATTCGTCTAATGAGACAGACCTAGGTTCCTATAATAATCTCTATTCTTTTTATGACTGAACACTATAAACACGTTCATCTTATTAGGATACATGACATTAAAGCTTTAGTTTGGCAAGAAAAGTTTTGCTTTCCACCAATTTCCTTGGGAAAAGAGCTCTACCATTAAAGTAGACAAACTTGGATTCTCATAATAATCTCCACTATTTTCATGATTAGGCACTATAAACACGTTTTGCTCATTTGGATACATGATATTGATGTTTTGGTTAGGCAAGAACAGCTTTGCTTTTGCACCATTTTCCTCAGAATGAAACTTCATCAAGCGAATGAAAAAACTTGGATTATCATGATAATCTTTATTCTTTTTCATGATTAGACACTATAAAAACATTCTCCTCAAGTGGATACATAGTATTGATGCTTTAGTTTGGCAAGAAAAACTTTGCTTTGCACCATTTTGCTTAGAATAAAAGTTTATCCAACGAATAAGACAACTTGAATTGTCATAATAATCTCCATTCTTTTCAAAATTAGGCACTATAAACACATTCTCATCATTGAGAAAAACTTGGATACTTTTTATGATTGGGCACTATATGCACGATCTCGTTATTAGTTGACATGATATTGAAGCTTTCGCTTGGTAAGAAAAGCTTTACTTTCCACCATTTTCCTTAGAATGAAATTTTATCTGTTGAATGAGATAAACTTGATTCTCATAATAGTTTTCTTTTTTTTTTTTCAGGATTGGGCACCATATAAACATTCTCCTCATTAGGATACTTGATATTAAAGATATGGTTTCGCAAGAAAAGCTTATCTTTTTGCCATTTTATTTAGAATGAAAGTTTATTCCTCAAATGAGATAAATTAAGATTCTCCTAATAATCCCTGTTCCTTTCATAATTGAACACAATAAACACATTCTTTTTATTAGGATGCACAATGTTGATGCTTTGGTTTAGCTTAAAAAGCTTTGCTTTCCAACATTTTCCTTGGATTAAAAGTTCATCCGTCAAATGAAAAAACCCAGATTCTCATAATAATCTCTATTCCTTTCATGATTGGGAGCTATAGGCAAGTTCACCTCATTAGGACACATGTTATTGAAGCTATTTTTGGTAGAAAAAACTTATCTTGCTACCGTTTTCCTTAGAATCAAAGTTCATCTATCAAATAAGAAAAACTTGGATTGTTGTAATAATTTCCATTCTTTCCATGATTGGAAACTATAAACATGTTCTCTGTATTGGAATGCAAGACATTAATGCTTTGATTTAGCAAGAAAAGCTTATTTTTCCACCATTTTCGTTAGAATGAAAGTTCGTTCATCTAATGAGACAAACATGGATTGTCATAATAATCTCCATTCTTTTCATAATTGGGTATCATAAACACATTCTACTTGTTAAAAGGCACGTTATTGAAGCTTTGGTTTGGCAAAAAAAGCTTTGCTTTCCACCATTTTTCTTGGAATATAAGTTTATCCATTGAATAAGACCAACCTACATTCTCATATTAATCTCCATTCTTTTCATGATTGGGCACTATATACATGTTCTCCTTATTGAGATGCATAATATTGAAGCTTTGGTTTGGCAAGAAATGCTTTGCTTTCCTTTATTTTCCTTGGAATGAAGGTTTATTCATCGAATAATGCAAACTTAGATTCTCATAATTATCTCCATCTTTTTATGATTGGGCAGAATAAACACGTTCTCCTTACTAGGATACAAGATATTGATGCTTTGGCTTGGTAGGAAAAGCTTATCCTTCCACCATTTTCCTTGAAATCAAAGTTCATCCATCAAATAAGGCAAACTTATATTGTTATAATAATCTTAATTCTTTTAATGTTTAGGAGCTATAAAAACATTTTCTTCCTTGGGATACACGATATTGAAGATTTAGTTTGGCAAGAAAAGCTTTGCCTTCCACCATTTTTCTTAGAATGAAAGTTTAATTCATTGAATGAGATAATCATATATTCTAGCATTAATCTCTATTTTTTCATGATTCAGCACTATATACATGTTTTCCACATTTGGATACATGATATTGATGCTTTGATTTGGCAAGAAAAGCTTTGCTTTCCATCATTTTCCTTAGGATGAAAATTCATCTGTCGAATGAGAGAAACCTAGATTCCTATAATAATCTTTATTTCTTTATGGTTGGGCACTATAACACATTCTCTTATTTGGAATACATGATATTGATGCTTTAGCTTGGCAAGAAAAGCTGATATTTCCACCATTTTCTTTAGAATCGAAGTTCATCGATCAAATAAGGCAATCTTAGATTGTCATAATAATCTCAATTCTTTTCGTGATTGGGTACTAAAAACAGGTTTTTGTCCTTGGGATACATAATTTTGAAGCTTTGGTTTGGTAAGAAAAACTTTGCTTTCCACCATTTTTCTCAAAATGAAAGTTCATCCATTGAATGTGACAAACCTACATTCTGATATTAATCTCCATTTTTTCATGATTTGGCACTATACACAAATTACCCCTACTCGGACACATGATATTGATGTTTAGTTTGGGAAAAAAAAGATTTGCTTTTAACCATTTTCATTAGAATGAATTTTCATCTATCTGATGAGACAAACTTGGATTCTTATAATAATCTCCATTCTTTTTGTGACAAAGCACTATAAGCATGTTCATATCAATGGGATACATGACATTGAAGCTTTAGTTTGGTAAGAAAAGCTTTGCTTTCCACCATTTTCCTTAGGATGAAAATTCATCTGTCGAATGAGAGAAACCTAGATTCCTATAATAATCTTTATTTCTTTATGGTTGGGCACTATAACACATTCTCTTATTTGGAATACATGATATTGATGCTTTAGCTTGGCAAGAAAAGCTGATATTTCCACCATTTTCTTTAGAATCGAAGTTCATCGATCAAATAAGGCAATCTTAGATTGTCATAATAATCTCAATTCTTTTCGTGATTGGGTACTAAAAACAGGTTTTTGTCCTTGGGATACATAATTTTGAAGCTTTGGTTTGGTAAGAAAAACTTTGCTTTCCACCATTTTTCTCAAAATGAAAGTTCATCCATTGAATGTGACAAACCTACATTCTGATATTAATCTCCATTTTTTCATGATTTGGCACTATACACAAATTACCCCTACTCGGACACATGATATTGATGTTTAGTTTGGGAAAAAAAAGATTTGCTTTTAACCATTTTCATTAGAATGAATTTTCATCTATCTGATGAGACAAACTTGGATTCTTATAATAATCTCCATTCTTTTTGTGACAAAGCACTATAAGCATGTTCATATCAATGGGATACATGACATTGAAGCTTTAGTTTGGTAAGAAAAGCTTTGCTTTCCACCATTTTCCTTGGAATGAAAGTTCATTCGTCGAATCAGACAAACTTGGGTTCTCATAATAATCTTTACTTTTTTCATGATTAGGCACTATAAATAGTTTTCCTCATTTTGATACATGATATTAATGCTTTGGTTAGGCAAGAAAGCTTTGCTTTATACCATTTTCCTCAGAATGAAAGTTCATCCATTGAATGAGAAAAACTTGGATTATCAATCTTCATTCCTTTCATGATTTGGCACTATAAACACATTCTCTTCATATGGATACATGGTGTTGATGCTTTGGTTTGGCAAAAAAAGCTTTGCTTTGTATCACTTTGCTTAGAATAGAAGTTTGTCCATCGAATGAGAAAAACTGGATAGTCATAATAATCTCTACTTCTAAGATTAGGCACTATAAACATGTTCTCCTTATTTGGATACATGATATTGATGCTTTGGTTAGCAAGAACAGCTTTGCTTTGTACCATTTTCCTTAGAATGATAGTTCATCCATTGAATGAAAAAAATCTTGGATTGTCATGATAATCTCCATTATTTTCATGATTAGACGCTATAAACATGTTCTCCTCACGTAGATGCATGGTGTTGATACTTTGGTTTGGCAAAAAAAGCTTGCTTTGCACCATTTTTCTTAGAATGAAAGTTTGTCTGCCGAATAAGAAAAACATGGATTGTCATAATAATCTCCACTCTTTTCAAGAGTAGGCACTATAAACACATTTTGCTCATTGAGAAAAACCTGGATCCTTGTAATAAACTCCATTTTTTTATGATTAGACACTATACGCACATTCTTGTCTTTGGGATAAATGATATTGAAGCTTTGGTTTGGCAAGAAAAGCTCAGCTTTTCACCATTTTCCTTAGAATGAAAATTTATCCATCGAATCAAACAAACTTGGATTCTCATAATTATCTCTAATCTTCTCATGATTGGGCACTATAAACACATTCTTCTAAATGGGATACACGTTATTGATGCTTTAGTTTAATAAGTAAAGCTTTACTTTCCACCATTTTTCTTGGGAGGAAAGTTTGTCTGTTGAATAAGAGCAACTTGAATAATTGTAATAATCTCTATTCTTTTCACGATTAGGCACTATATACATGAAGCCTTTATTAGGATACATGATATTGAAGCTTTGACTTGGTAGGAAAAGCTTTGCTTTCCACCATTAGAATGGAAGTTTCTCTGTTGAATGAGATAAACCTGGATTCTCATAACAGTTTTCATTTTTTCAGGATTAGGCACCATATAGACGTTCTTTTCATTGGGATACACAATATTGAAGCTATGGTTTGGCAAAAAAAGCTTATCTTTTTACCATTTTCCTTAGAATGAATCATTCATCAAATGAGACAAACTGGGATTCTTATAATAATCTCCATTCGTTTCATGATTGGGCAGAATAAACACATTCTCCTCATTAGGATACATGATATTGATGCTTTAGTTTGGCAAGAAAAGCTTTGCTTTCAACCATTTTTCTTGAAATAAAAGTTCATTTATCGAATAAGACAAATTTTGATTCTCGTAATAATCTCCACTCTTTTCCTAATTGGAAACTAAAACTTGCTTTCCTCATGGGATACATGACATTGATGCTTTGGTTTCACAAAAGAAGCTTATCTTTCCACCATTTTCCTTAGAATAAAAGTTCATCTATTAAATGAGACAAGCACGGATTGTTAGAATACTCTCTATTTTTTTCATGATTGGGCACTACAAAAACATTCTCCTCATTAGGATACACGATATTGATTCTTTGGTTTGGCAAGAAAACCTTTGCTTTCCACCATTTTCCTTGGAATGAAAGTTCATCTGTTAAATAAGGGAAACATTGATTTTGTAATAATCTTCATTCTTTTCATGATTAAAAATAATAAACACGTTCTTTTTATTGTGATGCACAATGTTGATGCTTTGGTTTGGCAAGAAAAGCTTTGCTTTTCACCATTTTCCTTGGAATGAAAGTTCATCAGTCAAATGAGAAAACCTAGATTCTTATAATAAACTCCATTCTTTTCATGGTTGGGTGTTATAGGCACGTTCTCCTTATTAGGACACATGATATTGAAGGTATGGTTTGGCAAGATAAGCTTCTCTTACCTTTATTTTCCTTAGAATCAAAGTTCATCTATTAAATGAGAAAAATGTTGGTTGTCGTAATAATTTCCATTCTTTTCATGATTGGAAACTATAAACATGTTCTACTTATTGGGGTACAAGACATTGATATTTTGATTTGGCAAGAGAAACTTATCTTTCCACCATTTTCCTTGGAATTGAAACTCGTCCATCAAATGAGGCGAGCTTGGATTGTCATAATAATATCAATTTTTTCATGATCGGGTGCTATAAACACATTTTCCTCCCTGGGATACACGACATTAAAGCTTTAGTTTGGCAAGAAAAGCTTTACTTTGCAGCATTTCTCTGAGAATGAAAGTTCATCTGTTGAATGAGATAAACCTACATTCTCGTATTAATCTCCATTTTTTTCATGATTCAGCAGATATACAGGTTCTCCATATTCAGATACTTGATATTGATGCTTTGGCTTGGCAAGAGAAGCTTTGCTTTACACCATTTTCCTTAGGATGAAAGTTTATCTATCAAATGAGACAAACTTGGATTCTCGTAATAATGTTCATTTTCTTCATGATAGGGCACCATAAACACATTCCCCTCATTAGGATACATGATATTAATGCTTTGGCTTGGTAGGAAAAGCTGATCTTTCCACCATTTTCTTTAGAATTAAAGTTCATCCATCAAATGAGGCAAACTTGGATTGTCATAATAATTTCAATTCTTTTCATGATTGGGTGTTATAAACATGTTTTCCTCCCTAGATACAAATTTTGAAGCTTTGGTCTGGCAAAAAATGCTTTGTTTTCCACCATTTTCTTAGAATGATAGTCCATCTATTGAATAAGGCAAACCTAGATTCTCGCATTAATCTCCATTTTCTTTCATGATTCGGCACTATATACACATTCTCCTCACTAGGACATGTGATATTGATGGCCTGGTTTGCTAAGAAAAGCTTTGCATTCCACCATTTTCGTTACAATGAATGTTCATCAATCTAATGAGATAGACCTGGATTCTTGTAATAATCTCCATTCTTTTAATGACTGAGCATAATAAACACATTCATCTCATTGGGATACATGATATTGAAGCTTTAGTTTAGCAAGAAAAGCTTTGCTTTCAACTATTTTCCTTGGAATGAAAGTTCATCCATCGAATCAGACAAACTTGGATTCCTGTAATAATCTCCACTCTTTTTGTGATTGGGCACTATGAACACGTTCTCCTTATTTGGATACATGACATTAATGCTTTGGTTAGGCAAGAAAAGCTTTGCTTTGCACCATTTTCCTCAGAGTAAAAGTTCATCCATCGAATGAGAAAAACATATTCTCCTAATATGGATACATGGTATTGATGCATTAGTTTGGCAAGAAAAGCTTGGCTTTGCACCACCTTACTTGGAAGGGAAGTTTATCCATCAAATGAGAAAAACATGGATTGTCATAATAATTGCCATTCTTTTCAAGATTAGGCACTATAAACACATTCTCCTTATTGGGATACACAATATTAATGCTTTCTTTGCAAGAAAATCCTTGCTTTCTAGCATTTTCCTTAAAATGAATGTTCGTTCATCGAATGAGAAAAAACTTGGATGCTTATAATAATCTCCACTCTTTTTTTTGATTGGGCACTATACACACGTTCTTGTCATTGGGATGAATGATATTGAACCTTTGGTTTGGCAAAAAAAGCTTTTCTTTTCATCATTTTCCTTGGAATGAAAATCCATCCGTCGAATAAAAAAAACTTGGATTCTCATAATAATCTCTAATCTTTTCATGATTGGGCACTATAAACACATTCTCCTCATTGGGATACACGTTATTGATACTTTGGTTTGGCAAGAAATGCTTTGCTTTCCACCATTTTCTTTGAAATAAAACTTTATTCATTGAATAAGACAAACTTGGATTATCATAACAATCTATATTCGTTTCATAATGGAAGTCCATCCCTCGAATGAGAGAAACATCGATTGTCATAATAATCTCCATTCCTTTAAGATTAGGAACTATAAACATGTTCTCCTTATCGGGATACACAATATTGATGCTTTTTTGGCAAGAAAATGCTTATTTTCCACTTTTCCTTAAAATGAATATTCGTTCGTTGAATGAGAAAAACTTGGATACTCATAATAATTTTCACTTTTTTTACGATTAGGCACTACATACACATTCTTGTCATTGGGATAAATGATATTAAAGCTTTGGTTTAGCAAGAAATGCTTTGCTTTTCACCATTTTCCTGGGAATGAAAATGCATCATCAAATCAAAAAAGCCTAGATTCTTATAATAATCTCGAATCTTCTCATGATTGGGCACTATAAACATATTCTCCTTATTAGGATGCATGTTATTGATGCTTTGGTTTGGCAAGAAAGGCTTTGCTTTCCACCATTTTCCTTCGAATGAAAGTTTGTCCATAGAATGAGAAAAACTTGGATTTGTGTAACAATCTCCATTTTTTTCTTGATTGGGTACTATATACATGACTTCCTCATTGGGATACATGATAATGAAGCTATGGTTTGGCAGGAAAACCTTTTCTTTCCATCACTTTCCTTAGAAATAATGGTCGTCCGCCAAATAAGAAAAACTTGAATTGTCATAATAATCTCTATTCTTTTTGTGATTGGAAACTATAAATATGTTCTCCTCATTGGGATACAAGACATTGATTCTTTGTTTTGGCAAGAGATGCTTATCTTTCTACCATTTTCCTCAGAATGAATGTTCGTTCGATAAATATGACATATATGGATTGTCATAATAATCTCTATTCTTTTCATGATTGGGCACTATAAACACATTCTCCTCATTGGGATACAGGATATTAATTCTTTGGTTTAGCAAGCAAAGCTTTACTTTCCATCATTTTCCTTGGAATAAAACATCATTTGTCAAATAAAACAAACTTGGATTCTCATAATAATCTCCACTATTTTCAAGATTAGGCACTATAAACACGTTCTCCTCATTTGGATACATGATATTGATGCTTTAGTTAGGCAAGAAAACCTTTGCTCCATACCATTTTCCTTAGAGTGAAAGTTCCTCCATCGAATGAGAAAAATTTGGATTTTCATGATAATCTCCACTCCTTTCATGATTAGGCACTATAAACGCATTTTCCTTATATGGATACATGGTATTGATGCTTTGGATTGGCAAGAAAAGCTTTTCTTTGCACCATTTTGTTTAGAATAGACATTCATCCATCGAATGAGAAAAATATGGATTGTTATAATAATCTTTATTTGTTTCAAGATTAGTCACTATAAACACGTTCTTGTCATCGAGATACACAACATTGATGCTTTGTTTTGGAAGGAAAATCCTTATTTTCCACTATTTTCCTTAGAATGAATATTCATTCGTAGAATGAGAAAAACTTGGATACTCGTAATAATTTCTACTCTTTTTATGATTGGGCACTGTACATACGTTCTTGTCATTAGGATAAATGATATTGAAGCTTTAGTTTAGTAAGAAAAGATTTGCTCTTCACCATTTTCCTTGGAATAAAATTCATCATCAAATCAAACAAACTTGGATTCTCATAATAATCTCTAATCTTCTCATGATTGGGTATTATAAACATATTCTCCTCATTGGGATACATGTTATTGATGCTTGGGTTTGGAACAAAAGCTTTGCTTTCTACCATTTTCCATGGAATAAAGTTCATTCATCGAATAAGTGAAACTTGGATAATCGTAATAATCTCTATTCTTTTCATGATTGGGCACTATATACATGATGTCATTATTAGGATACATAATATTGAAGCTTTGGCTTGGTAGGTAAAGCATTGTTTTCCACCATTTTCTTTAGAATGAAAGTTTGTTTGTTGAATGAGATAATATGGATTCTCGTAATAGTTTTCATTTTTTTCAAGATTTGGCATGATATACACATTCTTTTCATTGAGATACATGATTTTGAAGCTATGGTTTTGCAGGAAAAGCTTATCTGTCCACCATTTTTCCTTAGAATGAATGTTAATCTATTGAATGAGATAAACTGAGATTTTCATAACAATCTCCATTTTTTCATGATTGGGTAGAATAAACACATTCTCCTCATTAGGATACACAATATTGATGCTTCGGTTTGGCAAGATAAGCTTTACTTTCCACCATTTTTGTTAGAATGAAAGTTCATCCATCGAATGAGAAAAACATGGATTATCCTAATAATCTATATTCTTTTCATGATTGGGCACTATAAACACATTCTCCTCATTAGGATACATGATATTGATTCTTTGGTTTGGTAAGAAAAACTTTGTTTTCTACCATTTTCCTTAGATTGAAAATTTATCCATCAAATGAGATAAGCTTGGATTCCCATAATAATCCCCACTTTTTCATGATTGGGCACTATAAACACATTGTCCTCATTAGGATAGATAGTACTGAAGCTTTGGTTTGGCATGAAGTGCTTTGCTTTCCACCATTTTCCTTGGAATAAAAGTTTGACTATCAAATGAGACAATTGGATTGTCATAACATTCTACATTCTTTTCATGATTGGGTACTATATACATGTTGTCGTCATTGGGATACACGATATTGAAGCTTTGGTTTGGCAGGAAAAGCTTTACTTTACACCATTTTCCTTAGAATGAAAGTTTGTCCATCAAATGAGACAAATCTGGATTTGTGTAACAATCTCCATTTTTTCATGATTGGGAACTATGTACATATTCTCCTCATTGGGATAGATGATACTGAAGCTTTGGTTTGGCATGAAAAGCTTTACTTTCCACCATTTTTCTTAGAGTAAAAGTTCATCTATAGAATGAGACAAAATTGGATTGTAATAATATTTTGCATTCTTTTCATGATTGGGCACTATATACATCTTGTCCTTATTGGGATACATGTTATTGAAGCCTTGGTTTGGCAGGAAAAGCTTTGCTTTCTATGATTTTCCTCAGAATAGTTTGTCCATCGAATGAGACAAACCTAGATTTACATAACAATCTCCATTTTTTTTCATGATTGGGCACTATATACGCATTCTCCTCATTGGGATACATGATAATGAAGCTATGGTTTAGTAGGAAAAGCTTATCTTTCCACCATTTTCCTTAAAATCAATGTTCATTCGTCAAATAAGAAAAGCTTGGATTGTCATAATAATCTCCGTTCTTTTCATGATTGGAAATTATAAACATGCTCTCTTTATTGGGATACAAGACATTGATACTTTGTTTTGGCAAGAGAAGCTTATCTTTCCACCATTTTTCTTAGAATGAATGTTCATCCGTCAAATATGAAACTCATGGATTGTCTTAATAATTTCTATTCTTTTCAACATTAGGCACTATAAACATATTCTCCTCGTTAGGATACACAATATTAATTCTTTGGTTTAGCAAAAAAAGCTTTTCTATTCACCATTTTCCTTAGAATGAAAGTTTGTCCGTCGAATAAGACAAACCTAGATTTTTATAATAATCTCTATCTTTTTCCTAATTGGGCACTATATATACATCCTCACACTAGGATTCACGATATTGAAGCTTTGGTTTGGTGGGAAAAGCTTTGCTTTCCACCATTTTCCTTAAAGTAAAAAGTTTATCCATCGATTGAGAAAAACTTGGATTTGCATAACAATCTCCATTTTCTTCACATTTGGGGATTATATACATGTTCTCCTCATTAGGATACATGATATTAAAGCTATGGTTTGGCAAGAAAAACTAGCTTTCCACCATTTTCCTTAGAATCAAAGGTCATCCATCAAATGAGACAAAATTGATATTCAACTTTTGGTTTAGCAGGAAAAGCTTTGTTTTCCACCATTTTCCTTAGAATGAATAATTGTCCATTGGATGAGACAAACCTAGATTTGCATACAATCTCTATTTTTCTCATGATTAGGCATTATATACATGTTTCCTCATTACGGTACATGATATTGAAGCAATGGTTTGGCAAGAAAAGCTTGTCTTTCTACCTTTTTCGTAGAATGAAAGTTCTTCCGTCAAATGAGACAAACTTGGATTGACATAATAATCTCCATTCTTTCAATGATTGGAAACTATAAACACATTTTTCTCATTGGGATACATGACATTGATGTTTTGGTTTAGCAAGACAAGCTTATCCTTTCACAATTTTCCTTAGAATGAAAGTTCATCCATCGAATAAGCTAAACACGGATTGTCATTATAATCTCCATTCTTTTTATGATTGGCACTATAAACACATTCTCCTTATTGGGATATACAATATTAATTCTTTTGGTTTTATAAGGAATGCTTTGCATTCCACCATTTTCCTTTAAATGAAAGTTCATTAATTGAAAAAGGCAAATTTTGATTCTCGTAATAATCTTCATTCTTTTTGTGATTAGGAACTATAAACATGGCTTCCATATTGGAATGCATGACATTGATGCTTTTGTTTGGTAAGAAAAAGCTTATCTTTCCACCATTTTCCTTAGAATGAAGTTTGTTTATCGAATAAGATAAACCTAGATTATCATAATAATCTCTATTCTTTTCATGATTAGGTAGTATAAACAAGTTTTCCTCATTAGGATACAAGATATTAATGCTTTTGTTGGGCAAGAAAAGCTTATCTTTCCACCTCTTTCCTTAGAATTAAAGTTCATCCATAAATTGAGACAAACTTAGGTTGTTCTAATAAGCTCCATTCTTTTCATGTTTGGGCATGATGTACATATTCTCCTTACTAGCATACATGATATTGAAGCTTTAGTTTGCAAGAAAAGCTTAGTTTTCCACCCTTTTCATTAGAATGGAAGTTCACCCATCGAATGAGACAAACCAAGTTTCTCATAATAATTTCCATTTTTTTCGTGATGGGTCATTACAAACATGTTTTCCTCATTAGGATAAATGATATTAATGCTTTGGTTTGGCAAGAAATGCTTTGGTTTGGCAAGAAATGCTTCGCTTTCTACCATTTTCTTTAAAATGAAAGTTTATCCATTGAATGACACAAACTTGGCTTTTACAATAATCTTTATTCTTTTCATGATTGGGCACTATAAAGATATTCTCCTCATTACCATAGATGATATTGAAGCTTTTGTTTAGCATGAAAAGCTTGGCTTTCCTCCTTTTTCCTTGAAATTTAAGTTCATCTGTCGAATAAGACAAATTTGGATTATCGTAATAATCTTCATTCTTTTCATAATTCGACACTATATACACAATGGTATAATTGGGATACACGATATCACTTTGGCTTGGTAGGAAAAGCTTTGGCTTTCACCATTTTCCTTGAAAGGAAAGTTTATTCGTCGAGTAAGACAAACTTGGATTATCATTATAATCTTTTATTCTTTTCATAATTGGGCACTATACACACATAACTATCATTGGGATACACGATATTGAAGGTTTGGTTTGATAGGAAAAGCTCCACTTTCCACCATGTTCCTTAGAATTAAAGTTTGTTGGTCAAATGAGACAAACTTGAATTATCGTAATAATCTACATTTTTTCCATAATTGGGCTCTATATACTTGTTTTCATCATCTGGGTACACAATATTAAAGCTATGATTTGGCAAGAAAAGCTTATCTTTCCACCATTTTCCCTAGAATGAAAGTTCATCCATCAGAAAAGACAAACTAGGATTCTCATAATAATCTCCATTCCTTTCATGATTGGGCTCAATAAAAAAGTTCTCCTCATTGGGATACACGATATTGATGCTTTGGTTTGGCAAGAAAAGCTTTGCTTTCCACTATTTTACTTGGAAAAAAAGTTCATTTCTTGAATGAGACAAACTTCGATTCTCATAATAATCTCCACTCTTTTCATGATTGGAAACAATAAACACATTCTTCTCATTAGGATACATAACATTGATGCTTTGGTTTGGCAAGAGAAGCTTATCATTCCACCATTTTCCTTAGAATAAAAGTTTATCCGTCAAGTGAGACAAACATGGATTGTCATAATAATCTTTGTTCATTTCTTAATTAGGCACTGTAAATGCATTCTCCTTATTGGGATACACGATATTGATGCTTTGGTTTAGGAAGAAAAGCTTTGCTTTCCAACATTTTTCTTAGAATGAAAGTTCATCTATCAAATGAGACAATCTTCGATTCTTGTAATAATTTCCATTTTTTTGTGATTAAAAGAACTATAAACATGTTCTCTGCATTGGTATACATGACATTGATGCTTTCGTGCGGCAAGAAAAGCTTATCTTTCCACCATTTTCCTTAGAATGAAAGTTCATCTGTCGAATAAGATAAACCTACATTCTCATAATAATCTCTATTCTTTTCATGATTGGGCAGTATAAACACATTCTCCTTATTTGGTTACATGATATTGATGCTTTCGTTGTGCAAGACAGGTTTATCTTTCCTCTATTTTCCCTAAAATCAAAGTTTATCTGTCAAACGAGACAAACTTCGATTATCATAATAATCTCTATTTCTTTCATGATTGGGCACTATATACACATTCTCCTTATTGGGATATATGATATTAAAGCTTTGGTTTAGCAAGAAAAGCTTTGCTTTTTGCCATTTTTGTAGGAATGAAAGTTTGTCCTTTGAATGTGACAAACTAGGATTCTCATAATAATCTCCATTCTTTTTTATATTAGGCACTATAAGCACATTCTCCTCACTACGATACATGATATTGAAGCTTTGGTTCAGTAGGAAAACCTTTATTTTCCACCATTTTCCTTAGAATGAGAGTCTATCCATCAAATGAGATAAAGTTGGATTGTCATAATAATCTCTATTCTTTTCATGACGAGGCATTGTAAACACATTCTCTACATTGGGATACATGATATTGATGCTTTGGTTTGGCAAGAAAACCTTTGCTTTCCTCTAATTTCCTTGGAATGAAAGTTCATCCTTGGAAAGAGACAAACTTAGATTTTCATAAAAATCCCTATTCCTTTTATGATTGGGTGATATAAACACATTCTCCGCATTGGGATACATGATATCGATGCTTTCATTTGGCATGAAAAGCTTTGCTTCCTATCATTTTCCTTAGAGTCAAAGTCTATCCATTAAATAAGATAAACTAGAATTCCTATAATAATCCCCATTCTTTTCATGATTGGGCACTATAAGCACATTCTCATCATTGAGATACATGATATTGAAGCTTTGGTTTGGGATGAAAAGCTTTGCTTTCTACCATTTTTTTTGGAATAAAAGTTCATCTATCGAATGAGACAAACTTAGATTCTTGTAATAGTCTCCATTTTTTTCATGATTAGGCAATATAAACATGTTCTCCTTATTGGGATAAATGTTATTGAATCTTTTTTTTGGCAAAACATTTTTTTTCATGATTTAGCAACAAAAGCTTCACTTTCGACCATTTTCCATATAATGAAAGTTCTTTGGTCAAATGAGACAAACTTGGATTGTTGTAATGATCTCCATTCTTTTCATGATTTGGCATATATATACGCTCTCCTCATTGGGATACACGGCAATGAAGCTTTAGTTTTGCAAGAAAAGCTTTGCTTTCTAGCATTTTTCTTAGAACAAAAGTTCATTTGTTAGATGAAACAAACCTTTTTGTCTTAACTTTGCTTTAGTTTTGCAAGAAAAGCTGTATGTGATTGGGCACCGCAAACACGCTTCCCTCATTGGGATAAATGATATTGTTGCTATGGTTTGGTAGGAAAAGCATTTGTTTTATCATTTTCCTTTGAGTTAAAATTCGTCCATCAAAAGAGACAAACTTGCATTCTTGAATAATCTCTATTATTTTCGTGATTAGGCACTATAAGCATATTCTCCTCATTGGGATACACAATATTGATGCTTGGGCTTGGCATGAAAAGCTTTTCTTTTCACCATTTTCCTTAATGTTAAAGTTTATCTGTGAAAAAGACAAACATAGATTCTTAAAATAATCCTCATTCCTTTCATGATTGGGCATGTAGACACCTCATTTGGTCCGAGCTAATTTTTGGCATCTTGATACGTAATTGAAAGATAATAGAATCAAAAAATAAAAAATGGGGACAACTATTGAGTGCCATGTTGCCAAGCACTATAACCTGGCATGGTGCAAGCAAAATTTTTTTTAGAAAAGTCTAAAATGCTTGGGGATCAGTTTAAAGAAAAATGTAAAAATAAGGTATCAAAAGTCATAATTCTGGGTGCCACTAAAAACATTCAGATGAGCACGAGTCAGTTTCCTACTATTTATGACCAAGGTGAGGTATTCAAAGAGCTTAAGGTATGTGTAAGTCACATTTGTGCATGAGTATTGATACGAAGCTTTCACATCACCAAAAATTCAAATTTTCACATGTAGTATTTATACAAGAGTGTTTGGTATCGATACTTAAGGTGTGGTATCGATACTTAGCATGTTTGTATTGATATAAGCCTTGGAAGTAGTTAAAGTTATAATTTTTAGCAAAATGTATCAATACATAAGAGAAGTATTGATACAAATCCATGAAGTATCGATATAAATACATGAAGTATTGAGATTGGAAACATTTTTTGCTCTTAATATCGATAAATACTGATACTTATGGGTAAATGTTACCTTATGTATCGATACAAAATGCTTATTGATAAACCAAAGTATTTTTTCCCAATTCGAGCCATTTTTTAACCTTTAAAAATCTAATTCAAGCACATTCCTACACCAAAAATCATTGTAATTCAACCAGGCCTTAGCCATGGCTCATGATTGAACTTCAATAAATTTTTAAAGCCCAAATAACTAATGATAAGGGCCATTTTCATGATATATATGGTTTGTTAAAGGGCATGCTTGGCGTTCTCTAATTGCAAACTATTACAACCTTTCTACACCACTACTTTGCATGGCAAAACCAATGAAAATAAGAATAGCTAAGCATAGTACTAGGATTTGCCTCCTAGTACATGAAAGAAAATCCTATAATGTCTTTACTTTTGGCTCAAAGATATCAGCTGAACATACTCCATATAAAAAGGCCAATTTTGGCTCAGCAAAAAAGAAGGAAGCCTATAGAGACATTTCCTACCTTGTTCTCACCAACCTCCAAAATCCCCATCAATCTCCAAACCCAAAAGTACTCCTACAAACACTATTCCATGGACTTTTATTTCAACCAAAAACTTCATTTTCGTAGCTCCCCCTATAAGAGAATGTCCAAGAACTCAATTTTTCATACACTTTCATCCTTAAAACACCTCTCTATCAATATGGTAACCAAGAAAGCTTCTTTTTTCATTTTTTTCTTGTTACATAGTAGCAAATAGAGGGAAAAATTGAGTTTTGAGTCACTACTCAAAGTAAAGAGGAAAGTTCAAGGCTTTTTGGTATGTTTTCTCTTCATTGGTTTTCTGGTTTTATCATTTACATCATTTTAGTGAGCCATATGTGGTGCCATAACCATTTTAAGGTTTTCATAGATTATTATGGCCTTTGTTATCATAGTTTTAGGGCCTAGATGATTCTTCTGATGCCTTATTAGTGTTTGAGTGACCAACATGCTTCTTATCATTTTTGCCATTAAAACTACCTTTGTCCATGCATCTTTGATATATTTCATCCACCATCACATGCTTAACACATGCTTGAATTCTCATCATAACATATTTTTGAACATATACCTGTATTCCCTTACATTTTGATGAGTTTCATGGCATAAAACATTATTGTCTTAAAAGTTCTAGCATGCTTTTCTTTGCTCAAATATGATCATATCATCTCCCACAACATGATATTTGATGTCATCTCCATGCATCTTATTTGTCACCTCCTTTCATTTTTATTATCTTTTCTATTTCAAAATGCCATCTCTTGCTTATTTGAATGTGTTGTTCACGTTCCTCATTAAGCATACTACATTATGTTTATAACATTTTTGTCACAAATGTTTTCTTGTTTGTAGCAAAAATCTAATTTCAAAAAGAAAATCTCTAAATTAAATCTATGCTACCTCTAATAGATGGAGACTAGCATGGGTTTAATGTTTTTCACAAAATTGATTTTCCAATCTTGAAGACAAATCAAACATTTCAGGTCTAGATTCATGGTGAAACAAGTTGCTTTTTTTTAAAACAAAAAAAAAAAAACCCTTTTAGTTCATAAAAGAAATAATAAGCCTTGATCTTGAGCTTAGCACCTTTATTTGTATTATGGTCAATAGGTTGTTTCATCATCCCTTACTACTCTGGGATTGTGGAATGAACTAAACATATATAGATATAAAATTTTTATTTATATATGTCTTTCCTTTTTTCCTTTTGTTCCATTATAGCGCTCAGGTGGAAACAACACTTAGCATGCTTTATCAAAAATTCTATTTTTTTGTTATTTTAATATGGTTGTTGAGAAAATTAAAACACAATAATTTCTTGCTAATTCCTTATAGACATCATATCTAGATAGATATGATGCCCATGTCACTCTTTTCTCTATGTCATTGACATTCAGACGTCTGTGGTCCAAGTTTGACCCCAAGAAACATGAAGAATCAAATAACCCTATTTTTAATCTGGAGCATCGTAGTTCGAATTTGAAAATTTTATTTTCAAACCATAAATGATTTTTCTATAATTTTTTGATATTTCTCTTAAAAGGCACCAGATTATCTTTCCAAAGGTATCTCGTTTGCTCTCAAATCATCCCAGATGAGGGAATTATGATTTTCAAACCTTTGCTGTTTTGAACCCCTAGAACCAACGCATTACATTCTGTTTGGGCCATTGTGGCCCATCATATAATTTTTCTATATTATCTAAATATTTTCCAAAACATTTGCAAAATCTCATTCCTATATTGTTTATGATTTAATAATTCTGGATGAGTCTAAAATGATTTTTTAAACTCCATAACACCCTTTCCCTTGTACATGCTACCAGTGTCAAAACAGGCCTAACTCCAAAAGTTAATTTTGCCTAGAAAGTATTTATCTAGGATTTTTGAAATACTTTTATATTAGTCCTCATCATGTTCCCTTTCCAACGGTCCCTTGTTTATGCCCTGAAGCTTTCGGGTGAACCCAAAATAAATTTTGGAAAGAAGACAACATGATGCTATCCCTTAATCATTTAGAATTAAAATTAACCTCTCTCAAATTGCCATCATCAAGATGTTCGAACATCTTAAAATGCACCCGATTGGCTTCCCCCATAACATAAGCCCTTTAGTCTCGAATCAAGGCTTAAGAAAAAAATATATTTTATTCAAACCCTTGATTTCCCATCTTCAAGATAACCTTTTTTTAAAATATATTAATATCCCTTCTCTTCTAAATCAACAAAAAATTTTCGTTCTTAGGGATACTCCAACCCCGTTCTCCACTAAAAAACTAGAATTTTCTATATTGGATTTATTCAAGATTCTTCATTATTTTAAATTATCAAAAACTTTCATTCTTGGGGATACTCCATCCCTACCACTTTGAGGGGATACTCCAATCTTGTTTTCCACTAAAAAACTTGAATTTTCTCTTTCAGAGTTATTCGAGAATCCTAATTTTTTTTCTAAATCATCAAAATTTTTCATTCTTTTGGATACTCTAACCTTATCATTCCGAGGGGATACTTTAATGTTGTTTTCCACTAGAAAACTTGAATTTTCTCTCTTAAATTTATTCGAGAAACCTAATTATTTTTTAAAGTCATGAAAAATTTTCATTCTTTGGGAATACTCTAACCCCACCTATCTAAAGGGATACTCCAACCCTGCTTTTACCTCAAAATCCAAAAATTTTCTCTCTTCTAGATATCCCAGGTTATTTTGATTAAAACTTTTTTCCATCCCTTTAATTACCACTAAGTCTAAATACATCTCAAAATTGTCATTATTGTTATTCCTTAATAATCGAATGCAATTAAAAGATATATATTGATTGTCCTTTCTTTTTATGTTCTCTTTTTTATGATTGTTTGTTTGTAAAATTATTATATTCCTTTCCATCCTATAAGATATTTTCTTTTTGTAGCGACCATCATGTATTCCTATTTAAAAATTGTTTTCAAAAAATTTATAGGGGAATGTTCATGTCAGTATCTCTCCAGTGCCTAACACTGAGTATTTGAATTTTTAAAATTTAATTCAAAAATTATTTTTGTTAAAGACCTCTATATTTCTCATACCTATATGGCGCATAAGTGATATAATTTTTTTCAAAAATTGAATCTATAATTTTTACAAAGATACATGGATAAACGGGGATTATATCTAAATAATGACCAAGCAGAACTAATTAAATTGAAACTGAAAAGGGATATAGTCAGTAGGTACCGATTTTAGGCATCGTAGGGGTGCAAATCCTTCCCCATACATAACCAACTCCTGAACCCAACCAATGAATCTTTGGACCTTATAGACCTTGAAATCAATATTTTTAGTTTCATAACTCGGAATAATGTTTTTGATAGGCATTTGATCATGCCTAGCTCAAAATTAGCGCTAGCGACTCCAAATTTATAGTTACTTCACGGGAACCTTCCAAAACTTTGGATTTCTCCAAATGATCTTTCTTCCCTTCATATTATTATGGTTAATTCAAATCCCAATCAAGTGATTACCTGAAGGCTTAACAACACCACCATGTATATCTTTTTAGTCATGAACGTCCATTTCGGATCGTCCGAAGTGAAAAAAAAGGGGGACATGGTGACAAGGCACTATTAACATATTTTACTTATTAGGATACATGATATTAAGCCTTGGTTTGGCAAGAAAAGCTTTTCTTTCCACCATTTTCTTTAAAGTCAAAGTTCATAATCAAATGGGATAAACCTGGGTTCTCAAAATAATGTCCATTATCTTCATGATTAGGCACTATAAACACATTCTCCTCTTTAGGATACGTGATATTAACATTTTTGTTTGGTAAGAAAAGCTTTTCGTTTTGCCATTTTCCTTGTAACCAACATTCTCCTCTGTCAAATGAGATGAACCGAGATTCTGATAATAATCTCCATTCTTTTTATGATTGGGAACTATAAACACATTTTCCTCTTTAGGATATATGATATGGATGCTTCAGTTTGGCAAGAAAACCTTTTTCCCTTCATTTTTCTTAAAGTCAAAGTTCATCTATTGAATAAGACAAACTTAGATTCTCAAAATAATATCCATTCCTTCTGTTATTGGGTACTACGAACACGCTCACCTCAATGATATTGACGCTTTTGTTTAGTAAGAAAGCTTTTCTTTTCACCATTTACCTTAGAGTTAAATTTCGTTTGCAAAAAGAGACAAACTTGGATTCTCATAATGATCTCCGCTCTTTTCATGATTTAGCATTATAAACACATTCTTTTCATTAGGAGACATGATAATGATGCTTTGGTTTGGCAAGAAAAAGCATTCCCTTCTGCTATTTTCCTTATGATTAAAGTTTATCCATTAAATGAGACAAACATCGATTCCCATAATAATCTCCATTCTTTTTGTGATTGGGCACTACAAACATGCACCTTTCATTACGATACACAATGTTGATGCTTTCGTTTAGAGAGAAAAGCTTTTTTTTCCACCATTTTCTTTAAGGTCAATGTTCATTCATCAAAAGAGATAAACTTGGATTCTTGTAATAATCACCATTCTATTCATGATTGGGCACTATAATCTTGGATTCTCATCAAAAGATACAAATTTTGTGATTAATTTGTTAAAAGGTGCTATAACAAGTTCTCCTCATTAGGATGCACGATATTGATGCTTTGGTTTAGCATGAAAAGCTTATCTTTTCACCATTTTTCTTACAATCAAAGTTTGTTTGCAAGATAAGATAAACTTGGATTCTTATAATAATATGAATAAATTGAATTTTTCAAAATTATTTAATATGGATTAAATAATAATATTTAAAGAAATTTAAAAAATTAGAAACTTGAAAAAATCTCACTAAAAAAATTTATGGAGTATAAAACCCATATCTCAGTAACAGAAAAAATTCTAAAACTCATAAAATAGATTGAATTTCTTAAAACTGATTGGATATGAATTAAATAATAATTTTTAAAGAATTTTTAAAAATTATAAACTAAGAAAGATCTTCTCAAAAAAATTACGAAGTAAAAAAACTTTTTATTTTGAAAACAAAAGAATTTTAAAAGAAAAATGCAAAACTGATGAAAATAAAAGGAATTTTCCTAAACTAATTTAATATGAATTAAATAATAATATTTGAAGAATTTTAAAAATTATAAACTAAGAAAAATCTTCTAAAAAATTTTATGCTGTAGAAAACTTCATATTTTGGAAACGAAAAAAATGTAAAACTTTTAAAATAAAATAAATTTTGAAAAAACTAATTTAATGGTAATTAAATGCAAATTTTTAAAAAATTTTGAAGTTGAAAACTTAAGAAAATTTCATCATAAAATTTTATAGATAAATGAAAGCTCGTATTTCAAAATCAAGAAAATTTCAAAGAATTCATTAAAATTTATATAAAAATGAATTAAATGAAACCTATTATCCAAAATACTAATTTACAAAATGGTATAAATGACAATCTAGAACTCGAAATAATTTTATCAGGAAAATTTTATGAGTATAAAACTCGCAATACTTTGAAAAATTCAAAATTAGTCACAAAAATAAGTAACCTGACTCCTTATGGTATAAAATGCCAATATGAATTTTTTCTTGAATATTTCTGATTTTTCGGAGTACATATCGGCATAAATACCATATAGCTATCTGTATAATTATACGAAGGTCACTTCCGAGTTTAATAAAAATTCTTTAAAAACTCTTAAAATGGGAAATTTAACCGCAATATCATTTGCAAAAACAAATTCTCAAAATTTTGATCAGAAAAGATAAAAAATTATTTTTCTCTTAAATATTCGTCCTATATATCCAAAATTAGATATCAAAGTGTGATTCTTTTTTATCACGTGAGCTTGCGGCCATTTAACTATGAATAAAAAGGTTTTGAGAATGTCTAATTCTTCTGAAAAAGATCATTCCCAATAAGGGTTGTCATTAAGTCCTCAACTTAATTATTCAAGATTATTAAAAAAAAGAGGGGGACCCGAACAAAATTACGTGTCTACAATTGGGCACTATAAACATATTTTTCTCATTAGCATGCATGATATTGATGTGTCGGCCTGAGAAGAAAAGTTTTTCTTATTGCTATTTTCCTTAGAGTCAAATTTTATCTGTCAAATGAGACAAAATTAGGTTCTTGTAATAATCTCTAGTCTTTTCATGAATGGGGACTATTAACATGTTCTCCTAATTTGGATGCCCAGTATTGATGCTTTGGTTTTGGTAAGAAAAACTTTTCTTTTCATGATTTTTCTTAGAGTCAAAGTTCATCTGTCAAAAGTGATAAATTTGGTTCTTGAAATAATATCCATTCTTTTTGTGATTGGGCACTATAAATACATTCATTTTACTAGGATACATGATATTAATGCTTTGGTTTGGGAAGAAATGCTTTTCTTTCTACCATTTTCCTTAAAGTCAAAGTTCATCCATTAAATGGGATAAACCTAGATTCTCGTAATAATCTCTATTCCTTTCATGATTGCTCACTATGAACATGTTCTTCTCTTTGGGATACATGATATCGATGCTTTGGTTTGGAAGGAAAAGCTATCACAATGTACCTTGGGGTGGATCCTTACAGATCTATGGGTGTATACGACCTAAAATATTTTTTTAGCAAGGAAATGTCTTCTTGATTAAGCTTTTCCTTCGCAATGTGATGAGAACGAGAAAGCATGGATTCTCAACTCGTGATACAGTGAGATGGGGCCATAAGACAAATGGCTTATTTTATTGGTCTCGGATGACCATCACAAGTGGCCAATGCTTAGAGTCGCCACTGATCATTTTCGGCTAGGCATGATCAGATGCCTATTGAAACCTATGTCTTGAGTTACAAAACTTGAAAAATTGGTCCCATGGCTTACGTAGTACAAAGATTCATCGTTAGGGTTCGGGAGTTGTTTATGCACGATGAGGTATAAACCTTTTTGCGATGCCCGAAATTGGTACCTTACTAGCTGTGTCTTATCTCGGTTTCACTTCTTTCATCTTAACTTATCATTATTTTGATATAACCCCTTTTTATGCATGAATCTTAGAGAAATAAAAATCCAAGTTTTGATTTAATCACATAATACCTAGGAGAGATGGGGAATACAGAGATTTTCAATAAAAATGACCTCTAGATTTTACTTTGAAAAATGGAATATTCCACCTTAGGCACTAAAGAGTACCCACATGGAATATTACCCTTAGTTTTACTTGAAATGATTGGAAAACATGAATGCAAATAACCATCACAAAGAAATCATTTTAGCAAGGCAATAAATGAAGTAACATAAATGGATCATTCAATGCAATGATAAAGAAAAGGGATGGACTATTGGAATTTATCTCGTAATTGGCATCGATTATCTGAGAATAATTGAATCGATAATTTTTGAGATACATCTGGGTTTCTTGATTAAATGAAGTTTGTTTAACATATACATGAAAGTCCAGGAAGGAGAAAAAATTTAATTATAGTTAAAAGATAGGGTTGGAGTATCCCCTTGGAAAGATGGGGTTGGATTATCCTCATGGATGACAAATAATTTTGACAAAGGAAGATTTTTAAATCTTGACAATTTGGAAAAGAAAGGTTAGAGTATCCCCTCGAAAGGTTGAGATTAGAGTATCCCAAAAATGACATATCTAACACTCTTTAAAGATGTCCAGTTGAAAAAAATTAAGTTGACAAAACTTTGCAATTTAGAAAATAAGTGAGCATGTTGATGACTTTTGGCAAAAAAAAATTATTATGAATGAGGATGGTAAAGATGTAAAAATATATTCGTGCCTTGATAAGAGCCTATGGGAGGTCAAACCATGTTCTTGAGGCTGAACAGCGTGATATGGTGACATTCAAAGGTCTCGAGACAAAGTTCGGGAAAACAACTCAATTTTGACCACAATCGAAGACAAGGGATAACATCGCGCTATCTCGCTTCCCAAATTTATTTTAAATTGGTTTGAAGGCTTTAGAGGGTGGAGAAGATACCATTAGAAAGGTGACTCAATGAGGGTTAATCTAAAAATATTCCTAATATCCTAAGAAGGTTACGTTCCAGGGAAATAAAATTTCAAGTTCGGATTGATTATGCTATTGGCAGAGCATATGAGGGATAAGGTGTGTCAAAATTTGAAAAATCACCCCGGACTCATTTGGTATCAAAAAATTACTAGTGATACCTTTCTAAAAAGGGAATTTCATGAATCGTTTAGTAAAAATGTTTGAAAATTTTGGAAAAATCATCTATTGCGTTTGAATGGCCCAATCAGAATACACATTCAGATTTTAGAGGTTCTAGACAGTTTAGATTTGAAAAATCATAACTCTTTCGTTCGGACTGATCTGGGGGTGAACAAGACCTTGTTTTAAAGATATTTCGACACACTTTCAAAGAAAAATATTTTAAAATTCATGAAAAATCATCTTAGATTTTAAAGTGATTTTTCAATTTACAACAGTGATGCTACTAGCAAGGGACAAAGTAAAGTAGGGGATTTTTTTATTTTTTCTATGTTTACGGGTTTAAACTCAAGTTATTGACATTCGAACGTCCATGACTGAGGGAAAGAGTGACTTGAGCATCACGAACTCATTTGTATAGCCTTGGAGTATTTTGGGATGATGAAGCAGCCCGTTGCTCATACCACTCAAGGTTTTGACTAGAAAACAAGGCATGAACATTTTGGGAACAAGTGTAAGGCCACTTTCATTGCAAAATCAAAAGATTTGAGCTAGTTTAACCAAGATTCCAGATCTAAAAAACTTAATTTTCCCCTTTTGCTAACTTTAAGGAAAATGCTAAGTTCATGCTAATCCTCATTGGTTAAGACATGCTTGGCTTGGGAAGGTTTTGAAAATCAATTTTTGATAGCCATTGAACATGCATTTAGACAAGGAGAAGACAATGAAAATACAAAGAGATGGCACAGAACATGAATTAGGATGCTAACTTTCCCAATGATCTTGTCAAAGAAAATGTTATGCATTTTGACAAGAAAATGTTATGCATTTTGACAAGAAAATATTATGGATGCTGAAAATGATAATGATTCATGCAAGCTAAGGTATCAATGTGCTTGAAATGTGTTAGGATAATGATTCATAGATAGATTAAGGATAACAAGATGCATGGATATGGTATAAATGTATGAACAAGAGCTGTCAAAAGATAATAAGGATGAAATAAGGAATTTTGCAAATTGAAGGGGCATTAAGGCATCCAAATCCTAAACTACCACATCCAAAAGCCATAATAATGCATGATAATCCTAAAAGGGTGATGGAAACATGGAGAGCTCACTAAAATGATGAAGGTGCTAAAAAATAAAAAATAAAAATGATAAAGTAGGAAGCTATACCGATAAGACTTTAATTTTGGCCAAACAGTTGGAGCAGCAAAGATGGCTTGAATTTCCCTCTTTTCCTTATTGTTAATAAGCAAGAAAAAGAGAGAAACAATGAGGTTTTGGTTCTGATATGGATGGGGGTAAGTTTTAGAATGTGTAATGGTTGGGAATGAGTGTTTTGGGGTTGTTTTTGGGTAGTGGCTGAAGAGCTACGGGATTTTTGGTTTTCTTGATTTAGGAATATGTTTTTGGAAGCTAAAACAAATTGGAATTCAAAAGTCACTCAGCTATGATATAAGTAGTCTATTTATACCAGCATTTTGGAGTTAATTTGGAGGTGTTTTTGGTTATTTCTCAAAAGGGACGAAGTGATGTCAACTTGGTGGCTATAGAGTAGCTGTAGGGAGCCAACTTGCTGTCAATGTGATAGACATAGGGTGGCTGGTTTAAATGATAAAAAGATTTTCCAGCAATTAAGGTGGTTGATGGTGATCTTGGTTAACAAACAATGGAAGAGTAGGGTGATCATGTGACATTGACCTTTTTTATCCAATTTAGACTTCAAAAAAAAGTTTTGATTAGTTCAAAGTCTAAATCTGATATGGGTTTTAATCTTTTTTAATGCGAAGAAATGAGTTAAAATTGAGTTTTTGATCAATGGTGAACGACTCAAAAATGCCCAAATCATGGAAAATAACCTGTATGTATGGATACATTACAGAATGTATCGATACATTTGGTCCAAAAACCTTAAGTGTATCGATACAATGAATATTGCATCGATCCAATAATCATTGTATCGATACTATGAACCATTGTATTGATGCATTCTATCGATACAATGTTCATTATATCGATACATGTTGATGTGTATCGATACATTTCTTTACAGAATGCATGTTTTGGTCTTGGCATGGCCTAGTATCGATACATGAGCTCCTGTATTGATACATAAGCTTATGTATTGATACATTTACATGTTGTATCGATGCAAATGGGGAATTTCAAATTTCTGGATCGTTGGAGCATTGTATCGATACATGAGAACCATGTATCAATACATTCAAGAAAAATTGTGAATTTTCTCATATCTTTTGTCCCAGGACACCTTGAACTATGTTATTTGATGGCACATCTTTTGCATTTACCTTTGATATGATCCATAGACCTTCTTGACCTCCTTAAAATACTTTTTTGCCGATCATCACCCCCTCTCACGTCTGTGGTCCAGATTGCTAAAAAAATTAACCCGGACAACATAAGGTGTCTACAAAAGTGTTGCTTTCCACCATTTTTATTAGAACCAAATTTCATCCAATAATTAAGACAAACATAGGTTCTCGTAATAATCTTTATTTTTCTCGTGAATAGGCATTATAAACAGCTCATTCGGATACATGATATTGATGCCTTAGTTTGGTAAGAAAAGCTTTTTTTCCACCATTTTCCCTAGAATCAAAGTTTGTATGTGAAACAAGATAAACTTGAATTCTTGTAATAATCTTCATTCTTTTTTTATCGGGTATTACAAACATGCTCCCCTTATTGGGATGCATGATATTAATGCTTTAGTTTGGTAAGAAAGCTTTTCTTGCCACCATTTTCCTTAGATCAAAGTTCATCCATCAAAGAAGACATAATATTGATGCTTTGGTTTGGCAAGAAAAGCTCTTCTTTCTACCATTTTCCTTGGAGTCAAAGTTTGTCCATCAAATAGGATAAACTTGGGTTCTCATAATAATCTCTATTCTTTTCATGGTTGGTCATTGCGATACATGATAATGATACTTTAGCTTCAAAAAAATGCTTTTTCTCTGCCATTTTTATTAGGACCAACATTCATCTGGTAAATAAGTCAAACTTGGAATCTCATAATAATCTCCATTCTTTTAGTGATTGGGCACTATGAACATATTCTCCTTATTGGGATACATGATATTAATGCTTTAGCTTGGTAAGAAAAGCTTATCTTTCCATCATTTTTCTTAGAATCAAAGTTTATCCATAAAATAGGACAAACACGGATTCCTATATTAACCTCTATTTTTTAATGTTTGGGCACTGTAAACACATTCTCGTTTTGTTTGGAAAAAAAAAGCTTATCTTTCCATCATTTTCCCTAGAATCAAAGTTGATTTGTCAATTGAGACAAACATAGATTCTTATAATATTGTCCATTCCTTTGATGATTGGGCATTATAAAAACAATCTTCTCATTAGGATATACGATATTGATAGTTTTGTTTAGCAACAGAAGCATTTCTTCCCAGCATTTTCCTTTAAATCAAAGTTCATACATTAAATGAGACAAACGTAGATTTTTGAAAGAGTTTTCATTCTTTTTGTGGTTGGATATTGCAAACACATTCTTCTTGTTGGAATACAAGATATTGATACTTTGATTTTGGAAGAAAATCTTTTCTTTCTACCATTTTCCTTTTAATCAAAGTTCATTTATCAAATAGGGTGAACTTTAATTCTCATAATAATCTCCATTCTTTTCATGTTTGGACTCCGTAAACAAGTTCTCCTCATTAGGATACACAATATTAATGCTTTGGTTTCATAATAAATGCTTTTAGTTCAACCATTTTCCTCAAAATCAAAGTTTATTTGTCAAAATAGACAAACTTAGATTCACTTAATAATCTCCTCATGATTGGGCACTATAAACACGCTTTCCTCATTAGTGTATATAACATTGTTGCTTTGGTTTGGCAAGAAAAACTTTTCTTTCCACCATTTTCCTTAAAGTCAAAATTCATCTATCAAAGGAGACAAACTTGGATTCCCAAAATAATCTCCATTCTTTTCGTGATTGGGAACCATGCATACGTTTTTCTTATTGGGATACACAATAAATATGCTTTTGTTTGGCAAGAAAAGCTCTTCTTTCTACCATTTTCATTGAAGGTAAAGTTTGTACATCAAATGAGACAAACCTGGGTTCTTGTATTAATCTCCATTCTTTTCATGATTGGGTTCTCGTAATAAATACATTCTACTCATTGCGATACATGATATTAATGCTTTGGTTTGGCAAAAAAAAGCTTTTCTTTCTGCCATTTTTAGTAGGACCAACATTCGTTTGTTAAATAAGTCAATCTTGGAATCTTATAATAATCTCCATTTTTTTAGTGATTGTGCACTATAAACACATTCTCATCATTGGGATACATGATATTAATGCTTTAGCTTACAACAAAAGCTTATCTTTCCATCATTTTTCTTAGAATCAAAGTTCGTTAATTGAATAGGACAAACATGGATTCCTATATTAACCTCTATTTTTTAATGATTGGGCACTATAAATACATTCTTGTTATTAGGATCCATGATGTTAATGCTTTGATTTGTCAAGAAAAGGTTAACTTTCCACCATTTTCCCTAGAATCAAAGTTCATTCGTCAATTAAGACAAACTTAGATATAATCTCCAATACTTTCATGATTAGGCACTATAAACACATTCTCCTCATTAGGATACATTATATTGATACTTTGGTTTAGCAAGAGAAGTTTTTCTTCCTACCATAATCAAAATTCATACATTAAATGAGACAAACCTAGATTCGTGAAATAGTCTCCATTCTTTTCATGGTTGGGTATTGCAAACATGTTCTTCTTATTGGGATACAAGATGTTGATACTTTGATTTTGGAATAAAATCTTTTTTTTTCTGCCATTTTTCTTTTAATCAAAGTTCATCTATCAAATGGGACAAGCTTTAATTCTCATAATAATGTCTATTCTTTTCGTGCTTTGGTTTCATAAGAAATGCTTTTCTTTCCACCATTTTCCTTAGAATCAATATTTGTTTGTCAAAAGAGACAAACTTAGATTCATGTAACAATCTCCATTCTTTTCATGATTGGGCACTATAAACATACTCTCCTCATTAGCATATATGATATTGTTGCTTTGGTTTGACCAGAAAAGCTTTTCTTTCTACTATTTTCCTTAAAGTTAAAGTTCATCAGTCAAATGGGGGAAAATTGGTTTTTTGTAATGATCTCCATTTTTTTCATGATTGGGGACTATAAACTTGTTCTCTTTATTAGTAGGCACGATATTAATGCTTGGGTTTGGCAAGAAAATCTTTCTTCCCACTATTTTTCTTAAAGTTAAATTTCATCCATCAAATGAGATAAACTCAGATACTCATAATAATCTCCATTCTTTTCATGATTAGGCACTGCAAACACGCTTCCCTTATTGTCATTGATACTTTAATTTGGGAAAAAAGCTATTATTTCCACTAGTTTCCTTTTTATCAAAGTTTGTCTATTAAATGGGACAAACTTTAATTACATAATCTCTATTTTTTTAAGTTTGGGCTCCTTAAAATAGTTCTCCTTATTGGGATACACAATATTGATACATTGGTGTCATAAGAAATGCTTTTCTTTCTAGCATTTTCCTTAGAATTAAAGTTTGTTTGTCAAAAGAGATAAACTTAGATTCACATGATAATCTCTATTTTTTCATGGCTGGGCACTATAAACATGCTTCCCTCATTATTATATATGAAATTGATGCTTTGGTTTGCAAAAAATGCTTTTCATTCCACTATTTTCCTTAAAATCAAAGTTTATCCATCAATTGAGACAAGGTTGGATTTTGTAATAATCTTTATTCTTTTCATGAATATAGGCACTATAAACACATTCTCTTTATTGGGATATACCATATTGATGCTTTGGGATGGCAAGAAAAGCTTTTCTTCCCACTATTTTGCTTAGAATCAAAGTTTATTTGTCAAAATGGATAAACTTAGATTCTCATAATAATTCTAATTCTTTTGTTATTAGGCACTGGAAGCATGTTTTCATCATTAGAATGCACAATATTGATGCTTTAGTTTGGCAAGGAAAGTTTTTCATTCCACCATTTTCATTAGAATCAAAGTTCTTCCATCAAATAGGACAAACATGAATTCTTAAAATAATCTCCACTCCTTTCATGATTAGGCACTATAAACACATTCCACTAATTGGGATGCATGATATTGAAGCTTTGGTTTGGCAAAAAAAGCTTAACTTTCCACATTTTCCCTAGAATCAGAGTTTATCTGTCAAAGATGATAAACTTTGATTCTCATAATTATCTCCATTCCTTTCGTGATTAGGCACTATAAACATATTCTCCTCATTAGGGCACATGATATTTACGCTTTGATTTGGCATGAAATGCTTTTTTTTCCACCATTTTCCTTAGAATCAAAGATAATTCATCAAATAAGACAAACTTGGATTCTAGTAATAATTTTTATTCTTTCGAGATTGGGCACTATCAATATGTTTCTCTCATTGCTATTCACAATATTGATGCTTTGGTTTGGAAGGAAAAGCTTTTCTTTCCACCATTCTCCTTAAAATCAAAATTCAACCACAAAATGAGACAAACATGGATTCTTGTAATAATCTCTATTATTTTCATGATTAGGCACCATAAATATGTTTTTCTTATCAGGATACAGGATATTGAAGCTTGATTTAGCAAGAAAAGCTTTTCTTTCCATAATTTTCCTTAGAGTCAATGTTCATCCATTAAAGGAGATGAACTTGGACTCTCGTAACAATCTCCACTATTTTCATGATTGCACACTATAAACACGTTCACCTCATTAGGATATACAATATTGATGCTTTGGTTTGACAGGAAAAGCTTTTTTCCACCATTTTCCTTAAAATAAAGTTTATCCCCATAAATTAGATAAACTTGGGTGCACATAATAATCTCCAATCTCTTCATGATTGGGCACTATAAACATGTTCATCTCATTGGGATATACGATATTTATGGTTTACTTTGGCAAGAAAAGCTTTTATTTTCACCACTTTCCTTAGAATCAATGTTTGCCATGAAAAGAGATAAACTTGAATTCGCATAATAATCTCCATTTTTTTGTCGTTGGGCATCATAAACATGTTCTCATCAGTAGGATACATGATATTGATGATTTGGTTTGGCAGGAAAAGATTTACTTTCCACCACTTTTTTTAGAGTCAAGGTTCACCTGTCAAATGGGAATAACATGGATTCTTGTAATAATCTCCATTCCTTTCATGATTGGCACTATAAACATGTTTTCTTCGTTGGGATGAACGATATTAATGCTTTGATTTGGTGAGCTTATTTTTTTGTCATTTTTCCTAGAATCAAAGTTCAACCATAAAATGAGTCAAAGTTAGCTTCTCATAACAATCTATGTTCTTTTTGTGATTGGGCACCATTAACTTGTCTTCCACTTTAGGATACACGATATTGATACTTTAATTTGCCAAGAAAAGTTTTTCTTTCCATAATTTTCCTTAAAGGTAATTTTTCTATTCAAAGAGACAGACTTGGATTCTCATAATAATCTCAATTCCTTTCATGATCAAGCACTATAAACACATTCTCTTCATTGTGAGACATAATATTAATACTTTGGTTTGGATGGAAAAGCTTTTAGTTCCATTATTTTCCTTGGAATGAAAGTTCATCCCTCAAATAGGGCAAACTTGGGTTCTCATAATAATCTCTAATCTTTTCATGATTGGGCACAATAAAGACATTTTCCTCATTATAGACACCTTATTTTGTCCAGGCTAATTTTTTTAGCCACTTGGGGCATGGATGTGAGAGGGGGCGATGATCGCCAAGCGACGTGTCAAAGATAAATGCAGAGATGTGGCATTAAAGGATGTAGTTCAAGGTGTCCGGGGACAAAAGATATGAGAAAATTCACAATTTTGCTTGAATGTATCAATACATGGTCCTTATGTATCGATACAATACTCTAATGATCCAAAAATTTGAAATGTCCCTATTTGTATTGATACAACATGTAAATGTATCAATACATGAGCTTATGTATCGATACAGGAGCTTATTTATCAATACTAGGCCATGCCAAGACCAAAATGTGTGTTCTATAAAAAAATGTATTGAAACATATCAACATGTATCAATATAATGAAGCATTGAATCGATACGGTGGTTCATAGTATCGATACAATGATCATTATATCGATATAATGTACATTGTATCGATACACTCAAGGTTTTTAGACCAAATGTATCGATACATTCTACAATGTATCAATACATACAGGCCATTTTCCATGATCCAAGAATTTTTAACTCATCTACCATTGATCCAAAACTCAATTTTAACTTGTTTCTTTCCATAAAAAAATCAAAACCTATATCAGATTATGAATCAAAACATTTTTGAAGTCTAAATTAGATTAAAAAGGTCAATGTCACATGACCACCTTACTCTTTCCTAGTTTATTGACCAAGATCACCATCAGCCACCCTATTTGCTAGAAAATCATTTTAGCATTTAAACTAGCCACCCTATGTCCATCACATTGGTAGCAAGTTGCTCCCTACAGCCACTCTATAGCCATCAAGCTGACATTACTTTGTCCACCTTGAGAAATGACTAAAAACACCTTTAATTTGGCTCCAAAATGCTAGTTTAAATAGAACACTTATATCTTGGTGAGATTTTGGAGATTCCAGCTCATTTTTAGCTTCTAAAACACATTCACATATCAAGAAAACTAATTTCTAGAGCTCTTCACTCAGCACCTAAAAATAGCCCTAAAACACTTACTTTCAACCATTACAAATTTTAAAAATCACCCCCATCTATACCAAACCAAAACCTCATTGTTTCTCTCTTTTTCTTGCTTATTGACAACAAGGAAAATAGGGAAAAGGGAAATAGGGAAATTCAAGCCATCTTTGCTACTCCAACTATTTGGCCAAAAATTAAAGTTTTGTTCATATAACTTCTTACTGTATCACTTTTATTTTTTATTTTTCAGCATATTCATCATTTTAGTGAGCTCTCCATGTTCCATCACCCTTTTAGGATTCTCATGCATTATTGTGGCTTTTGGTTGTGGGAGTTTAGGATTTGGATGCCTTAATGCCCCTTTGATGTGTAAAATGCCTTATTTCATCCTTATTATTTTGATAACTCTTGCTCATGCATTTTATGCCATATCCATGCATCTGTTTATGATTAATCCATGTATGAATCCTTAGCCTAACATATTTCAAACATATTTATGCATTAGCTTGCATCTTGTCATGAATCATTATCATTTTCAGCATCCATAACATTTTTTTGTCAAAGTGAATAATACTTTCTTTGTCTAGACCATTGTTAAAATAAGCATCCCTATTCATGTTATGTGTCATCCCCTTGTATGTTTGTTGTCTTCTCCTTATCAAAGAGCATGTTTGATGGCTGTAAAAAAAAGCTAATTTTCAAAACCTCCCCAAGCCAAGCATGCTAACTAATGAGGACTAGCATGAACTTAGCATTTTCCTTAAAGTTAACTAAAAAAATCTTAGGGAAGATAATGTTTTCCAGATTTGTAATCCTGATTAAATGAGCTCAAAACTTTTGATTTTCCAAAAAAAATGGCCTTGCATTTGTTTCCTAAATGTTTATGCCTTGCTTTTGAGTCAAAACCTTGAGTGGTATGATCAATGAGCTATTTCATCCTCCCAAATTATTTCGGGGCTATACAAATAAGTTTGCAATGCTCATGCCACTCTTTTCATTCAGTCATGGATGTTCGAATGTTTACGACTCGAGTTTAAACCCGTAAACATAGAGAAAATAAGAAATATCATCTACTTTGCTTTATCCCCTACTGGCAGCATCATTGCCTTATTTCACATCCATGCCCCAGGTTGCTAAAAAATTAGCCTAGACAAAATAAAGTATCTACAGCTGTCCCTCTTTGACTGTTGCTGAGAATCAGGAATAGGGCAAAGATAAATAGACACTTTTTATCTGGGTTGGAATGACGCTCCCCATAACACCTGCAAAAAAATAAATTATAATTAATACTTCAATGTGATAAGTGCAATGTATTGGCAGCGATCATGATAGAGGTTTAAGTGAATTTTGTAGGGTTTGCCCTCCCTACTAGGGTGTTAGGCTTTCTAAGGTTTGACCCCCTTAGGCAGGTGAGAGTGATGTGGATTTTTGATGTGGGTGTCACCAGCTTGTGTGAACTTTAACTTAAACTTGGGTGCCACCAGCTTGTATGGTCTTTGATTTAAGTGCTGCCAGCTTATGCAAGCTTTTACTTAGACTTGGGTGCCATCAGCTCATGTGGGCTTTGATTTGAATACTGCCAGCTTATGTTGGCTTTTACTTAGACTTGGGTGCCACCAACTCAGTGGGCTTTGATTTAAGTTTCGCCAACTTATGCAAGCTTTAACTTAGACTTGGGTGCCACCAGCTTATGTAGGATTTTACTCAAACTTGGATGCCATCAGCTTATGTAGGCTTTGACTCGGGTGCCGCCAGCTTGTGTGGGCTTTAACTCAGACTAGGTGCCACTAGCTTATGTGGGCTTTGAAAAGGTGACACTGACTTGTGGGCTTTAAAAAAGTGCCATTGACTTATGGGCTTTGAAGAAGTGCCACTAACTTGTGGGCTTTGAAAAGGGTGCCACTAACTTGTGGGCTTTGAAAAGAATGCTACTGACTTGTGGGCTTTAAAAAAGATGCCACTAACTTATGGGCTTTTGGAAAAGTGCCACTGACTTGTGGGCTTTGAAAAAGTGCCATTGACTTGTGGGCTTTGAAAAAGTGCCACTAATTATGGGCTTTAAAATTGGTGCCATTGACTTGTGGGCTTTGAAAATGGTGCCACTGACTTATGGGCTTTGGAAAAGATGCCACTAACTTATGGGCTTTGACAAGGGTGCCACTGACTTGTAGGCTTTAAAAAGGTGCCACTGACTTGTAGGCTTTGAAAAGGGTGCCACTAACTTATGGGCTTTGAAAAGGTGCCACTAACTCGTGGGTTTTGAAAAGGGTGCCACTAACTTGTGGACTTTGAAAAAGGTGCCACTCACTTTGGGCTTTGAAAAGGGTGCCACCAACTTATGGGCTTTGAACAAGGTGCCACTGACTTATGGGCTTTGAACAAGGTGCCATTGACTTATGGGTTTGAAAAGGGTGCCACCGACTT
The DNA here is from genome assembly GCA_038381775.1 of Adansonia rubrostipa. Lineage (NCBI taxonomy): Eukaryota > Viridiplantae > Streptophyta > Magnoliopsida > Malvales > Malvaceae > Adansonia > Adansonia rubrostipa. The sequence continues at coordinate 6,852,780 of JBBYHM010000003.1, read as the reverse complement.
ATGGGCTTTAAACAGGGTGTTATTGACTTATGGGCTTTAAAAAAGGTGCCACTGTCTTGTGGGCTTTGAACAGGCTATCACTAACTTGTGGGCTTGAATGGGCATGATTGGCATTCAGTTGTTTGTAGACAAGTTTGTTGCCACCAACTCATGTCTGCTCAAAAAGGTTTCTTGATAGGTGCCTCCTAAATAACGCTTGGTTTATGAAGCTTAGAGTTCTTACCAAGGAATCCTTGGAGGTTTGGTGAACCTAGTTTGAAGTAACATTGCAAAAATCATGATGTGTGATGGAAATGTGAATGCATAATGTGGAATGCTATCATGATAGCATGTGTGAAGTCTAATATGGGAGATAGCTATAGTTTTTCTTATACGTCATTCAGACTCTCATAGGGATGGCAATCATCTTTGTTGCAACTATGGATAGGAATTTTCCTAATCTTGCTGGCGATTGTAGTTTGTCCTAGCTCCACTAAGGATATGACAAAAAATTTATTCTCAAGAATTTGGATTATTGCATTTCCCAATTTAGGAGGCTTAATCATTTTCTTGATAATTGGAAGGCACTGCCAAAAATTTGGAAACTGTTTGACTAATTAGTTTGATATCTCTGGTTCCGATAAGATTATGATAAAATGCATAGGTTGATTTTTGGTTAGCTTAAAATGGTTTTTCTTGAGATGTGGCTTGTGAATGCCAAAAATGGTTTGGTGTATGGTCATGCTGAGTGAGTGTTTGGATGCAAAAAATGCATGATCTTGACAATCAGGGCATGAGCAGAGTTCCTTGTCCTTTTCTTTTCCTTTTAATGTAATATCAAGATGTCTTGATGTATATTTTAGTTGATTATCAAACATTATCAGTTGAATGACAAGTGCAATGTGAATTGTACAGAGGTTAAAAGAAACAAGTTAATATTTATTCATGATAACAAAAAGATACAACTTGGTATACTATTCGACAAACAAGTGATTTGGTGGTAAGAAGTATGATCTTTTGGGTAGAAGATGCCTCTGATGATCATGAAATGAATGTTCTTTAAGTGCTTTCTAGGATCTTTCTCGAACAATGAATGTGACTAGTATGAGCTAATCTTCAAAAGATCGCTAGGATTGCTCCGCTTTGTTCTGTAAGTGATCTCAGTCTATGCCACATCAAAATTGATCTTCTCAAGTTCCCTTGTAGGTTTTCAACTGTAGTCGAGCAGATGCCCTTTTCGGATTTTCATCAAGACCCTTTATTATTTTTTGTTTTTTTGTTGTTTTTGTTTTTATTTTTTTATTTTTTTGAGGAATGCCTTTTCAGGTTTTTGCTCTCTACATGTAATATTTCTTGATGGAATCTGAGTTGACTGGGTTAGGCAAGGCATTGTCATCCATTTCTGATAAGATTGGGGCCCTTCCAAAGAAGGCTTACTTTATGACATACGGCCATTCCCAATTAGGGGTCCACTTGCCTGGTGTATCTTTATGAAATGGAAAGATCTTCTTCAATACCAATTCGCCCAGGTGAAATTGTTATGGGCGCATCTTTTTGTTGTGGGCTTAGATCATGTGTCTTTGATACATTAGACCATGGTAGATGGCTTTCATGTATTTTTGTTTGATGAGTTTGAGTTGGTCATATCTGTTCTTGACCCATTCAGCCTCTTCAAGTTTGGTTTCCATCAAAACTCTGAGAGAAGGGATCTTGACTTTGATAGGCAATGCAGCTTCCATCCCATAGACAAGAGAGAATATGGTAGCACCTATGGAAGTGCTAACTGAGGTCTGATAGGCATAAAGTGCAAAGAATAGTTTCTAGTGCCAGTCTTTTTAAATCTCGACCATTTTCTTAACTATTGCTTTAATGTTTTTGTTGGCTGCCTTAACCACCGCATTATTTTTAGGCAATAAGGGACAAAATTATGATGCTAGTTCTTAAACTATAAGCAGACTGCTTACATCATTTTATTGTTTAAGTTACTTGTATTATCTATGATGATTTGGTTTGGAAGGCTATATCTACATATGATGTCCTACTTGACAAACTTGTAGACAGTCGATCTAGTGACATTAGCATATAAGGCAGCCTCTACCCATTTAGTGAAATAGTTGATTGCTACCAAGATAAAATGATGCCCATTTAAAGCTTTAGGGGTGATTGACCCGATCACATCCATGCCCCACATAGAGAAGGGCCATGGGGCCGTCATGACGTGAAGTGGCGCTGGAGGGACATTGATCTTGTCCACATAGATTTCACACTTATGGCATTTTCGAGCATAATTGATGTAATCTTTCTCGAGGGTCAACCAGTAATAACCCACTCTCATGATTTGCCTAGCCATCCGATGTCCATTAGCATGTGTATCGCAAATCCCTTCAAGAACTTCTTCTAAGATCTTTTTGGCTTTAGGAGTGTCGATGCATCTGAGCAATACTTGATCGTGACTCTTTTCGTATAAGATTTTTCCATCAAGAAGAAATCCCATAGCCAGCCCCCTGATAGTTCTTTTATCAATCTCAGTTGCATGTTGGGATATTATTGATCCTTGATGTAACAAAGGATGTCAGAGTCCCATGGTAGGTCATCTTTCACTTTTTTGACACTATGATAATGAACCAGAGTTGTATAGATGCTCATCTGGATGAGAGCAACGTATGATTCTTGGTTGACTTTAAACATGGATGAAAAAGTAGCCAAAGCATCAGTTATTTGGTTCTTTTTTCGAGGTAAATGTCTAAAACTGATATTATCAAATTCTTTCTTGAGTTCTGTTATTAGCTTCCCATACTGTAGCAGCTTGGCATTGCAAGTTTTCTATTCCCCTTTCAATTAGTAGATGACTAAGGTCGAATCACTGAACACCTGTAATGTCTTCACATTCCTCTCAATGGCTGCTTGAAGCCCCATAACACAAGCTTTATATTCTGCGATATTATTTATGCAATCGAAGCTTAGCCTTGCTGTGAACGGATAATGACTCCCGTCAGGTGACATTAATATTACCCTAACTCCATGTCCTAGAGCATTTGATGCTCCATCAAAATATATCCTCCATGATAGATCTTGGTTGGAGGCATCTTCATCTTAAAAAATGCACATTAGATCTTCATATAGGAAGTCAAAAAGGGTTCATAATCATCGACTTACCAAAAAGTTAGTTATTGCACTCCCTCATATGGCTTTTTGACTAACATAGGCTATGTTGTATTTAGAAAGCAGGACTTGCCATCTAGCTAGCCTTTCTGATAGTGTAGGGGCTTCGCATAGATACTTGATAGGATCAAGCCTTACAATCAACCATGTGGTGTGATATAGCATGTACTACCTGAATCTTTTAGCTCTCTATACCAAAGCACAGCACAACCTCTCAACTGCGGAGTAGTTACACTTGAATTCCATGAACTCTTTGCTGAAGTAGTAGATTGCTTGTTCCTTCTTTCCTGACTCACCATGTTGCCCTAATAGACAATGCATAGACTTGTCGAAGACTGCTAAGTAAAGGATTAAAGGTCGACTAGGCACCGGTGGTACCAACACTAGTAGGTTTGACAAATAATGTTTGACTTTATCAAAGGTTTCTTGACATGCTTTATTCCACTCTTCCAGATTTTGTTTGCGAAGGAACCGAAAGATGGGGTCGCATTCATCAGTGAGCTGGGATATGAATCTAGTAATATAGTTCAGTCTCCCCAAAAAGCTTCACACTTCTTTTTAGGCTTAAGGTGGTGGCATATCTTGAATGGCTTTGACTTTGTTTGGGTCAACTTTAATCCCTTTTTAGCTGACTATAAAGCCTAGAAGCTTCCTCGAGGTGACTCTGATGGTACATTTGGTAGGATTCAATTTGAGTTAAAATTTTTGTAGCCATTCAAAAAGCTTCTGAAGGTCAGTGACATGCCCATCCTCTTTTGTTGACTTGGCAATCATATCGTCAACATAGACCTCAATATCTTTGTGTATCATGTCATTGAATAGGGCTACCATGGCCTGTTGATAGGTTGCCTTAGCATTTTTAAGTCTAAAAGGCATGACATTATAGCAAAATGTCCCCTACATGGTTACGAAAGTTGTTTTCTCCATGTCTTTGGACTCCATCTTGATCTTGTTATAGCCCGAGAATCTGTCCATGAAAGAGAACAAAAAATTCTTGGCCATGCTGTTTACCAGTGTGTCGATGTGGGGTTGCGAGAAGTTATCCTTGGGACTAGCTCGATTCAAATCCTGGTAATCAATGCACATTCGAACTTTATCATTTTTCTTTGGGATTGGGACTATATTGGCAACACATTCTAGATAGTTGGCTACTTCGATAAACCCCACATCAAACTGCTTTTTGACTTCCTTTTTAATTTTGAGGAGCATTATTGGCTTCATCCTCCTTAACTTTTGCCGGATCGATTTGCATCTGAGCTTGATGGGAAGCTTGTGGACCACTATGTCAGTGTCCAGTCCTGGAATGTCTTGATATGACCAAACAAAGACATCTGAATATTCTTGGAGTAATTCTATTAGCTTGGTCCTAGTCGTTGACTTTATTGAGGTTTTGATTTTAACCTCCTTTCGATCCTCTTGAGTACCTAGATTTATAACTCCTATATGGTCTTCATGGGGCATGATCTACTTCTCTTCCTGCTCAACTAATCTTAAGAGGTCTGGTGGTAAGAAGCTATCTTTGAAATTTTTTTTAGGATCAACTTTACTAGTGCAAATTGACTATTCAAAATCAATCTTCAGCAACCTATTAGACACATCCATATCACTATCGTCAGGACACCTGAAAGGGTGAAGAAATAAACATTGCAAAAGGCACGCACACAACCAAGGCATTTTGGATAAAAATAGAGGCAAAAGAGTAATGGAGACAAAAGGTTGAAAAGTGAATGATACACAATATAGAATGCTATATGCCAGAGTCATTTCATTAATAATGTTTGATAAATACGCCCCTTAATAGGACAAATACCTCCCTTTAGGCGAGGGCAGGCAGGTTTTCATTTCTTGACATTAAATAAAAAGGACAAGAAAAATGTAAGGGCTTCTGTCATGACCTTGTCATCAAAATCAGGACTTGGTGGAAGGACACAGTTTCTATGGCTCGGTATTGATCATGTTTACAATTGGCTCCGTGTGGTTTGGTAAAGGATTGGCAACAACATTTATTCCTTGGCTCATCCCAAACTGCAAAACTTTTGAGTTAATAAGATTTTGCACATTTCTCTTGGAAGATATATAGTTCTTGATGTCATGCCTACAGCCCCAGCTTGGTATTCATAATGGGCGTTAGGGTTATACCATTATGGGCATGGTGGCTTCTTTTTTGGGACATAGACTAAGGCCACTAAGTGATTTTAGAGCAAGGTTTGGTAAAGCTCGTTATACGTCATAAGGATAGGATCAAAATATTATCTTTGTTGATTTGCACCTTGATTACCAGGTGCATTATTGGTTGCTCTATTGGTAATTTGGTGAACTTATGGAGGGTAGCTTTATGATGGGTTGGATGGGATTGCAAAGGATGAGTTATATGTTATGGCATTAATTAACTGAGGGGGTATTATGATAGGGCGAGAATACAATGTTCTTAGGTAGCAAGGGTTAGGCACTTGACTCTATTTTGGCTGAGACGAGCTAGCGTAATTTATGGCATTAGCCTTTTCTTCCTTCTTCTTACAAGCAATAGGCTTCTTACTCGATCCAGTTGTTTCCTCGTTAAACATTCTACCACTCTTAATGATGGCATCAATCATTTCTCTAGAGAAAACTAGTTTGTGAATTTCTAGGTGGCATTCCCTACGAGTTTCTCGTAATAAGGGGCATGTAAGGTGTGAATGAAAGTGACAGTCATCTCTTTTTCTGTAAGGGGAGGCTGGACTAGGGCTGCTTCTTTTCTCCACCTTTAGGTGTATTGCCTGAAACTTTTAGTGGATCTTTTCTTGAAATTCATTAGGGAAAGTCAATCCAGTGCCTAATTCGACATGTGCTGGTATTGATTTAGAAAGGCCTTAGCCAAGTCGAACCATGATTGGATTTTCACATTGTCTAGCCTGATATACCAACTAGCTATTGCCCTAGTGAGGCTATGCTGGAAGCAATGGATGAGGAGCTTTTCATCTTTCTCATACCTGGCTATCTTTCGCAAGTACATTCGAAAATGGACAGAAGGGTTGGTGGTTCCATTAAACTTCTCTAACTCTGGGACTGAATTTTAAAGGTTTGACAATGTTGGACACCAAAGAGAATGATTGCGCATCAAAAGCTCCGAACTTGTCACTCCCCTTGATAGCTTAGAGGCATTTTTCTAGTAGCGGGAATTTGTTCACTTCTTTTGCAATCATGGTCAACTTTTCACCTTCTATTTTCTCTGGTTCCTCATGGTCAAGGGTTATCGAACCTAATGATAAGACTCATGCATTCACCCCTTGAGTACCAGGAATGAATTGACCTTCCACAATGGGATTTAGGTAGATGACTAGTGGAGCTTGAGTTGCAGGTGTACGAATAGGATGTTGTTCTTGTCTAGCTTCCCCTTGGGTGGGTTTTGGATTATTGGCAGGGGGACTTTCAACGTTGGGAGGATCATTCCTTGTTTCAGCAGTGTTGGCTTACCCTTTTTCTTTCACAGAGGCTATCATTAGTTCCATAAGTTTGATAATTTAAGTTTGCATTTTGCGTTATTGATGAAGCATCTGATCTTGTGACTCCTTAACCGTTAGCTCAAGTTGCTCAATACGGGCTTCATGATCACTGTCCATGATTTGTTTATGGTGTCGTGTGTTGTAGCAATGTAGGATGTTAGGTTCTGTTGTCCCAATTGACCTCGGAGTCCCTTACACTTTTATGGCCCAATTCCTGTATTAGACATTTACTTGGAAATGTATTTATCGATGAGTGTTTATGATGCAATGATGAGTTAAAATAATAAATGATCGATGCAAGTGTATAAGACAAAATAGTAAAATTAAATGTGTATATGCATTTGAGACAATTTAATCCTAGAACAGCTTCGTCAATAACATCTTTCATAAAGCCACAAAAAGGCCATTTGCTGAACATCGAACCAGAACAATTGTCCCAAAATGATGACAATTATGATAGTTATGATGAGATGATGCATGCACCAAAACACAAACAAAGCGAAAATAAGTTAGTAGAACAAATAAGAGACAAATGTAAGGAAATAAAGAAATTAAGAACATCAGAACAAAATATTCATAACATGTCTCAACAAAGTGGTGAGACGAGAAATGGGTAGCATTTTAACATGTCAGGATACGATCTGCCCTTCATGAGGTGATGAAATATCTTATTTTGATAGAAAAATAATCAACCAGTAGTAACATTCATTTATCACCGATAGTGCAGATGTGTGTTAAGTTGTGACTCAGACAGCATAACGGCTTACAGTGTAAGACATTACGAATGATGGTTTTTGTTTGCTATCGCTTATTTATACAAAGGTTAGCCACCATTCAGGCAGCATGATGGCATGCCTTGATAAATGATAAAAAATGTAGATATGGGTGACAATTATACACTCATTATCACCTATTTAGTTATGGTAATTGAGAGAAAAGGTTAGGAATGTTTCCCCGAGTAACCCTATTCTTTGGGTATTCTAGCAATGTTTCGGCATGGTTTGACATGGTTTAGCTCGTAGGGCTCACTATATTAGGATTAGATTGACACCTAAAAGGTATCCGAATAGCTCCTTCATCCGATAAGGATAGCCAAGGAACCCCGATCCTAAGCCCATCGTGGGTTTGGCAGAAACGATTCGATCCGCTGGATGTATTTCCCGATGCAAATACGGAGGCTTACTTATTAGAGACATAGGTAATTTACATCCAAGAAGTTATTGCCATGCCTATGTGAAGGGTTACTCACAAAGGAAGATAGCTTATTTCCTCCTAATGATTGGGTTATAACCACATCATGGAGTTTGGCGAGACTCTAATGCTCATGCAAGTGCACGGTATGTGATGGGGAAATGATCAAACCTTTTTGCTTACTCCTGTATTACTACTTTTATTAAACTGATGATTATTCAAAAATAAGATAATCCTGACAATCGTGTCAAACCAAAGTTTAGTTAACAAAATGAAATAAAAGGGTCATAGTTAAATAATGCCGAAGATCGAAAGAATAGAGAACCTTGCAAGACACGACAAGTTATTCGCCTAACTCTCTATACTATCCCCAGTGGAGTCACCAAGCTGTCGCAGTGTGGCCCAGAGTGGATCCTTGTGGATCTATGGGTGCATACGACTTAAAATATTTTTATGACTAGGAAATGTCTTCTTGACCAAGACTTTTCCTTCACAACATGATGAGAACAAGAAAGTACAAATTCTTGATTTATGATATAGTGAAAGAAACCATAAGATGAATCGCTCATTTTATTGGTCTCGGATGACCATCACAAAATGGCCAACCCTTCATTCATGGATGTTAGAATGTCGATGACTCAAGCTTGGATAGAGAAAATAAGAAATATCCTCTGCTTTACTTTGTTCCCTGCTGGCAACATCACTACTGGTAGCATCGTTGCCCCCTTTTCACGTCCATGCCCCAGGTTGCTAAAAAAATTAGCCCAGACAAAATAAGGTGCCTACATTCCCTAAGTGTTAATGCCTTATTTTTGAGTCAAAACCTTGAGTGGTATGATTAATGGGTTATTTTACCATCCTAAATTACTCAGGGGCTACACAAATGATTTCACGACGCTCATGCCATTCTTTCTCTTCAGTCATGGATGTTCGAATGTCGATGACTTGCGTTTGGGCCTGCAAACATAGAGAAAATAAGAAATATCCATTGCTTTGCTTTGTCCCCTGCTAGCAGCATTATTTTTACAAATTGAAAAATCACTTTAAAATCCAAAATAATTTTTCATGAATTTTATAATATTTTTCTCTGAAAGTGTGCCAAAATATCTTTAAAATGAGTTATGTTCACCCCTAGATCAGTCTGGATGAAAGAGCTACAATTTTTCAAACCTAGACTATCCGAAATCCCTAGAGTTAACTAGTTGCATTTTGGCTGGGCCCTTTAGGATCACTAAACAATTTTTCCAAATCTGTTAAACAATTTTCCTAAAAATTTCATGAAATTCAATTTCTAAAAAGGTATTATTTTTAATTTTTTGATACGAAATGAGTCAAGAATGATTTTTTGAATTTTGACACACCTTTTTCCTTACATGCTCTGTCAGTAGCGTAATTGACCCAAATTTGAAAATTTATTTCCCTGGAAAGTTATTTTTTTGGGGTATTAGGAATATTTTTAGATTGACCCTCATCAAGTTACATTTCTAATGGTATCTTGTCCATCCTCTAAAGCCTTCAAACCAATCTAGAATAAATTCAAAAAGTAGGATCGCGCGATGCTGTCCCCTATTCCTGGTCATGGTCAAAATTAAGTTGTTTTCCCGAATATCATCTCGAGACATTCGAATATCTTCATATCACCCCGATCAGACTTAAGAACATGCTTTGACCTCCGACAAGCTCGTATCAAGGCATGAATATATTTGTACATCTTTATCATCCTCGTTCATAACTTTTTTTGCCAAAAATCGTCAAAACGCTCACTCATTTTCTAAATCATGAAGTCCTATCAACTTAAGCTTTCCAACTCAACTTCTTTAAAGAGTGTTAGATATGTCATTTTTAGGGATACTCCAGCCTTGACCTTTTAAGAGGATACTCCAACCTCGCTTTTCAAAATTGTCAAGATTTAAAAGTCTTCCTTTATCAAAATTATTTGTCATCTACGAGATACTCTAACCTGGATCTTTCGAGGAGATACTCCAACCTCGCTTTTCAAAATTGTCAAGATTTAGAAATCTTCCTTTGTCAAGATTTTTGTCATCCATGGGGATACCCTAGCCCTATCTTTTTGAGAGGCTACTCCAACCTTGTCTTTTAACTACAATTAAATTTTTTTCCTTCCCAGGCTTCCATGAATATGTCAAGAAAACCTCATTCAATCAAGGAACCCAAATGCGTCTTGAAAATTGTCAATTTGATTATTCCTAGATAATCAATGCCAATTGCGAGATAAACTCCAATAGTCTATCCCTTCTCTTTGTCATTATATTGAATGGTCCATATTATGTTACTTCATTCAATACTGTACTAATGTGATTTCTTCATGATGATTATTTGCATGCATGCTTTTAAAACATTTCAAGTAAAACTAAAGGTAATATTTCACGTGGGTATCTCTCCAGTGCTCAAAGTGGAATATTTCATTTTTCAAAGTAAAATCTAATGGTCATTTTTATTGAAAATCTCTATATTCCCTATCTCTCTGGGCCATGTATAAGATTAAATCTTTTCATCAAAACCTGGATTTATGTTTTCATAAAATTCATGCATTGAAAAGGGGATATATCAAAATAGTGACAAGTTAAGATCGAAATAATCAAACCTGAGATAAGACATAACAACTAAGGTACCGATTTTGGTTATCACGAAGAGGTTCGTGCCTTATCCTGCATAACCAACTCTCGAACCCAAATGGTGAATCTTTGTACTACGTAGACCATAAGGTTGATGTTTTGAGTTTCGTAACTCAGGAAATAGGTTTGAATAGGCATTCAATCATTCCTGGATTTATGGGTGCATATGAGTTAAAATATTTTTCTAACTTGGAAATGTCTTCTTGACAGAGACCTTTCCTTCGTGACATGATGAGAACAAGAAAGTATGGATTCTTGACTTGTGATACAGTGACGGGGACCATAAGATAAATCGCTCATCTTATTGGTCTTGGATGACCGTCACAAAATGGCCAATGCTTGGAGTCACCCCGATCATTTTTGGTTGCATCACTGATCTTTGATATGATCCATAGGCCTTCCTGACCTCCTCAAAAATACTTTTAAGAACATAGGAACAAAATATTCATAACATGTCTCAACCAAAGTGGTGAGAGGAGAAACGGGTAGCATTTCAACATGCCAAGATGCGATCTGCCCTTCATGAGGTGATCCAATATCTTATTTTGATGGAAAAATAATTGACTAGTAGTAATATTCATTTATCACCATTAGTGCAGATGCGCGTTAAGCCATGACTGGGGATAGCATAACGGCTTATAGCATAAGACATTACGAATGATGGTTTTTTACTCACCGTCACTTATTTAGACAAAGATTAACCATAGTTCGAGCAGTATGATGGCATGCATTGATAAACGATAAAAAATGTAGATGCGGGTGACAATTGTATACTTATTGTTACCTACATTAATATGGTAATTAAGAGTAAAAGTTAGGAATGTTTCCCCAAGTGACCTTATTCTCTGGGTATTCTAGCAGCGTTCCAGTATGGTTTAACATGGTTTAGCTCATAGTGCTCACTATATAGGATCTAGGTTGATGCCTAAATAGGTATCTGAATCATCCAATAAGGATGGTCAAGGCATCCCGATCCTAAGCCCATCATGGTTTGGCAGAACGGTTTCAATTCGGTGGATGTATTTTCCTATGCAAATACGGAGGGTTACTTACAAGAGACATACGTATTTTACATTCAGGAAGTTATTGTTATGCCTATGCAAAGGGTTACTCACGAAAGTGGATAGCTTACTTTCTCCTAATGATTGGGTTATAACCTTACCATGGAGTTTGGAGGGACTCTAATGCATATGCAAGTGCACGGAGTGTGACGGGGAAATGTTCAAACCTTTTTGCTTACTCTTGTATTCCCATTTTTATTAAACTGAAGATTATTCAAAAATAAGACAATCCTAACAATCATGTCAAACAGAAGATTAGTTGATAAAATGAAAAAATGGTCATAGTTAAATAATGATCGAAGATTGAAAGAATTGAGAACCTAGTAGGACATGACTAGTTATTGGCTTAACTTTTTACATGATCCCCAATAGAGTCACCAAGCTGTCACAACATGCCCTGGGGCAGATCCTTGGGGATCTATGGGTGCATACGACTTAAAATATTTTTCTAACTTGGAAATGTCTTCTTGGCCAAGACTTTTCCTTCATGACGTGATGACAGCGAGAAAGTTTGAATTCTTGACTTGTGATATAGTGAAGGGGACCATAAGACAAATCGCTTATCTTATTGGTCTCAGATGACCATCAAAAAAATTTATAACGTTTAGAGTTGCACATTCAGACATGTTGATACGTTGCCCATTTCTTGTCTCACCACCTTGGTCGAGACATGTAATGAATATTTTTTTCTCTGATGTTTTTAAATTCTTTAATTCCTTACATTTGACTCTTATACATTCAGTAACTCATTTTCCCTCTATTTTATGTCTTGGAACATGCATAATCTCATCATAACTATCATGACTATCATCATTTTGGGGTAATTATTTTAGTTTGATGTTCAACAAAGGGCATTATTTATGGAGCAATAGCTCATCTCCATTATCGAGTCCTTTGAAAACATCAGAACATGGTCAGAAGGTTGCCAACTTTAAGACGGGGAAATCCTAAAGCCTGATTACGTCTCAAAAATGCATGAAGAGGTCAAGATCGATTTTTATCAAAATGATTGTCGGGAACTGAAGCATATTTAGGACAATAACAAGAAAGAAGCTTTCACTAAAAAGTACAAGAATATGGCTCTCTTACATCGAGTTCAGTTGGATGATGGCTTGTTGCAAGTAGCGACATAGTTATGGAATCTGGCCTACCAATGTTTCACCTTTAATCAACAAGATTTAGCCCCTACCATTAATGAATACATAGCTCTGCTCAACATAGAAAGGGCTAAGTCTGACCGAATTTACTGCAAAGCATTATCGCCTCCTTCGCTCAAGAAAAGGTTAAAGCAAATTCCTGAAGCCATAGAAGCCTGGGTTGATAGTCACGCCAAAGTAAAAAGGGAACAGTGAATGCATCTCTTGGGCCAGCTTGAAAGAAGCCATGGTAAATCTTTCTGACAAAAAGAAAGTTTGAGAAGTCTATGCTCTGGCAATCTAGGGGCTTATGATATTCCTGAAAACTTTAGGTTATGTAGAGGTGGCAGTCACAGATTTCTTTTCTTGCCTATGTTACGACATCAACCCTGCTTTCACCATCATTGCCAAAACCATTCATGCTCTTAGCTTTTGTAAACGAACTAGAACAAGAAGGTTTATCAGGTGTGCCCCATTGCTTCAGATATGGCTCCTAGGTCATCTCTATGTTCGAGGGGAAAGAACCAGGCAAAATTTCTTCTTCAAGTTTAGTCCTCTTTCCATAGTATTAGAGGAAGAATGTTATGAAGATAAGATAGAAAAGCATTAGGTCGAGAAATTAGGAAACGTCAAGGAAGAAATCACATGGAAAGCCTAATAGGTGCTCCCTTAGTCAATTGTGTACAAACGTGGAGACTACACTTGTGTACCATTCTAGTGCCAGCAATTCATCTCATTCTTCGAAGACTTGGGACATTGGGATTTTGAATATAGAGAGCCTAATTATAAAGCAAAAGTCCAGTTAGCTTTCCAAGCCTAGAAGAAGGTCCATTGTATGGAAAGATACTGGACAAGAAGCCCCACCACGCTTGGATATGAAGAATGGAGACTCTGCCGTATCAACATCCATTGCCACCACCCAACTTTGGGATACTACAAATCCTAATAAAGGAATTGCCTTTTGAGATCGAGCTATGTAAAAGGGAGTTTGAGTGAGAAAAAGTATCCTTTGCCACATAAATCTCTCAACTTAAGGAGGAAAAGGGCCAGCTAGAGATGGATATCTATCTTAGGAGTGGTGAAATAGATCGAGTCATTAAAGAAATGGATCACTTCAAAGAAGACCTCGAAAGCCTAAACAAGGATTATGTGACACTCCAAAAAGCTAACAAGACCCGACATATTAGTAAGACATCAGTCGAATAGGAAGCAAAAGTTTCCACTCTTAATCACAAGCTAAATCAACAAAAAGAGGAAAACAGAACTAGTAAAGAAAAGTTCATGAGGGCATGTGCTCTTGCTTCCACCTACCAATGAAGGAATCAAAGACTCAAGGCCCAAATATGAGATGTGAGAGTCGCAAGGGTAAAACATAAAGCCCTCACTCACAGAATCCAAGAGTTAGAACAGTTTTTCCAGGTTCATCAAGGTCATATCAATAAACTAACAAGTGCTTTCGAGCAACGTAAATTAGAGTGGCAAGCTATAATCAACCAAGCACATCTAAGTTACCAAACACAACATTAACACTTCACTTAACAAGTTTGGGTGGCTCAACAAGAGGCGGACGAGATGATTGAAGCAGCTCAGTCCATAAAGTGAGACATCATACCTGTCAGAGATCATAAGCAACAACTTTTGGGTTTTCTTGATCATGTGATTACACAATGTAATCACGTTAGATACTTTTAGATGTAATCATGTCGTAAAAGAAAAACCCTTTTGTGACTCTATAAATGATGTTATTGATGAAACCATTCCAAGAATCAATTGTCTCCAATGCATATGCACATTTAATTTCACCATTTTGCATTACACTTGCATCAATCATTCATTATCTTAACTCATCATTGCATCATAAATGTTCGTCAATAAATACATTTTTAAATAAAAGTCTAATATAAGAATTGGGTCATAAAATTGCAAGGGATTCCAAGATCAATCAGGAACACGACACCTTACATCATGCACCGCTACAACACATGATGCCGTAAGCAAATCATGGAGAGTGATCATGAAGCTAATGGTTAAGGAATCACAAGACCAGATGCTTTGTTAGTGATACGAAATGCAAAATCAAATCACAAAACTTATGAAACTAATGACCTCCTCTATAAAAGAAAATAGACAAGCCAACACTACTGAAACAAGGAATGATCCTTCTAATGCTGAAAGTCCCTATGCCAATAAACTAGAACTTGCCCAAGGGGACACTAGACAAGAATAATGGCCCGCTCCTTCACCTGCTACTAAGGCTCCACCAGTCATCTACCTAAATCCTACTACAGCAAGTCAATTCATTCTCGATACTAGGGGTGAACATAAGAGTCTCATTAGTACATCTGATAATCCTTAACCATAAGGAACCAGAGAAAATAGAAGGTTAAAAGTCCACCATGACTACCAAAGAAGTGAACAAATTCCAACTACTATAAAAATGCCTCCAAACTATTGAGAGGAGTGACAAATTTAGAGCTTTTGACATGCAATCATTGTCTTTGGTGTCCAACCTTGTCATTCCTTAGAAGTTCAAAGTCCCAGAGTTTGAGAAGTTTAATGGAACCACCAACCCTTCCATCCATGTCTGAATGTACTAGCAAAAGATGGTTAGGTATGAGAAAGATGAAAAGTTCCTCTTCCATTACTTCTAACATAGCCTTACTAGGGCAGTAGCTCGGTCATATATCTAGCTAGACAATGTGAAAATCTAATAATGGGTCGACTTGGCTAAGGCCTTTCTAAATCAATACTAGCACATGTGGGATTGGGCATCGGATTGACTTTCCCTAATGAATTTCAATAAGAGATCCACTGAACGTTTTTGGCTATACGCCCAAAGTGGAAAAAGAAATCAGCCTTAGTCTAGCCTCCCCTTAAAGAAAAGGAGATGATAGCTACTTTTATTCACACCTTACGTGCTCCTTATTACGAGAAGCTTATAGGGAATGCCGCCAAGAAATTTGCAGACTTAGTTCTCTCCGAAGAAATGATTAATGCCACCATTAAGAGTGGTAGAATGTTTATTGAGGAAATAGCTGGATTGAGTGAGAAGCTTATTACCGGTAAGAAGAAAAAAAGGGAGGCTAATGCCATAAATTATGCCGACTTATCTTAGCCAGATAGCGTCAAGCACCCAACCCTTGCCACTCAAGCATGCCACATTCTCCCTCTGTCACAATATCCCTACAGCTAATTTATGCCATAGCCTATAACCCATCATTTGCAATCCCATCAAACCTACTGCAAAGCTATTCTTTGCAAGTCCACCAAAATACCCATCGAACAACCAATATGCACCTAGCAATCGAGGTCCAAATCAATAAAGGCAACACTTTAATCCTATCCGTATGACCTATAAAGAGCTCTACTAAACTTTGCTCCAAAATCACTTAGTGGCTTCGATCTATGTCTTAGAAAAGAAGCTGCCATACCTATAATGGTACACCCCTAATGCCCACTGTGAATACCACACTGGGGCCATAGGGCATGACATCGAGAACTGCATATCTTTCAAGCAAAATGTACAAAATCTAATTAACTCAAAAGTTTTACAGTTCAAGATGAGCCAAGGACCAAATATTACTACTAATCTTTTATGAAACCACACAGAGCTAGTTGCAAACATGATCGATATTAGGAAAAAATATGAAGTCAGGGCAAGCATAGAGGATGTAAGGATGCCAATGTTTTTGGTTTAGCAGGCATTGATTCAGGTTGGGTTACTTAACGCAATAGAAAAATTGGAAGATAATTCTAACAACTTCTGTGACTTCCACACAATTGTAGGTCTTACCCTACAAAGAAAGAAAAATAAAGGCCAGATAGAATTCTATCAGGAAACTATGCCTGCTACTGAATCTATCAACATGATAAGGGATGAAACCACAGAGCCATCTTACGAAAAAAATTGACCCCTCATCTTTATGGCAAGTCACATCCCAAGGTTAGTTTTTCAAAACCTACACCAAAGTTAGTTATGGAGACCTAAACCATTCCCGTATGAGAGCAACAAAGCTGTCCCATGAAAATATGAGAATCAGGTAGTGATGATCAAAAACCTAACCTTTGTAACTACTGCAATGGAACTGTTAGGAGTTAGTCACTTAACCTATAGCGGTAGGTGTTATGCTTCCCCAGCTCAAGAAGAACAGAAGGTTAATGCATCTCCAAGCACCAATACCACTCAAGTCCAAGCAAAGAATTTCAAGCTCAAGAAAGTCAAGAAAGCAGTAAGTGAAAAAGAAGCCACTGAGTTTCTCAAGTTCATCAAGCATAGTGAATACTACATTATGGACTAGTTAAACAAACAACCCACCAAGATTTTTGTGCTATCTTTACTCCTTAATTCAAAGGTTTATCGAAATGCATTGCTAAGGTGTTAAACGAAGCATATGTGCCACCGGACGTCTCCGTGGACAAATTAGATTGGCTAGTGAACAACCTCATGGCTAATAATTATATCTCATTCATTGATGATGAGATCCTACTCGGAGGTAGGGGTAGTTATAAAGCTCTGCATATCACTACCCATTGCAAGGTACGTATTTTGCCTAAAGTACTTATAGACAATGGGTCAGCCCTTAATGTCATGCCCATGACTACATTAAGCAACTCTCAGTCGATCAGTCCAACATTAAGAGTAGCCACACTACAGTCTAAGCTTTTGATGGAACATGTCGCAGAGTAATTGGGAATATTATAATCTAGCTTCAAGTAGGCCCATGTACATACGAAGTTGACTTTTAAGTTATGATATTAATACATCTTACAACTACCTATTAGGAAAGCCATGGATATATTTTGTCGATGCTATCTCATCCTTTCTCCATCAAAAGCTCAAATGTGTGATAGATTATAAAGATGTCACATCGCAGCTAAAAAAGAAATGATCGCCACTATTTTCATTGAAGATATCTATATAGAGCCTAATGAAGATACACCGGATTCATCATTCCAATCCCTTAAGTTCATCAATGCAACATTTATGGGGGAAGGATTGCCAATAGTTGAACCTCACTTGTCAAAGAGTAACCATTTTAGTTTAAAAATGACCGTTCGCAAAGGTTCACATATTGGGAAAGGGCTTGGCAAGAATCTGCAAAGGATAGCCTAAGCCCTACAAGTCACCACTCATGTCAACAAAAAGGGGCTTAAGATTCAAGGCTAAGGTGCAGTCAAGAAGACAGCAAGAAAGAAGGATCCATAACTAGGAAATGACATAATTATTAGGTCAAAAGAGGGAATCAAAGCCAATAATGTTCCCATCTTTCTATGAGATATTCTATTCAGGAGGATGAATCAATTCAAGCCAACCAGAAGAGCAAATGGCTAAAGATGTCTTAGTCATCTTAAACAAAGCCCTCCACTATCTGGATCTCTAGGATACCGAGCCATAGAATTTGTGTCCTTTCACCAAGACCCGATTTTGATGATAAGGTCATGACAAAAGCCCTTGCACTTTTCCTGTCCCTTTTATGTAATGTCAAGAAAAAAACCCTACCTGACCTTGCCCAAAGGCAGGTATGTATCCTATGTAAGGGGCATTTTTATCAAACATTATCAATGAAATGACTTTTACATATATCATTCCATATTGCGTGCCTACATTACTTTTCAATCTCTTTGTCTTAATTACTCTTTAGCCTCCATTCTTATCCAAATCCCTAGGTTGTATATGTGCCTTTTGCAATGTTTATTTCTTCACCCTCTCAAGCGTCCTGACGATAGTGACATGGATGTGTCTGATGGGTCTTTGAAGATCGATTTTGAATAGTTAATTTACGTTAGTGAAGTTTATCCGGAAAAAGATTTTGAAGAAAGCTCTGTACCACCAGACCTCTTACGATTAGTTGAGCAAAAAGAAAAGTAGATCATGCCCCATGAAGACCTAACGAAAGTAATAAATCTAGGTACTCAGGAGGATGGAAAAGAGGTTAAAATCGAAACCTTAATAAAGTTAATGACTAGGACCAAGCTGATAAAATTACTCAAAGAATATCGAGATGTATTCGCTCAGTCATATCAAGACATGCTAGGACTGGACACTGATATAGTGGTCCACAAGCTTCCCATTAAGCCAAGATGCAAATCGATCCAACAAAAGTTAAGGAGGATAAAGCTAGAAATACTCCTCCAAATTAAAGAGGAAGTCAAGAAACAATTTGATATAAGGTTTATCAAAGTAGCCAAGTATCCAAAATGGGTTGCCAATATAGTCCCAGTCCCAAAGAAAGAGGACAAAGTATGAATGTGCATTGATTATCAGGATTTGAATCGAGCTAGTCCCAAGGATAACTTTTTGCTACCCCACATTGACACTTTGGTAGACAACACGGCCAAGAATTCTCTTTTCTCCTTTATGGACGGATTCTCGAGCTATAATCAGATCAAGATGGCACCTGAAGACATGAAAAAAATAAATTTTGCCACCATGTGAAGGATGTTTTGTTATAATTTCATGCCCTTCGAACTTAAAAATGCCAAGGCAACATATCAATGGGCCATGGTTGCCCTATTCCATGACATGATGCACAAAGAAATTGAAGTCTAAATGGATGACATGATTGCCAAGTCAATAAAAGAGGGTGAGCATGTCACAGACCTTCAAAAGCTATTTGAACAACTGTAAAAGTTTTAACTTAGATTGAATCCGACCAAATATACCTTCAAAGTCACTTCAGGTAAGCTTGTAGGCTTTATAGTCAGCAAAAAGAGGATTGAAGTTGACCAAGATAAAGTCAAAGCCATTCAAGATATGCCACCACCTCAAACCCAAAAGAAAGTGAGAAGCTTTTTAGGAGACTAAACTATATTGCTAGATTCATATCCTAGCTTATGACAAATATAACCTCATCTTTTAGCTTTTCGCAAACAAAATCTGAGAGAGTGGAATGACACATATCAAGAAGCCATTGATGAAGTCAGACATTATCTGTCAAGCCCGTCAGTGTTGGTACATCGGTGCCTATTTGACCTTTAATCCTTTACTTGGCAATCTTTGACAAGTCTATGGGTTATGTATTAGGGTAGCATAATGAGTCAGGAAACAAGGACCAAGCAATCTACTACTTAAGCAAAAAGTTAATGAAACATGACTAATCGAGAAGTTATGTTGTGCTTTGGTGTGGACAACCAAGAAACTCAGGCTGTACATGCTATATCACACCACATGGTTGATTGCAAGGCTTAATCCTATCAAGTATCTATACAAAGCCCCTGTACTATCAAAAAGGTTAGCTAGATGGCAAGTCCTACTTTTTGAATACAACATTGCCTATGTTAGTCAAAAGGCCATCAAGGACAGTACAATAGCTGATTTTTTGGCAAGTCGAACGGTAGATGATTATAAACCCTTAAGTTTTGACTTCCAAGATGAAGATCTAATGTGCATTTTTGAAGACCAAAATGCCTCTAACTAAGATTGATCCTGGAAGATGTATATTGATAGAGCATCGAATGCTCTAGGACATGGAATTAGGGTAATATCGATGTCACCTGACATGAGTCATTATCCATTCATAGCAAGGCTAAGCTTCAACTACACAAATAATATCGCAAAATATAAAGCTTGTGTCATGGGGCTTCAAGTAGCCGTTGAGAGGAATGTCAAGACATTACAACTATTCAGTGATTTAGCCCTTGTCATCTATCAATTGAAAGGGGAATGCCAAACTTGTGATGCCAAGCTGATGTAGTATGGGAAGCTGATAGCAAAACTCAAGAAAGAATTTGATGATATTAGTTTTCAACCTTACCTCGAGAAGATAACCAAATAGCTGATGCTTTGGCTATTTTATCATCCATGTTTAAAGTCAACCAAGAATCGGGCACTGCTCTCATCCAGATAAGCATCTACACAACTCTGGTTCATTGTAATAGCATTGAAAAAGAAAAGGATGGCCTACCATGGCACTATGACTTCCTTCGCTACATTAAGGATCAATAATATCCCAAACATGCAACCAAGACTGATAAAAGGAATATTAGAGGGCTGGCAATGGCATTTGTTCTTAATGGAAAAATCTTATAGAAGAGGAATCACGATCAAGTATTGCTCAGATGCGTCGATGCTCTTGAAGCCAAAAGGATCTCACAAGAAGTTCATGAAGGGATTTACGGCACACATACTAATAGACAGTGGATAGCCAAGTAAATCATGAGAGCGGGCTATTACTGGTTAACCCTCGAGAGAGACTGCATTAATTACACCCAAAAATGCCATGAGTGTCAAATCTATATGGATAAGATCAATGTCCCTCTAATTCCACTTCACGTCATGATGGCCTCGTGGCCTTTTTCCATGTAGGGCATGGATGTGATCGGGACAATCACCCCCAAACCTTCCAATGGGCATCGTTTTATCTTGGTAGCAATTGACTATTTCACCAAATAGGTGAAGGCTACCTCATATGCTAATGTCACTAGATTGACTGTCTACATGTTTGTCAAGTGGAACATCATCTGCAGATATGGCCTCCCAAACCAAATCATCACAAACAACACAAACAACTTAAATAATAAAATGATGTAAGCGATCTGCCTATAGTTTAAGATCCAGCATCATAATTTTGTTGCTTATTGCCCAAATATGAATGGGGTAGTCAAGGTGGCCAACAAAAACATCAAAAGAATAGTTGAGAAAATGGTCGAGACTTACAAAGACTGGTATAAGAAGGTATCCTTTGCACTTCATGCCTATCAAACCTCAGTTCGCACTTCCATGGGCACTACCCCATTCTCCTTTGGCTATAGGATAGAAGCTGTATTATTTATCAAAGTCGAGAGCTCTTTTTTCAGAGTCTTAATGGAAACCAAACTTGAAGAGGTCGAATGGTTTAAGAACAGATACGACTAGCTCAACCTCATTGAGAAAAAATGCATGCAAGCCATTTACCATAGTCAAATGTACTAAAGACACATAATCTAAGCCCATGACAAAAAGATGCACCCACGACAATTTCACCTAAGTGAATTGTTACTAAAAAAGATCCTCCCAATTCACAAAGATGCATGAGGCAAATGGACCACTAATTGGGAAAGACTATATGTCATGAACAAGCCTTCTCCAAAAAGGCCATATTCTTGTCAAAAATGGACGGTAATGCATTTCCCAACCTAGTCAACTCAGATACCATCAAGAAATATTACACATAAAGGGTGAAAACCTGAAAAGGTGTCCTTCAAAAAAAAGAGAAAACAAAAACAAAAACAACAAAAAAACAAAAAAGAAGAAAACAAAAGTTTAAATGAAAATCTAAAAAAGGCATCTATGCAACCAACCTGACTACAGTTAAAAACCCACAAGGGCGACTTGAGAAGATAAATTTTGATGGGGCATAGGCTAAGATCACTTATAGAACAAAACAAAGCAATCCTAGGGATCTTCTGAAGATCAGCTCATACTAATCACATTTACTATTCAAGAAAGATCCTAGAAAACACATAAAGAACATTCATGTCATGATCGTCAAAAGCATCTTTCACACAAAAGATCATACTTCTTACCACCAAATCACTTATTTGTCAAATAGTATACACAGTTGTATCTCTTTGTTGTCATGAATAAATAGTACAATTCACATTACACTTGTCATTTTAATTGATAATATTTAATAATCAACTGAAATATGTATCAGGAAATCTTGATATTACATCAGAAAGAAAAAAGCACAGGGAACTTACGTCTTGATAGTCAAGATCATGTACTTTTCGTGTCCTAACACCCATTTGGCATGACCATACACCAAACCATTTCTGGCTTTCACAAGCCATATCTCAAGAAAAACCATTTTAAGCTAACCAAAAATCGACCCATATGTTCTATCAAAATCCTATTAAAACCAGAGGCATCAACCTAATCAGTCAAATGGTCTCCAAATTATTGACAATGCTTTCTAATTGTTAGAAAAATGATTGAGCCTCCTGAATTGGGAAATACAATAATTCAAATTCTTAAGAATAGATTTTTTGTCGTAGCTTAAGTGAAGCTGGGATAACCTACAATCCTTATGGGATTAGGAAAACTCCTATCCATAGTGGCAACAAAGATAAATCGCCATCCCTATGAGAGCCTGAATGATGTACAAGAAAAACTATGGCTATCTCCTATATTAAACTTCACAACCTACAATCATGATAGCATTCCATATCATGCATTCACATTACCATCACACATCATGATTTTTGCAATGTTGCTTCAAGCCAAGTTCACCAAACCTCCAAGGATTCCCCGAAAATAACTCTAAGCTTCATAAACAAAGTGTTATTCAAGAGGCACCTATTAAGAGACCTTCTTAAGCCCACACAAACTGGTGGCAACAAACTTGTCTGCAAATAGCCTATAGACACCTTATTTTATCTAGGCTAATTTTCCATAATCCAAGCATTTTTTACTCATCCACCATTGATCAAAAACTCAATTTTAACTTATTTCTTTGCATCAAAAAAGATCAAAACCCATGTTAAATTATGGATTTGGACTTTTCAATTAATCAAAACATTTTTTTGAAGTCAAAATTAGATAAAAAAAGGGTCAATTTCACATGATCACCCTACTCCTTAGTTTATTGACTAAGATCACCATCAGCTACCCTATTTTCTGGAAAATCATTTTAGCATTTAAACTAGCAACCCTATGTCCATCACATTGGTACCAAGTTACTCCTTACAACCACTCTATAGCCACCAAGTTGACACCACTTTGTTCCCCTTGAGAAATGACCAAAAACATCTCTAAAGTGGCTCTAAAATGCTAGTATAAATAGACCACTTATATCTCAACTAAAAAAGGTTAGATTCCAGCTCATTTTCAGCTTCCAAAACATATTCCTACATCAAGAAAACCAAATCTCATAGCTCTTCACTCACACCCAAAAACAGCCCTAAAACACTCATTCCCAACCATTACACACTGAAAAAATCACCCTCACCCAAACTAGAACCAAAACCTTATTATTTCACTCTTTTTCTTGCTTATTAACAACAAGGAAAAGAGGGATATTCAAGCCATCTCTACTGCTCCAATTATTTGGTCAAAAAGTGAAGTTTTGTTGGCATAACTTCTCACTTTATCACTTTCATTTTCTATTTTTTAAAACCTTCATCATTTTAGTGAGCTCTCCATGTTTCCATCACCCTCCTAGGATTTTCATGCATTATTGTGGCCTTTGGTTGTGGTAGTTTAGGATTTGGATGCCTTAATGCCCCTTTGATGCACAAAATGCCTCATTTCATCCTTATTATTTTGATATATCTTGCTCATGCATTTTATGCCATATCCATGCATATTTTATCCTTAATCCATGTATGAATCATTAGCCTAACATATTTCAAGCATATTTATCGTTAGCTTGCATCTTGCCATGAATCATTGTCGTTTTCAGCTTCCATAACATTTTCTTGTCAAAATGTATAACATTTCCTTTGTCTAGACCATTGGTAAAGTTAACATCCCCATTCAAGTTATGTGTCATCCCCTTGTATGTTTGTTGTCTTCCTCTTGTCAAAATGCATGTTTGATGGCTGTCAAAAATTGATTTTCAAAACCTTCCCAAGCTAAGCATGTTAACCTCAACCAACGAGGATTAGCATGGATTTAGCATTTTCCTTAAATATCTTGGGGAAAATTAAGTCTTTTGGATTTGGAATCTTGGTTAAAAAAACTCAAATCTTCTGATTTTGCAACGAAAATGACCTTACATTTGTTCTCAAAATGTTTGTGCCCTGTTTTTGAGTTAATACCTTGAGTGGTATGATTAATGGGCTATTTCATCATCCCAAATTACTCAAGAGCTATGCAAATGAGTTTGTGATGCTCATGCCACTCTTCCCCTTTAGTTATGGATGTTCGAATGCCAATGACTTGAGTTTGGACCCGTAAACATAAAGAATATAAGAAAAATCCCTTGCTTTGCTTTATCCCCTACCGGCAACACAACTGTTGCAAATTGAAAAATCACTTTAAAATCCTAAATGATTTTTTATGAATTTTTTGATATTTTCCCTCAAAGTGTGTTGAATTATCTTTAAAACAATGTCTTATTCATACCTAGGCCATTCCGGATGAGAGACTTATGATTTTTCAAATCTAAGCTGCCCAGAACCTTTGGAATCCTAACATGTATTCTCTTTGGGCTATTCAGACCCACTAAATGATTTTTCCAAATTTTTTAAATAGTTTTCCTAAAAGATTCATGAAATTCCCTTTTTAGAAAGGTATCACTTGCAATTTTTTTATACCAAATGAGTTCGGGGTGATTTTTCAAATCTTGACACATCTTGTCCCTCATATGCTCTGCTAGCAGCATAATCAATCCTAACTTGAAAATTTATTTCCATCGAAACTGACTTTTTGGGATATTGGGAATACTTTTAGATTGACCCTCATCAAGTTTCCTTTCTAACGGTGTCTTGTCCACCCTCTAAAGCCTTCAAACCAATTTAGAATAAATTTGGGAAGCAGGATAGTACGATGCTGTCCGCCATTTTTGTTTATGGTCAAAATTAAGCTATTTCCCTGAGCTTGATTTTGAGACATTTGAATGTCACCATAGCACCCCGATTAGCCTCGAGAACATGCTTTGACCTCCCACAAGCTTGTATCAAGGCACAAACATACTTTACATCTTTACCATCCTCGTTGAAAATAATTTCTTTGGCCAAAAGTCATCAAAATGCTTGCTCATTTTCTAAATCACAAAGTTTTGTCAATTTATGTTTTCCAACTCAACTTCTCTAAAGAGTGCCAGACGTGTCACTTTTGGGAATACTTCAACCTCGATTTTTTAAAGGGATACTCCAATCCTATTTTTCCAAATTACTGAGGTTGAAAAATTTTCCTTTGTCAAAATGATTTGTCATCCACAGGGATATTCCAACTCCGATCTTCTAAGGGGATACTCTAACCCCATTTTTCAAAATTGTCAAGATCCAAATATCTTCTTTTGTCAAAATTATTTGTCATCCATAGGGATACTCCAACCTCATCTTTTCAAAGGGATACTCTAATTTATCTATAATTATATTTTTTGTAAACTATAAATAAGATATATTTATACAATGATTTAAAATTATACTATACTAGATGACTGTTTGCATTTTGTTGTGAGAAATAGATCAAATTATTTTTTTTGGCAAATAAAATGAATAGATCAAAAAATTAAAACCAAGAAATAGCTGCTAGGTTAGATTGTAATTTGATTTTTTTATTGTTTATACAGGTTTGATTGGATCAAGTTCATATCATAATTTGATTTTTTTTAAAATTTTTTACTTAGGTTTAGATCGGATTGGGTTTAGACTGCTAGACAACCCCTTTCATGATTTAAAATAATCTTAAAAAATAAAAATATTATATTGATAGTTGTAACTATATTATTTGAACACTAATTAAAGCCGAATCAATCTGAATTACTAAACTTTTTTCTTTTAAAAAACAAACAAATAAACCCTGTAAAAAACTAACAAATGAAATTTTAAAAAATAAATATGATACGTTGGGGCTAGAAATGATGACAGTACAACTTAAAATAACCCAAAGCTTAATTTGATCTTGCTATTTCTCCTACTTCCTTCATATCAACTTTTCAAGAAAAGTAAAAAAGAACTATAAATTACCAAGTCTCAAGATGCTATACCTGAGAATGACATAAAGGGCAAATTCTAAGTAGAAGGAAATAAACTTTAAATTATAAAAATAATGGAAAACAACAAAATCTATTTACATTTAAAAACAAAACAACTATTAGAATTATTAATAAGAAAACTGATTACCTTTTTGCCCCTCCTTTTTTCATCTTTCATCTTTGGCTCTTTGTTATATGTTCCCCTAGTATAGGAACCGAGCCTCCACATATGTCAAGTTAGAGTCATATGTACATCTAGTTAAAGTCATTTACATTCACTTATAGACATATGCACATTTAGTTATAGTCATATCGATCACTTAAGGACTAAATTGAAGAGTTTACTTTGTCAAGGGATTAAAGTACAATTTAACAAAAAAATTTAAATTGCCCTAAACCTAACTATTTAAGCATGTGGTTTTGCTGTCCCTTTGTAATTTGAAATTGGCGCCACCTTTGTTATGAATATACGGCTACCTACCCCTGGAACTTTACGAAGAAAAATTATTTTTCTTGCTCTCAATTTTTAATGCAACAAGGGCATTGATTAAGGGAAGTTCAAGAAACCTAACACATTAGCATGACTCTTTGTAAAACAAGACGCCAACCTTGTGAAGGTTTCCCTAAGTCATCGTGTGGATTACTGTTGGAGGCTAGACAATTAGACAACTTTGGTTTGGGACAACCAAGCTTGGTGTGCAAGAACAAGCAGAGATTGAATTTAATCAGGGATCTTGACAATCCTAATTTGAGGTATGATTTTGTTTTCAGTGTTTTTGAATCTTTTTTAGATCGGTTAAAGGCATGCAAGTTGATCCTTTGAGGAATTTAGTATGTTTATTTAATTTTTTCGTTACCTAATTTAATAATTGTTATTAAATTTATTATTTTATTTTTTTAAGCATGACTTGATTTCAACAAGTGGTATCAGAGCCTCACTTGTGTCGTTTTAATCGATTTTATGTTTTAATTGTTATCAAAATTTTTGAAAAATTTTGATCCGATTAAATAATTGAAATTTTATAAAAAGTGTTTTAATTTAATTTCAATTATTGCAACTTATAAATTCATGTTAATTTGTTTTAATTAATTAGTATAAAAATTATTTTTAGTTAATCAATTATTGGTACAATCAGTTAGCATGAATTTAGAATTATTCGTGCTAAATTATATTGATTTTTGTGATTTATTAATGCCAAAAAAATTTAATTTTTCTGCATTTGTAACTGTTGATTTTGGATGATTTTTTTTTTTAAGATTTTAATATCATCAAGAATTGTTCTTGATATTATTAAAAAAGAAAAACATCATCTTTGCACAATCGTTGTGCTCTCGTTTGAGCAATTGTTGCCAATCCCTATTACTGTAGCTTCAAGCTGCACGTAGCCTATTCTCTATGCCGCTGGCAGCAACAACGGTGTCGCATGGGTGTGGTGTCATCGTTAGAAAACACAAAGTTCGTAACATTAGCTTTTTACGTTTGTAAGGGGCACATGGCATGTATGGGGCAACAGCTATCTCACTTACTTCATGCTGTTGGCAGTAGTGATTTGGTGCATGAATAACACAGCAGGAAGCCGCTGCATAAACTTCACGAAGAAAGGGCCATACCAACAACATATATAAGGCACTTAGCATGGGTTGATGAAGCCATCATGAAAGTGACAGTAGCAGCAAATTGATCTCGGTGGATGATGATCCTCTACGCAATTACAACTGTGTGCCTAAATTTCTTTTGCACCGACTATGGTGGTTGCATGATATGCTGCCATAAGCTGATTCATTGCAAGATTAAATCCTATTGAAAGTTGGTCATTTCTATTGCATGTATGTGCGACATTAGAGTCTTTCAAGGACTAGGAGTATATATCGCAAAATACCAGAATCTAATGTTTCGATGCAAATTAAATTTTTAATAATCACTATCACCACGGACTCACTTTTATAACTTCTGACAATTCAAAGGGCATAGTGCGCTCGACTTAAAAATAAATGATGGTTGATCATGGTCAAGCCTTTGAGTTATCCCTTGATCAGGATTTGGATTAGGCATCGTAATATGAAGAGGAGAGAAACCATCAAATGAATCCCTCATCCAACTAGTCTTAAATGGTCACCATGAAGTAGCCATAAACATGGAGTCACCACCAATCATTTTAGATTAGGCAAGATTGGATGCTTATTGAAAACAATATTCCAAGTTATGAAACTTGAAACAACAATTTTGAGGTCTACAAAGTCCAAAGATTCGTTGGTTGGGTTCAGGAGTTGGTTATGCGTAGGAAAGGATTAACACCCCTACGATGCCCGAAATTCGTACCTATTAACTATGTCTCGCTTCGATCTGGGTTAAATCAGTTCCATTTAGTCATTATTTAGATATAATCCCCTTTAATGCATGAAGTTTTGTAAATTGTAGACCTAGGTTTTTAAAGAAAATTAAATCACCTATGGGCCTCAGAGGTGTGAAGAACATATGGGTTTTTATGAAAATATTGTCCAGATTAGGTTTTGAAAATTTGGATATTCCATATTAGGCATTGGAGAGATACCAACACAAAATATTGCCTTGTAAATTTTATTGGAAAATGAATATTAAATATGAATGCACAATAATCACTACAAAAAGAAAACGTGTTAGTAAGGTGACAAAGAATATAATAATATCATAAACAAACAATCATAAACTAAAGAGCGT
The DNA here is from genome assembly GCA_038381775.1 of Adansonia rubrostipa. Classification (NCBI taxonomy): domain Eukaryota; kingdom Viridiplantae; phylum Streptophyta; class Magnoliopsida; order Malvales; family Malvaceae; genus Adansonia; species Adansonia rubrostipa. Next base: position 6,823,813 of record JBBYHM010000003.1, on the reverse strand, counting down.
AAAAAGGAGCGGGATCAAAATGTGTCTCATAGTTGTCTTCAATCATTAAAAAATAATCAGGATGATAATTTTTAAGGTTTGGATTTGATGGTAATTTATGGGAGAAAAAGATTTTAATCAAAACAATCTAGGGCATCCAAAAGAGAAATTTTTTTTTGATTTTTTTAGGTGAAAGCGGGGCTTGAGTATCCTCTAAGAGAGGTGGGGTTGAAGTATCCCTAAAGATAAAATTATGAAAATATTTAGGAATAAAGAAGAAATTTGAGGTTTTTTTTAAGAATAGGGTTAGTATCCCTTCAGAGTAGCAAGGTTAGAGTATCCCTAAAGATGAAATTTTTTATGGTTTTAGATCAGGATTAAGAATATTGATGGTGTATCTGAAAGGAAAATTTAAGTTTTGAGTTGAAAATGGGGTTAAGGTATCCCTTTGGAGCAATGGAGTTAGAGCATCTCCACTAGTGAAAATTTTAATATAAAAGAGAGAGATATCTAATACAAAATCTTTTTCTTTTGTATTTTAGCCTTGATCCAAGTCTAAAGGGCTTGTGTTGTGAGGGAACCCATCGGGTGCATTTCGAGACATTTGAATGTTTAGATAAAAGGAGATTTAGAAATTAAGTTAAAAATAGCAGATAGCGTCATGTCACCTCCCTTCCCGAGTTTATTTCAGATTCAGCTGAAGGCTTTTAGGTGGTGAATAAGGTACCATTAGAAAGATGACTTGATAAGGTTTAATGTAAAAATATCCTAAAAATCCTAGAAAATCATTTTTTAAGCAAAATTAATTTTTGAATTTAAGTCTATCTTGACACTGGTAGTATATGTAGGGGAAAAGATATACTAAACTTTGAAAAATCATTTCACGCTCATTTAAGACTTTTAAATTACGAACAATACCTTTTCGAAAAAAATTTCATAAACTTTTTATGAAAAATGTTTAAAAATTTTAGCAAAATCATCTGATGGGCCAGAATGGCCCAAACGGAGTATCACATTTTGGTTCCAAGGGTCTCGAATAGTAAAGGTTTGAAAAATTATAACTCCCTTATCCGGAATGATCCGAAAGTGAACAAGAGACCTTTGAAAGGGTACTTTGATGCCCTTTAAAGAAGAAATATCAGAAAAATCAAATAAAATATTTTATGGTTCAAAAATGATTTTCCAAACTTAGACTACAATGCTGCCATAGTCAAAGTAGGGGGCTATTCGATATTTTCAAGTTTCTTCAAAGATAGGCTCAGGTCTAGGACGTTCGAACGTCCATGATAGAAAGTAACATGGGCATCACAATTCACCCCACAATCCTGGAGTAGTTTGGGATGAGGAAACAACCCATTGACATGTCTCTAAAGAGGATATTGGACTCAAGATCAAGGCTTAATACTTTAACAACTAAAAGAGAATCTTTTTTCTTTGAAAAATAGCATATTTAAACTTATTTTACCATGAATCTAGAGCTAAAATGTTTAATTTATCCCCAAGAATGGAAAACTAGTTTTATGAAATCATTAAATCCATGTTATTTTTCATCTATTCGAGGCAGCATGAACTTAACTTGGGGATTTCCTAAAAATTAATTTTTTGGGAAATAAGCAGGCATTTTTGATAAAGATGTCATTAACAGCATACGACACACACAAAGATAAGCATGGACTCAACATGGAGGCACACAAAGATGACATTTTGACATGGAAATGGGCGATAAAAATGCAAGAGGATGACAAATAATATGCATGGAAATGATATGAACATATGTAAACATAGGAATGTATACTAGAGTTGTCAAGATAGCATTTTTATGTCATTAACAAACATGAAACATGTTACGGTGAACATTTAAGAATGTGTTAAGCATGTGAAAAGAGATAAAATATGTCAAAGGATACATGAATAAGGGATTGTTTTGATGATATGATGAAAGAGTAGAAGTTTGGCCTACCAAGCAACATCGAGGCATCATAAGAACATCAAGATCCTAAGACTACCATAACTAATGCAACAATATTGCATAAGAGTCCTAACATGGTCATAGCAACATAAAAAGCTCACTAACATGATGTTGATGATAAAAAACAAAAAATATATGGAACAAGACAGAATATATACCGAAATGCTTGAACTTCTTCCTTCCTAAAGCAGTGAAATTTAAGCTCAGTTCCTTCCCTTTTTTTGCTATCATTTAGCAAGAAAAGATGAAAGGAAGAAGGTTTTTGGTAATATGGTTGTTGATGAGGTGTTTTGAAGGTGAAAGTGTGTGAATGGTTGAGTTTTTGAAGGTTGTCTAGTGGTGGTTTAGGGGAACTACAGGAATGAATGAAGTTTAAGGGTGAAAGGCAATGGAATAGTATTTTTGGAATAGTTTTAGGGCTAGCGATTGCTAGAGGATTCTTGGAAATATCTGGAGCTTTTTGAGATTGCTAGAGAGCTATTTGGGATGGCTGAAAGTTCTTTTTTTAGAGGTAACTAGCTATTCTTTTAAGAAAGGCTGAAAGTCCTTTTATTCAATGCTCAGCCAATGTTTTTAAGAGATAAAGCAAGGGCATTTTTATCTTTCTCTCCTGCATTAGGGGAGATCTCCAACTACTATGCTTAGCTAATTTTCTTCATATTGGTTCTGCCATGCTGAGTAGAAAGGTAGAAAGCCTGCAACAGCCTTTAAACTGAGGATATGCCTGACATGCCCTATTACAATCGTATATCTTATGAAAGTGACCTTTGCCATTAGCTGTTTGGGTTTTCAAAATTTGTTTAAATCCGATCATAGGCCCAAAATTGAAGTTTGCAATGTTTTATGATGGTTCTTTGGTGAAAACATGTTTAAATCAGATTTTTAAAGGCTAAAAAACAATCTGAACTGGGCAAAAATGCCTTGGTGTATCAATGCTAAGCATGTTGTATCGATACACAAAAAAATTTTTACCAAGGAGTATCGATACAATAAGGTCTATATTGATATTAAGAGCAAAAAATTATTTTCAGTCTTAGGACTTAGAGGCCTATTTACTCCATGGATTTGTATCGACATTATGCTTACGTATTGATACATTTTGCAAAAAATCATAACTTTAGCTACTGCCAAGGTATGTATCAATACAAACATGCTAGGTATTGATACCACACATTAGGTATCAATGCCAAACCCTCTTGTATCGATACCACATGTGAAAATTTAAGTTTTTTGTGACGTAAAGGCCTTGTATCAATACTTATGCACCAATACAACTCGTATGTACCTGTGGCTTCCCAATTTACCTTAACTTAGTTGTAAACAGTGGGAAATTGATACATGTACTCATCTTGAATGACTTCGATGACACCGTGGAAAATGGCCATTGATGCCTCATTTGCATTTTTCTTTCATACAACCTATTAGCATTTTAAACCTTCTACAAGTTTTTTTTTTTTGCTTGGCATCATGTCATCTAGTAGTCACCCCCAGTTTTTATTTCTTATGTTCCAATTCTATCATTTGTCAATTAAGTTTTGGGATGCCAAAAGTTTGCCCGGACAAAATGATGCGTCTATAGCTATCCCTCTTTGGCCATTGCTAAGTATTACAACTAGGGCAAAGATAAATAGACACTATTTTGTTCGGGTAGGATGATAGTTCCATGTACCTATCTACTAGGTCATTTCTTGGGTTTAGCCCCAAGCAAGTACGACCAACTTATGTGGGCTTTGAGGTGGGTAAGCATCATGCTCTTTGAGGATTGAAGTAAGTTATTTCTTGGGTTCGACCTTAGACAAGTGCCCCCAATTTAAGTGGGCTTTAACTCAATAAGCATTTAGCTCTTTGTGGACTGAGGTAGATTGGTGCCATCAGCATGTGTGAGCTTTGTGGTAGGTAAGAAAAAGAATCCAACTCTTCGTGGACTAAGGTAAACAAGTACCACCAGCTTGTGTGGGCTTTGTGGCATGTAAGAAAGGCATCCAACTCTTTGTTGACTAAGGTAAATGGGTACCTCTAGCTTGTGTGGGCTTTATGCTAGGTAAAAAAAAACCTCAACAAGTGCCACCAGTTTGGGTGAGCTTTATGGTAGGTAAAGAAGCCATCAAGCACTTTATGGATAAAGGTAAATGGGTTCCACCAGCTTGTGTGGGCTTGGTGGTAGGTAGAAAAAATGTCCAGCTCTTCATGGACTAGGGTAAATAAGTGCCACAAGCTTGTGTGGGGTGTTGAGTAAGAAAAGGCAACTAGCTCTTCATAGGCTAAGGTAAACAAATGCCATGGGCTAAGGTAAACAAGTGCCAGGGGCTAAGGTAAACAAGTGCCACCAACTTGTATGGGCTTTGTGGTAGGTAAGAAAAAGGATCCAGCTTTTTGTGGACTAAGGTAAACAAGTGCCACCAGCTTATGTGTGCTTTGCGGTAGGTAAGAAAGGCATCCAGCACTTCGTGGACTAACATAAATGGCGCCACCAACTTGTGTAGGCTTTATGGTAAGTAAAAAAAAGTGTCCAGCTCTTCGTGGACTAAGGTAAACAAATGCCACCAGCTTGTGTGGGCTTTGAGGTGAGTAAGAAAAGGTGTCCAACTCTTCGTGGGCTAAGGTAAACAAGTGCGACCAACTTTTATGGGCTTTATGGTAAGTAAGAAATAGCATCCAGCTTTATGTGTACTAAGGTAAACAAGTGCCACCAACTTAAATGGGCTTTGTAGCATGTAAAAAAATTTATGGACTAAGGTAAACAAGTGCCACAAGCTTGTGTGAGCTTTATGGTAGGCTGGAAAATACATCCAACTCTTTGTGGGCTAGAAGAAAATGAGTTTGGATAGCTCTCTTGGATGATTTCTAATGAGCTCGTAAGGTTAAAGATACTTACTTGAGGCCTTTCGAGGTTTTTCAAAGATGAAAAATTGTACCTTAGGTTCCTTACAAATTTAACTTCTTTATATGGGAGTTGGTACTTGTAGGATGTTAGATGCTACATAATACATGGGGATGTATGTTTCTTTCTAAATGATGCAAGGATAATGACTTTAAAATCCTAATCTAGTGGTGGGTTTGGCCTTCTTTAGCTGTTTGGTCTTTCGCAAGTATAGTGAACTAGCCTTTTCCCCTCGGGTTTGTCAATCTTACTTTAGATTTCCAAAGGCTTTCAATGTAAAAGTTGCCTTTTGAAGGTATAGGATGTGAATATGGTGGGACAGACTTGAGTTTAGACGACTTATGCATGAGAACTTGTATAGCATTAAATTTGGTGAGTATAAAGGATTCCACTTTGCTAATTATGATTTAAAAGATGTCTTTGACAATCTAGTTGGACTATTCTAAATTACAATTAAGGATGGCAGTTTGAAAAGAACATTGGCCCTTTGTTTTTAGGCCAAAGTCTACTAGAAAGAGGTTTTGAGCATGTTTTTAGGATTTACGGTCCTAAGACCAAGCTGATTATGGCCCTAAGAGTTCATTCTTGGTCTTTGAACATGAAATCAAAATTCCTGTAAGGTTCTATATTTCCAAGTAATGCAAGGAAATTCTATTGTCAATTTTGTTATTTACCAACTATTATTAATTAAATGATAAACATGATGCAACACGAAATACAAGTTTACAAAAAGATTTTACAACTAATCACGTAATTGTATTTCATTCAAAGGGTACAAACTATGATAGACTTTTAAGATTTTGAAAGATTTTGAAATACAAAAGTGATAAGAGAGTCTTCCTGGTTAGTTGGTCCTTTATACTAATGACATGAATCCTCCACTAAGTGTTTTCAGAGATTTCTCTCAAGCAATTAATCCTTGTGACGTTGGCCAAGTTATAAGAAAATTCTTCAGGTTGCTCAATGGTGGGATAGAGGCCTCAAAGTTAGGTAGTTTCCATTTTTCGAGTACAGTTATGGATGAGATTTGGTAAGGTTGTTCAGTATAGAATAGATGGATTAGGCTATGATTTGGTGTCTTGATCAGAGTTGTGAATGTGGGCAAAATTGGTTTTAGGCTGGTGATGGTTCGAGCTTAACTTGTTTTGAGGAAAGAGGTCTAGTCATTTCAACTGCCCTCTAGGGTTTTCAACTTAAAATGGTTCTCTCTCTTTTGTTTTTTTTAATCTTTTTTTCAATATTTGTTTTTTTTTCATTACTTTTTTTATGGTGAGTGGAAAAAGAAGGAGAAACAAGATGCCCTTTCGGGTTTTCAGCCTAAAATCCTTTTAGGCATAGTATTTTTAACAGAATCAAAGTTCATAGGTATGAGTAGGTCGCTACCATCCATCTCAATTAAAATTAGTGCTCTTTCAAAAAAAACACACGTTTCACCACGTACAGCCCTTCATAATTTAGGGTCTATTTTCCTTGAGCATCTTTATAGATTGGGAGAATTTGTTTTAACACTAAGTCACCTTCTCAGAACTAACGAGGATGGACCTTTTTGTCATGGGCTCTCATTATTCATTTTTAATACATCTGCCCATGACAGGTGGCTTCAATTCTTTTTTTTTTTAATGAGATTAAGATGTTCATATCAGTTTTTAACCCATTCCTCTTCAAGTTATGATTCTATTAAAACTCTGAGTGAAGGAATTTCAACCTCGATCGGTAGGACAGCCTTTGTGACATAAACCAAGAAATAGGGTAGCATCCATAGAAGTTTGTACTACCATATAATAAACATGTAAAGCAAAAGGTAACTTTTCATGCCAATCTTTGTATGTCTCAACCATCTTTTTAACTATCTTCTTGATATTCTTGTTAGCTGCTTCAATTGCCCCATTCATTTTTAAACGGTATCTAATAGAGTTTCAATGTTGAATTTTGAACTGAGAGTAGACTGCTTGCATCATTTTATTTTTTTAGGTTGCATGCATTATCAGTAATGATTTGTTAAGGAAGACCATATCTATAAATGATGTCCCATTTCATAAATTTGCATATAATAGATCTCGTGACATTGGCATAAGAAGTTGCCTCTTGATTTAGTGAAATAATCGATGGTAGCTAAAATAAAGTAATACTTGTTGGAAGCCTTAGGGCTAATCGGTCTGATCATGTCTATGCCTTATATAGAAAAAGTCTATGGAGCTGTCATAACATGTAAAGGGGTTGGTGGGACATGGATTTTGTTAACTAGATTTGACATTTTTTGAGCTTTCTGGCATAGTCAGTGTAGTCCTTTTCAAGAGTCAACCAATAGTAGCCTAATCACATGACTTGTTTGGTTATTTGGTGTCTATTATATCACACGTTAGGGATCGAGCTACATCCATCATGTTCTTCGCCTCCAACTGAGCTACCTGAATCTGCTTTATTAGACAGCGATGATTATCCTAATAGTTTTGGCATGTGTGACCAACCAGTTAAAGCCATTCTCCCTTCTGCTGTTTGGAGGCTCTCACCAGTGCATTGACTTGGTCTTGGCAAGCTTGAAAAAATGCTATAAATCTTGAATTCTGAGTGTTAGAGCTTGTTTCAGCTTGATTTGCTCTCAAATCCTGGACTCAAGCTTCTAACCATTCATTCTTTCATTGGTAAGTTAATGCAAGAGCTCAGGTTCTAACAAGCTTTTCCCAATTGACCCTAGCCGCTTCTCTCCATTGATATAGTTCCTTCTTAAGAGTAGTAATTTATGTCCTTCACTCAACTAATGACGTTCCACGCTTTTGAGGCTTGCTTACTTTGTTAAGAGCCATATAATCTTTCTTCAAACTTTTGAGATCCTCCTTGAGGCAGTTTTTCTCTTTGACAACCCTGTTTAGCTCACCATTTCAAAAGTAGAAGTCTATTTCCAATTAATTATTTTCCTCCTTTAAGTGGGCAATCTCTTTGGCAAAGGTCACCTTTTTTTGTTCAAACTCTCGCTTAAGCAATTCAATCTCAAAGGGAAATTTGTCAACTAGTATTTGTGATGTCCTAAAACCAGACAATGGCAAGGTGTCATTAATGCGATGAATCCTCTATTCATCATATCCTGATGTCATACTACTCATTTTTCAACACCTCTCCATGCAGCGAGTTTGTTTCCATGCGTGAATAGCTAGCTAGACTTGTGACTTGTAAGTAGGCTCACCATAGTCAAAATCTCACAACTCTAGGTCTTGGATGAAAAGGATGAATTGTCGGCACTAGAATTGTCAAAGGACCAGAATGGGAGTGCAGCCAGTGATTCCCCATGGTTCCATGAGTGGTACACAACTATAATCTCTGCATCGATATATGATCGTCTATGGGGAAAACCAAAAAGCCTTCTATATTACCTCTTCTCCTTGAGGTTCTAGCATTTCTAGACCCATTGCTCTTTAGATTTGTCTTAAGGCCATTCTTTCTGAAGTACCTTGGAGGTAGGGTTAAAGTTAGGTAAGCAGTTGTATGGCATCTTAATTTCTTCAACACAAAAATGACTGACGAGCCAAATATAAAGGAGTAGTACACATCTGATGAAGTGGCCCGTACCTATTTTTTTACAAAAATTAAGAGCTAAAATAGTTTTGGCAACGATGGTTGGTGCGAGATTAATGTTGCAGCACAAACTACAAAAGACATCTGCTATCGTAGGTTCAACATAGCCTAATGTCTTTGGGAATATAACCAAACCATATATCGCCAAAGCATAGATATCTTGGATTTTTCAAATGTCAATGGTACTCGCCATTGCTTCTTTCAAACTAGCCTATGAGATGCAGTCACTGTTCCCCTTTGCTAGAGGGTTCAAAGCCCTTGCATTATATTCTATCGACCTTTTCCCTCTTAATGTTGAGTAACACAATGTATTCATCAACTGTGTGGACCAAATCTTCATGATTGAAAGTGAAACACCAATATGCTGATCCAAAAATAATATGCTACTTGTAACAAGCTGACATCCAAACTGACTTGGAGCAAATGAGCAATATCTCTATATCTCTTAGTGAATAATTCATTTTCGATATTGTCCCAACTGATCCATATAGTTTTAAAATCTTGCCAATCATTTTGATGGTACCCTGTCTTGATCCTTTCATGCACTATTGAGACATACCCTGGTTTAAGAACGTCTCCATCTTCATGAAGTCAACATTTGGCTATGCTCGAACTTCCTCAAAAGGCTTTAGCTCAAAGAAGACTATTGCTCCATGACAGACACCTCTTGATGAACATAAAACCATTGACCAATTATCCCATAGTGATGGTGATTATGATGAAATGATGCATGTGTGAAAAAGAAAAGCAAAAAAGGAATAAGTTAGTAACCAATACGAAATAATAAACAAAAGATAAAGAAATGAAAGAATACCAACAAAAGTATATCACAAAGTTTACCCCAAGAATAGGCGGTATAATGCCTAAGGGTAGACATGATGATCATGAATGTTAAGGTATTAAATGGAAGGCATAACAACATGTCCACATTAAAATTGCCTTTTCACGAAGTAAACATGATACCTCGTGAGGACTAAGACTGATCGTTTAAATGGTGATGTTTATTCATCACCATTTATGTTAAGTACATGCTAAGCCATTATTCAGGCAGCATGATAGCTTATTTCGGTCAGATATAACTATTTTAAGATAGCATTGCAAGTAATGGCATTTGCTTGTGCTTACCCACTTATTAAAAAGGATTTGCCATCGAATGTAATGGCATATCCCAAAGGAATGATCATAAAAATAAAAATGACAAATGCAAGTAACAATGTTTACCCATCATGTCCCATATAACCATGGTATATAAGAGTAAAGGTAGGAAATGTTTCCCTGAGTGACCCTACTCTTCGGGTTGTTCTAGTATCATCTTGTATGGTTTAACATAGTTTAGCTCATAGGGTTCACTACATGGGTTTAAGTTTATGCCTAATTCAATATCCGGATCATTCCTTTATTCGGTAAGGACAGCTAAGGCACCTCAATCCTAGGGCCATTGCGAGTTTGGCACAATAGGTTTGATCCGATGGATGTATTTCCCTATGCAAATAAGGAGGGGTACTCACGAAAAACATAGGTAATTTACACTCAGAAGGTCTTGCCATGTCTATGCAGAGGGTTACTCACAAAGGCGGATGGCTCACTTCTTCCTAAAAATTAGGCTATTAACCACACCATAGTGTTTGGTAGGAATCTAGTGCAAATGCAAGTTTACGCTATATGTTAGGGAAACAATCAAACCTTTTGTTTTATACCCATATTACCATACTTATTCAAGTTGCTATTTATTTAGGAATGAATAATCCCTAATAATCACAAGACAAAACAAGATAGATATTAGTAGATAAAATACAAGGGAATTATATCTAAAATATTATGGAGATTGAAAAACCAAGAATCGAGTGAAAAATAGCTAGTCATGGGACATAGAGTTGCCAAGCTGTCGCCATATGCCTGCCTTTAAAGCTTTGGACGATTCGAAGGGCATAGCACTCGATTTAAAAATAAATGATGGTTAGTCATGGTCAATCCTTTAAGCTATCCCTTGAGATATGGGGTTAGAGTATCCCCAAAGATGAAAATTTTAATTGTTTTCGATAAGGATTAAGAATCTTAAAGGTTATCCAAAAGGAAAAGTTAAGTTTCAAGTTGAAAACGGGGTTAGAGTATCCCCTTCAAGCAATAAAGTTGAAGTATCTTTACTAGCAAAAATTTTTATATAAAGGAGAGAGATATCTAGTATGAAATCATTTTGTTTTGTATTTTAGCCTTGATTTGAGTCTAAAGGGCTTATGTTGTGAGGGAACCAATTAGGTGCATTTTGTGACATTTGAATGTTTTGATAAAAGGAGATTCAGAAATTAAGTTAAAAACAGGGGACAACATCATTTCACCTCTCTTCTTAAATTTATTTCAGATTCATGTAAAGGCTTTAGGCAATGAATAAAGCATCGTTGGAAAGATGACTTAATAAGATTTAATGTAAAAACATTCCAAAAATCCTAGAAAAGCAATTTCTAAGTGGAATTAATTTTTGAATTTAAGTTCATCTTGACATTGGCAACATATGCAAGGAAAGGACATATCGAACTTTGAAAAATCATTTTGGGCTTATCCGAGACTTTAAATTATGAACAATAGCTTTCTAAAAAGGGAATTTTGTAAACATTTTATGAAAAATTTTTAAAAATTTTAGAAAATATCATCTGACGGGCCAAAATGGCCCAAAAAGAATATCGCATGCTAGTTTCAAAGGTCTCAAATAGCAAAGGTTTAAAAAATTATAACTCCTTCATTTAGAATGATCTGAGGGTGAACAAGACAACTTTGAAAAGCTACTTCGATGCTTTTTAAATAAAAATTATCAGAAAAATCAAGGAAAATATTTTGTGTTTCAAAAGTGATTTTCCAAACTTAGATTACAATGCTACCAGAGCAAAGCAAACGGCTATTTGATATTTTCAAGCTTCTTGAAAGATAGGCTCAGGTCAAGAACGTTCGAACGTCCATGACAAAAAGTAACATAGGCATCAAAAGTTTATTCCACAATCTGAAAGTAGTTTGGGATCATAAAATAACCTATTGACTGTGTCTTTAAAGGGGATATTAGACTCTAGATCAAGGCTTAATACTTTAACAACTAAAAGAGCATTTTTTTCTGAAAAATAGCATCTTTGAACTTATTTTACCATGAATCCAAAGCTAAAATGTTAGATTTGTCCCCAAGATTGGAAGACCAATTTTATGAAATCATTAAATCCATGCTATTCTTCATCTATTTGAGGTAGCATGAACTTAACATAGAGATTTTCTAAAAATCAATTTTTTGAGAAATAAGTAAGCATTTTTTACAAAGATGTCATGAACAACATTTAACACAGACAAAGATGAACATGACTGAACATGCAAATGCACAAAGATGACATTTTGCCATGAAATGGGTGATAAAAATGCAAGAGGATGATAAATAATGTGCATATAAATGATATGAACATATATAAATGTAAGAATGTATGCTAGAGTTGTCAAGACAGCATTTTTATGTCATGAACATGCATGTTAAGTTCAACATTTAAGCATGTGTTAAGCATGTAAAAATAAATGAAATATATCAAAGGATGCATGACTAATGGATTGCTTTGATGATAAGATGAAAGAGTAGAAGTTTGGCCTACCAAGTAACATCAAGGCATCATAAGAATATCAAATCTTAAGACTCCCACAACCAAGGCAACAATAATGCATAAGAGTCCTAGTATCATCATGGCAACACAAAAAGCTCCCTAAAATGATGTAGATGATAAAAAATAGAAAATATATGGAACAAGATAGAAAATATACCAAAAAGCTTAAACTTTTTTTCTTCCAAAAGTAGTGAATTTAAGCTCAGTTCCTTTTTTCTTTTTGCTATTATTTAGTAAGAAAATAATGAAATGAAGAAGCCTTTTGGTAATATGTTTATTGGTGGGGTGTTTTGAGGGTGAAAGTGTGAAAGGTTGAGTTTTTGAAGGTTTTCTAGTAGTGGTTTAGGGAACTATAGGAATGAAAGAAGGTTGAGGGTGAAAGGCAATGGAACATGGTTTTTGGGAGAGTTTTAGGGCTGGAGATTGCTGGTGGAATCTTGGTTATAATTGAAGCTTTTTGAGATTATTGGATAGCTCTTTGAGAATGGTTGAAAAGTCTTTTTTTTATAGGTAGCTGGCTATTCTTTTGAGAATTGCTGAAAGTCCTTTTATCCAATGCTCAGCTAATGCTTTTAGGAGACAAAGTAAGGGCATTTTTATCTTTTGCTCTTGCACAAGGGGCATCTCTAGCTACTATGCTTAGCTGATTTTCTTCCTATTGGTTCTACCATGATGAGTAAGGAGGCAGAAAGGCTGCAATAGCCTTTAAGTTAAAGATATGCCTGACATGCCCTCTTACAACCCTATATCTTATGAAAGTGACTCTTACTATTAGCTATTTAGGCTCTTAAAATTGGTTTAAATCCAATCATAGGCCAAAGTCAAAGTTCACAATGTTTTATGACAGTTACTTAATGCAAAAACATGTTCAAATCAGATTTTCAAAGGCTAAAAAATGGTCCAAACTGGGCAAAATGTCTTGGTGTATCGATACAAACATTTTGTATGGATACACAAAGTAATTTTTACCCATGAGTATCGATACAATAAGGTGTGTATCAAAACTAAAAGCAAAAATTTTTTTCTAGTCTTGAGACTTAGAGGCCTGTATCGATACTTCATGGACTTGTATCGATTCTCATGCTTGTGTATCGATAAATTTTGCCAAAAATCATAACTTTAGCTACTGTTGAGGTATGCATCGATACAAACATGCTAGTTATCAATACCACACCTTAAGTATCAACACCAAAACCTTCTGTATCGATACTACATGTGAAAATTCAAGTTTTTGGTGATGTAAAGGCCTCGTATCAATACTTATGCACCAATAAAACTCGCACGTTTCTATGGTTTCCCGGTTTACCTCACTTCATCACAAACAGTGGGAAATTGATTTGTGTACTCATCTTGAATGACTTCGATGACACCGTGAAAAATTGCCTTTGATGCCTTATTTACATTTTTCTTGAATATGACCCATGGGTATTTTAGACCTTCTTAAAAGTTCGTTTCCACCTGGCACTATGTTGCTTAACGGTGCTTCGTGACATTGCCTGATAGTCGCCCCCTAGTTTTTATTTTTTATTTTTTGATTCTATCATCTTTCACTTAAGTTTTGGAATGCCAAAAGTTAGCCTAGACAAAATGAGGTGTCTATAATCCCTAAATAAATTATTATTCGATTGGATTATTCTTAAATAGTTTAAGATAAAAATTGAACAATAAAATTAACATAGTTTATTTTCAATTAAATTGTTTAATTGAAGAATATATTTAATTTAATTGATTAATACTAGGGATTAGGATTTATTCTAATATGATTAGAATAAATATTAATCAAGAAAAAAATAGTTTTCTTAATTAAATTAAATATAGGATCCATAATACGATAATAAAATTAATATGTTTTATTTCCAATTAAATTGTTTGATTGGATATTATTTAATTTAATTGATTAAGCCTAACTGGATTAGAATTTATTCTAAGATTAGAGTAGATGTTAATTAACTAGGAGAAAATTATTTTCTTAATTATATTAAATAAGGGACAAGAATAAATCTTGAAAATAGTAACCAAAGATTAAGACATAGTTATATGTTCATGATGATATTGATTGTGAATGTATGGGATGATTATAGACTTAGACCCAATATGATATGAAGTATACTAAAGGTGAATGAGTGGTCCAGAGAGGATTCATGACCCCAAGGGAAGACATATCTCATATATTCCTAGCCCATCTTAACCTAAAGTCCTTGGCCTAGGCAATACTAATTATGGAGTTAACACATAAGGCAGCAAGACTAACATGGAATTGGTCAAGAGTAGACACTACACTGTGCTCTTGTCTTCTTCGAGATATATGATAAAAGGATTAAATTAAATCGACATACTTTACACTAAAAGGCTTGTCAAAACCATATTGACTCTTCTGGCATTTGAATGGCTATGATGCATTGCTAGATGCCGCTCATGGTCTATATAAATATTAATATTCTTAACCGAACTAATTTATATTTATTGCCAACATTTTAGGGGCCTAATAGGTCACGAACATAAAGGTGATTTTATGGAATTAAAATGAGATTGGATTAAATTGTAGATGTATCAATCTCTTAAGGACTAAATCAAAAGGTTCAATTTGTCAAGAGGTTAAAGTACAATTTAACCAAAATTTAAAATTGACCTTAAACCTAATCAGTTAAACGTGTGGTTTTGCCATCCCTTTGTAATTTAAAATTGATGCCACCTTTGTTATGAACATAGGGCTAGCCGTTCATGGAACTTTGTAAAAGAAATATTATTTTTCTTGCTCTCGATTTTTAATGCGATAAAGGCATTAAATAAGGGAAAGTTTATAAAAACTAAGTCACTAGCTCGACTCTTGGCAAAACACGACCCCAACCTTGTAAAGGTTTCCTAAGTCACCCGTGTGGATCAACGTTGGAGGTCGAACAATTGGATGGTTTTGGTTTGCAACAAATAGGAGGATGACGTTAATCAGGGATCTTGATAGTCCCAATATAAGGTATGATTTTGTTTTTAGTGTTCTTAAATTTTTTAGATTGGTTAAAGAAGTACAAGTCGATCTTTTAAGGAATTCAGTAGGTTTATTTAATTTTTTTGCTATGTAATTTAATAATGATTATTAAATTTATTATTTTATTTTTTTGAGCATGGCCTGAATTCCAATAATAAGGTCATTTATACAATTTAGTTAGTCATTCATACATTCAATTATTGTTAACTGTGCATTTAGTTATTGTCATCTGTGCATTAGTTTTGGCCATGTTATACATTACACGTCATTGTACATGGAGTCAGTATTGGTATATGTATAATCTGATATAATAGCAGGTCATATGGTCATTGGTTCATTCAGTTACGGTCATTTGCTCAGCTGTGGTTATATATGCATTAGACATCATTGTATATATAGTATGTTGGTAATATGCATAACTAATTGATAGTTATTTGATACAAAAATGGGTTATATGGTCATTTATACATTCAGATATGATCATTGTACATTTAACTACGGTTATCTGTACTTTTAGTTATAAGTATATACATATGACTTTTAATATTTTGTGCACGCATGTTAGCATAATTACATTCCTTATGCTTATAAGTTTACTCAATCATAGTCAAATGTACCTTCAGTTATGCTTATATGTACATCTTACATGATTGTATCATATCATCAATCTAAGTAATGTGCACAATTGTTATTTGACATTTTCATCCAGGTTTAGGGTCATATAGTCATATGTACATTCAATTTATGGTCATCTGTACATTCGGTTGTGCTTATCTATGCATTCAGTTAAGTCATCTATATATAAGTTTCATGTTTTCCTCTATTGTCATTGTATACATGTATTATAGTATTTTATAAGGGTTTAAGGTCAGTTCTGCGACTACTAGTTGAAGAAGTTACCTTTCCTTTTACGTCATGACATATATGTTCATTTATTTTTGTCGTACTCAAAGATGACTTAGCTTTTAGGGTTTAAGGTTAGGGATTAGGGTTAAGGTCTATAACTTGCATTTAATGTATGTCATCATTTACATAATTATGTTAGTTGTAAATTCTTACACTTAAGGTTTAAGGTTATAAAGCATTCAATTTTGTTGGTTTAGGGTTTTACTATTTAAGGTAATACTTATATAGGCAGTAATTCGGTTGGTGTCATGTTTTGTTATACCATGTCCACCATGTCACAGTTAATAGAGCAAGTGTTTAAGGCTGCCTTGTATTGAGTTGCACAATCTCTCCTGCATTTGCCTAATTTTCTTATGTGGCATTTTGTTAATAGACTTATTGTAAATGTAATATAAGGCCATGTGTGCATTAACTTATAGTCAAATACATTTAGTTATACTAATATGTACATTTAGTTATAGTCATATGTACATTTGGTTAAAGTGATATGTATATTTATTTATGCTCATATACTTATGAAGGGACCCTTTTCTGGTTCACATACATGTTAAGTTATATGTAAATTCATGTGGTTGTTAAATCATCCTTGTGTAATAGTTAGTGCATTTTACAGTATAGTGGTGTAGTACATTGTTTTAGTTATTATGTACTTTTGCCATTCCCATTTAGTTCTTTTGGTTTTAGGCAAATGTACATATGATTATAGTTATATGTACATTCAATTTTACTTATATGTGACTTTGGTTTTGTTTGTAATTGATTTAAGCCATATGCCCATTCGGTTCACTCACATGTACGTTCAATTATAGTGGTATATACATTTAGTTTTACTCATATTTACATTCAGTTATAGTAATATTTACATTGTGCTAAGTAATATGTACATTTATTTATGCTCGTATAATTACGCAGGTTAAGGCATTTATTTACGCTTTTATACTTTATTAATTGAAGTAAAATATATGTCTAATGGCACTCTTGCCTCACCCTTATTGAAGGTGACGATGTTTAGTTATAAAATAATTCATATCAATTATGCTTGCCTACTACTTTATTGATACATCAGGGTTCAAACTGCTTGAGTATACAGCATCATCAGCACATGATACAATTTCTTTAATAAAGGATCTCCTGCAATAGCTATAGTAATCATGTGTACCCTATCGATTTTTAAGCTGTAATAGTTATTATTTATTTATTTTATGTTCACCAACCTGTATGATTAGCAATGTGTATGGTTAGTATAAATTATAGATTATGCCTTTGTAATGTAAACAGCCGTAAAATTAAATTAACAACTTTTGTAATTTGCTTCATACCATAATCTTACAATGCTTTTATTGAGAATGGGTTATCAATGTTGGGGAAAAATTTTTCATGGACACTTTTTAGTTATCTCTAAAATAAATACGTTGTTTACTGAGTGCCTGACATGGTGGACATGCATAAAAAAAGATTTAAGTGTCACCTGCATCCTGTTTCCATAATAACACTTGAAATCAATAATGCTACATCTTAGATTATGTACATTGAGTTAGGGATTTACAATTTAATACAACAATATATCGAAGCTATAATAAAAGCTATCATGGATGAATGGATGGCACACCATTACACAGAACAAAATCCATTCTCGAAGAAAGGGAACCAAAAAATTTAGCACCTCCAATCACTTTCAACATATAACAGCTAATTGATCAATTTGCTACCTATGTACATTTAGCTGTTAACATCATACGTACATCCAAAAACAAAGTTGGTCTTCAAGGGCTACCACAAAGGCTATGGATGGTTCAACCTGCATGCAAGTCACCACCATCATTTTGATTACTTTAGTTCTCGTGAACCGACACAAGAATATATATATAAGTTATATAGGCATAACTGATTGTACATATGACCATATAACCCTAAACTATAAGAAAATATCAAAGAGCAATGGTGCACATTACTTGGACTAATGATATAATAATAGCGTAAGATGTACATTTTGACCATAACTAAATAACCCTATAAGCAAAATGGAATGTAATTATGCCTAAGACGCGTATACAAAACAATAAAACTCATATGTATATACCCATAACTGAATGTATAGATCACTGTAACTGAATGTATAGATGACTATAATAGAATTACAGATGATCATAACAAATGTACAAATGATCATATGACCTTTATTATATCATATAAGTATCAGTTAGTTATGCATATTACCAACACTGACTCCATATACAATGTGTAATATATGTACGACCATAATTGAATTTACATATCATTAATAACTAAATTTATATATGACAATAATTGAATGTACAAATGATTATAACTGAATGTACACATAAATCTAACTTAAATGTACAGATGACCATATAACCCTCAATCATATCAAAATGTCAAATAGCAATCATGCACATCACTTGAATTGATAATTCGATAATCACGCAAGATGTACATTTAAGGATAATTGAATGTACATTCGATTATAACTGAATAACCTTATAGGCATAATGAATGTACTTATATGTATGATGCATGTATACAGATGACAATAACTAAATGTACAGTGACCATATGGCCCTAAACAATGCCACATAACTATCACAAAGTTATGTACATTACCTAAAACTGATTATATGATAATCATGTGTAATATACATATGACCATAATTGAAAAATCCTATGGCCATAACTGAATAAATATGCCTAAGATGCATGTCCGAAACACAAAAACTCAAATGTGTACCCTAAACTTAGAATGTCTTCACTAGAATGCAGCTAAGACAATAACCCTAAAGTAAATATTAACTCTAAAAAAGCCAACACTCATTATATAACAATAACATGAAATGTACGTATGACTCTAAATGAATTTACATATAAGCATAACAGACATACACACATAGGACTCACTTTAAACCTTAAACTCTAAACTAACTCTTTTAGAAGTAAAAACAACTCTATACGTTTGAGTATGATGCAATTGTATAATCGTATGACCCTTTCTCAATAATAAAACCAAAACCTAAATGCTATTCAAAATCAATAAATCTGCATATTTGAAGTTCAAACATATGGAAAATACCTTTACTGTCTGTATGACTCTGACTGAATGTACGTATGCATAATACTAAATGTAAAAATAGCTATAACTACATACATATGAGAAATGCTTATGGAAATGAGTATAACTAATTACATATACCCTAAACTCAAGACATTTTAAGTATATATTGTTAGTATATGCCCTATAGCCAATGGGATTAAATGAGGCATATAATAGTTAATAATGCAAACCAATCACTTTAGTTAGTGATTCAAGGTTTTCCTTCATATTAGTGGCATTATTGACAATCATGCAAACATTAATTGGATAAAGCCCATGAAATATAATGGCTTTGCAAAGTTAGTAATAAGTTATGACAATATGATCCTTATGCATCAAAGTCGTGTTCCTAAAAACGTTCATAACCATTGTATTGTCAAGATAAGGCATTGACAATGCACAAAAACTAGCATATGCTAAGCCTCTATGCATTTGATGCATGCAGCTCTTTGATCCATCGATGTTGAAGTATAAAGATACTTAGGGATAGCTATAGGTGCTTGTTTTATGGAAACAAGTTCACTGAATATAGCTCGTATGAGAACTCTATTGGTATAAGTCACTCAAGTATCTATGGAATATGTGTTCATATACTAGTCGTGTATATTAGTCCTCAGACTTGTGATACCAGGCCATCTTGTACGGGGAGTATCATGCTTTAATTCCATCATAAACGAGTCCATAATAGATGGATGCTTGTGGTAAGGTGGTTTTGAGTATGGCAAGAACCATACAAAGGTGAATAAGTGATCCAAAGAGGATTCACCACTTCAAGTAACATCGAAGACACATCCCATATGTTCTTGGCTTTAGTTAACTTGATAAAGTAGTTAGCCAACGTATGATAAATTTAAGAGAAATTGTTTATCTAAATTAATGAGATTAATCAAAAGCTATAGGAACTAATATGTATTGATACAAGAGTAGACACAGCACCATGCTCATGGTTTTTTCGAGAAATATGGTCAAAGGATTAAAGTAAACTAAGAGGCTGGTTATCGAAAGTTTTCTTGAAAGGTCATATCGACTCTTTCTCTATATTGAGTGACCCTAGTGCCTTGCTAGAGGCCAATCTTGGTTATAAATATAAATCACTTAATTAGGTAATTATATTTATTGTTACTATGATAGAAGCCTAATGGGTCAAACACAATAAAATGATCTATTAGATTAAAACCAAGATTTAATTAAGTACAATTTAATTAAATAGAAATGTATAATATGAAATCTAATTAAAGATGCTTCAATATTGCAATAAAGATAAGAATATCTTATCAAGACAATGTCTATTTGTAGACATGGTTTTAGGGATATTATTAAATAAATATAGATAATTGTATTTGAAAAATTAAATAATTATTCAATAATTATTTAATTAATTATTTAATATTATTTACATGAAGTAAATATTGCTTTACTTGGGCTAGAAAATTAAGTATGAATTAAGTTTTTTAACATGTAAATTAAAGGTTTGGGCTAAAAAACTTAATTATCAAGTTAATAGAGTTAGTTGTGAACTGCTTATGTTGTGCTTGCTAATGGGCTTAGCATATGGAATAGCTATCTTTGGTGTGCTATTGGGCTAAAATACTACTATGTTATTATTTGGGCCTAATCTTAGACAAACTAATTAAAATAGTTTTAATTAAGCTCCAAGAAACACTCTATTTGTTGGCACCAACTGTAGGGCTAGTTTAATGGGTTGGTTCATTCATTAAACAATTAAACCTAGTCCATAAGGCCTATATACATAACATGCGTCTTTTTATGATTATGTTGGCTGTCAAAAAACCTTAGGCAAAAGATCTTAGACCCCCCTGAAGCTATTGCACCAACCTCTTTGCTTCCTTAGGCCTTTCTATGCACTAATTGGTATTCTAGTGATCTCAAAGTGTTTTTTCACAAAGAAGGTAGAAAATTAGTTTTCTATCCTAGTGGAATCAATTGGAATCAAGAATTATGATATCTGGATCCATTTATTTATATCTAGCAAAACAACTATTTCTCTAAGGGTGCCTTAGTGCAAACATGATTTTTGAGTGATCTAAAATTGTTTATGATCATGACAAAGAAGAAAATCAATTTTCTAGCCTAAAGGAATCAACCGAAATAAAAATTTTAGATTTTTGGACTTGTTTGCCTCCATATAAGAAATACAACTATTTCTTTACAAAGCTGTTTTCCCAGATTTAGTGCAACAGGCAAGGGAATTATTCCTAGATCAGTTTAGATAAAAACCTGTTGGCTTTATCTCTTTTGTTTAAGGCTTGAAAAGCTTCCTAGCTAGCACTGAGCACCACTGAAACTTATGAAGGCTCCAATAGGTATCTGTATGGATCACTATTAGAGGAAAAACACTTGGATTGCTTTTAACCTCAAGAAGATATCGTAGTAATCAACTCATGATACATTCATGTAGGGATTCGCACTTAGAGTTATAAGTCTCTAAGTAGGTATGGTTCATATCAGATCTATGTTTTTAAATTACAATCCAATCACATGTACATTTCTTCCTAAGATCTTAAGAAAATCCGGATGTTTCTTTGTTTAATTTTTAGTAAATTCTATATGCCTATCTTGATATGCATGAGCTCGAGATTCCCTTTCATATATGAGAATAACTGAACGTACAAATGACAATAACTGAATATACAGATGACCATAAGTAAAAGTGCATCTGACTAAACATGATTGTACCCTAAACCGTATCAGATAAGTAAATACTAATTGTATACATTACCAGCACTCATGAGATGACAAAAACATGTAATATACATATTAGAAAAAAATGTGTCATACAAAATGTACGTGCAAAGTCTAAATCAATGAACATAACAGTATCAAGCGAGCTTTGTAAATAAGACTATAGCTTAATGTTCATAAAATTCTAGTTGATATAATCCTTACATCATAATTGTTAACATATACCGTAATCATGAATCTCACATTTACACATAGGATGTCAAAAAGGTAATTACCTTGGTGTAAGACAATTCATCAAAGACATTCAACAATCACCTGTTTTTAGAGTCATTAAGCATGCCTATTACAATGACAACCATTAAACTATAATATATATATTCATAATAGAACCCTAAAAACGTTAACCATGATAAATGATCCTAGACCAATGTGACTTACAGATCCTAAATGTCCATATAATTCGAATTGTAGCAGGAAAGTACTTTGACACTTGTATCTGGAAGTTTGACACAGCTAAAATAACCAAAATCATTGCAAATGTAATAATAAATGTTCTATATCCAACAGCAAAAAACAATATGATCAATTTATATATCCATTTGTTTATCATGTATTTAGTAGAAAATTCAATTTACATATGGTAATTTATTTTGTCATGTCTAAGGTATTTATATTTATATCAATTTTGATATGTTAATAATTTGTATTATATAGAATTTAAGTGATATATTCACATTTTGTTTTAATAATTTTATACATATCATATTGGTATATTCATGTCTAAATTATCGTATGTAGTAAAAAGTAATATACAATATACCACTATATTCCCCTGCAAGGGAGTAGTGACCTGAAAATTATCCATAGCACCAAGATTAAGTATTAGCCAAAATCAAGGGAAAAAAAATCGCTTTCCAGGTAGTGTTGAAGTATATAATTCAAATAGTTTTCCCCTTTTAGATTTTCTCAAAAGTAGGAATACTTTTATTAAAGATGGAGTGAACACAAATAATAAGATAATACTGGAACACGAATTGAATATGACATAAAAGGGAAAATAAAAGAAAAGAACTTGAATTAAAAGCCGGTGGAGACGTTCTTGCTCGGCACTTGTAAAATTAAGTAACGCATGACTAAATTCCTTCATAATTACAATACAGAAAACCGTTTAAATATATCCACGTTGTGATTAAAATAAATTTAAAAGAGAAAATAATTCTAAAAAAAATAGAATAAAAAAGATAAAAAGGGGAATAAAAGGAAAAAGATGTAACAGCAAGGTTAAAAGACTTTGTCAAATCAGATTGCCTCCTACTCATCATCGAAGGAGCCCTATCGCCACATCTGTTACCCACCTTCTTCGATACAATAGAAGCAAGCAAAATACAAACCAAAATTAAAGAGTACTGGTAGGCTTTCTAGTTCTCAACCGATTTCGCCACAAAAGAGAGATCCAAAATGCGAAATGATTTTTTTCTATTTTATTTTTTAAGTTTCAAATTTAAGAGGTTAAATTCAACTTAAAACAGAAGATAGATTTCAAAAGAAACAGTGAAAAAGCAGGTGAAGTCAAACAAGAACAACAAGAATATATAGATGAAGAAGAGTCGGTTCTAATAAGTTGGGGTTGAAATAGGTTTTGGGGTTGAAAGCTGAAGAAAGGAGGATCAAGGGAGGGAATAAAGAATGAACGATTGAACTTTCATTAAGGGCAAATTGATATTTACGGTAGCCCATCAAGCAATTATAAAATTTCTCATTTCCTTAAATTTAAATAAGATTTATCAATTCACTTTTTTCAGAAAATCTCAGTTCATTGGTTTTAAATGGAATTGTCCTTTGTTTTCAAGCATGCTTCTAAAATCTCAAATTAAGCATTATGGTCAAGTTTGGGATAACTTTTGGTGGGCATTATAGATGTTATATAATTTTTAACAATTTTTATATAACAATGTAAATAATTTCTTTTATAAAATTCTAACAACGAATTGATCATTGGATTAAAGTTCAATTTCATTTGTCAACCATTAGTTTGAACAGTTTGTTTTTTTTTTTTTTTCTGAAGTTGAAAATTTTTTTGTTGAATTTGATCAGTTTTACCAGTCTAGTCGGTTTAACCGATATTAAAAGTTTTGAAACCGGACGGTCAATCTTTGGGTCTAGAAAATAATGCTTTGCTCTTCCAACGCGTTGAACTTTCCAAAAACAAGGAAAAATGGAATCAAACTTCGCATGGCTTTCAACTATATCAAATCACCAACCCAACGATAGATCCAGAATTTTCAGTAATCCCAGATAAATTTATTATAATAATTAGCTTATACTTTTAGATATATTACAGAGCCAAGGAAATTCAAGATTCTTCGCATAGCATATCTAAGGATTTGACGGGTTTCTTTTCTATGTTTTCCTTTTGACTTAAAATCATCAATTAACTACCAAAAAAAAAACGACCACAGGCCGGAAATCAAATGTAGAAGCACCTGCGAAACATCTCCAGAATTATAAAAAGACAGATTTCTCAAATCAACTGATTCTCAGAAGATCCATGTAAGATAACATACAGATCTATACAATAAAAAGATGATTCAGAAAATTAGGTAAGAATTACCGATTTAACTTACCGAGTGCAGGCATGAGCAAAGGACGGAACATAGGATAGAAAAAAGTAAGAAAATGGAGAGAAAGAACTGGAAATTAGTGGAATGGGAGGAGTAGGAAAGATTTACTTTATCCCTTCGTTTTAATTTCTTTCAAAGATTAAAACAATAGAAATCTTTCCACCCATCCCACTTCCAAAAATTTCCGGTCACTCTCTCTCCCTTTCCCCCTTCAGCAGCTTTTAACCAGAAAATAATTAAGCGGAGATCTTGCCAAAGTGTTTTGGGTGAGAGTGAATCGAGGGAGTTAAGAGGCATGGATGGAGTGGGTAGGATTTCCTCAAGCTTACTCTCCCTCCCCTTCCCTCCCCTCTTCGCTTTGCACTGCGGAGGCTTCTCATCCCTAAGCTACCTTAAATAGAGCTGCTACATGTAATAATTATATTTTTTTTTTTCACAAATTCTGACGAATGCCCCAGTACCACTTGATTTGTTTTTCTAAGATGCTGACGAATGCCCTAGCACAACTTTATTTGTTTCTTCGCAAATGGGAATGATTTCTTAAACAATATTTTAATAATAATATATATTTAGGTTAATCATGTCTTTATACAATTTGTTTTTGAATTTATTTTTTATTTTTTATTTTTTCTCATCTTGACGAAGATTAACTTGCATAAATACTTATTTTCAACCATTATTATGATCCTTTGCAA
>JBBYHM010000003.1:6779092-6798674 GCA_038381775.1 Adansonia rubrostipa | reverse complement strand
ATAGGCCTATAGTGTAGGATTTCATATTTCTTTGAAAAAAAATTAACTTTTAATTTTAATTTATTTAGATAATTCTTAATCAGATTATGATAAGGAGTATACTTTATCCTTTTTTATTATTATTAGGATTATGTTTAGGATTTTAAGCTGTTTAAATAAGTCATAATCAGATTAGAATAAGTAATAGACTTTATCCTTATTAATTAGGATTATCATTGTTTAGCTAGGACTCTATGTATTTTAGGCCTATATAAGGTTGCCTCATTCATGTATTTTAGTAGATTGGAATAAAAAAATCCTGAGTTTCTTCACTTTGTGAGAACTTGTTTTTTGTTCTTTAAAAAATAACTCAAATTAATTTTATCAAGGTAACTTGTGGTGATCAAGATTCTTATAACTTTGGTTCTAATTAGCAGATTTGATTAGGGTCAAGTTCTTTTTGCTTAATTTTTAAGATGATCTTAGAGGTCTAATTTCGTCCAATAAGGTTTTAGATTGTGTTTATAGCCTAAGGTTCGCATTATTTGGTGTCAAAACCTTGGTTCTTGAAACTCAGGTGTAATCTATCTTTTAATCCCATTATTTCATTGTATTTCTATTATATATAGTGTTGTTAATCATCTATAAAAAAAGGAAAAAAAAAGTTTCTAGTGTTTTAGCCTTTTTTCTTCTTAAAAAAAACATTGTTATTGCAACATCATATTCATATCTTGAAAAGAATTCTTTGTTTCTTCCTTATTGATTTCTCTTCCTTTGCTATTTCTTGTTGAATTTGTTTCCCTTCATATTTCTTGTTGATTTCACTTCCTTGGTCTTTTGTATTGATCTTATTAACCAAAGTTATAATAACTTCATTATTGCTTACTACTTTGGTAAGATCATAGATAAAGTTCTTTTTAAAGGGCTGATAAGGGGAAATTGAGTGGTAAAAGGAAATAAAGGTGAGAATATTTTATTCGTAACTAATTTTTGCAGGTCTAAATCATGAGAAAAGCCAAAATTGAGTAAAACACGAGTGATTAAGTAACTAA
Organism: Adansonia rubrostipa; assembly: GCA_038381775.1. Classification (NCBI taxonomy): domain Eukaryota; kingdom Viridiplantae; phylum Streptophyta; class Magnoliopsida; order Malvales; family Malvaceae; genus Adansonia; species Adansonia rubrostipa. The sequence goes on along the minus strand of JBBYHM010000003.1, from coordinate 6,797,643 downwards.
TCTCGAGTGTAAACATGTAAGAGAGTGTGTGAGGAAAACCAATCTATTTTATTCTTAACAAATTTTTGCAGGTTTAAAACATGAGTAGTGGAGGAAATAATGCTAAAACTGATATCAAGTTGTTTATGAAGACTGTCCAAGACCAATTCAAGCTTCTAAAGTTAAGGTTAAATAATTTAGAGTCTTTATCTAATCATAGATACTCTAAAAAACAGATGGTTAAGGAGGAGGAATAGAAGGATTCTTATTATGATAAGAGTAATTTTAAGAAGGGTACAAAGACTGTTTCAAAATGAGATAGCAATTTAGGTCGTATTAAGATGAAAATCCCTACCTTTCAAGGAAAAAATGACCCTGAATTATACTTGGAGTAGGAAAAGAAGTTAGAATATGTTTTGGATCGTCATAATTACTCCAAGGAGAAGAAGGTTAAACTAGTAGTAGTTGAGTTCATGGATCATGCTAGAATTTGGTGGGATAAATTTGTGATTAATAACTATAAGAATGGTGAAAGGCCTATTCGATCATAGGAAGAAATAAAGGTAGTGATGAGAAAGAGGTTCATACCTAACCAGTACTATAAGGACTTGTATAGAAAGTTGTAAGGTCTAACTCAAGGATCTATAAATGTAGAAGATTATTGCAAAGAGATGGAGATAGCAATGATTAAGGCTAATATAAAGGAGGATCTTGAGGCAACTATGGCTAGATTCATTGGTGTTTTGAATAAAGAGATAACTGGTGTAGTGGAATTGCATCATTATATGGAGATGAAAGAATTATTGCATAAAGCTATCAAGGTGGAAAGGCAATTGAAGTCTATGGGCACTTCCAAATATGGTTCAGCTTCTAGCTCTTCATGGAAGTCAAATTGGAAAAACAATAAAGCTACCTCAAAACCTAAAGAAGATGCAAAGGCAAAGCATTCAGTTGTTGTTTCTAAAGGTAAAATTGAAACTAAATCATCTTTTAGATCATGTGATGTTAAATGTTTCAGATGTCAAGGATTTTGGCATATCGCTTCTCAATGTCCAAATAAAAGGACTATGATTATTATGGATAATAGTGACATAAAGAATGTAAGTTCAAATGATGATGAAATGCCACCATTAAAGGATTGTAGTGATGTTGACATTGAAGAACCTGTGCTTGGAGATATGCTCATTACTAGGTGTGCTCTTAGCATATAGCCTAAAAAAGATGGTGATGAGGTATAACGTGAACACATCTTTTGTACAAGGTGCCATGTGAATAACAAGGTATGTAGCATGATTATTGATAGTGGTAATTAGACTAATGTTGCTAGTACTTTGATAGTTGAAAGGTTAAATCTGCCAACATTAAAGTATCCAAGACTATATAAGCTGCAATGATTGAATGATTGTTAAAAAGTTTAGGTGACAAAGCAAATGTTAGTTGTAGTCTCTATTGGCAACTATAACGATGAGGCTCTTTGTGATATGGCACCAATGCACGCTAGTCATCTACTCTTAGGTCATACATGGCAGTTCGATAGGAAGGTTACTCATGATTGGTACAAGAATAGATATAGCCTTGTAATGAATAACCCAGTTATTGTATTAACACCTCTCAAACTATTGGATGCATATGAGGACCAGATTAGGATAGCTAAATAGTGCAAGATAAAAAAAAAGAAAATGAGTGCACAAGAAAAAGAAATGAGTGATATAAAAAGTGAATTTCCACAAGAGAGTAAAAAAGCACAGTAGCGTACAATAAGGGGAAAATTCAGAATGTAGACAGCAAAATAGAGAGAAAAATAAGAGAGTTAGTGCTTTCATAAAAAAAAAAGAGATTTAGAGTACTATGTTAGCAAGGTAGCAACTATTTGTACAAAGATGTTTATTTCTCAACTAATGATCTTAACCCTTCTTTGCATAGTGTGGTTATTCTTTGTTATAGCAATTTGCAGATTTATTTCCTGAGGAAATACAACATGGATTATCTCTTTTGAAAGGTATTGAACATCAAATAAACTTCATTCCTGATTCGTCAATCCTTAATAGACTAGCCTATAAAGAAAATCCTGAGGAGACAAAAGAGATTCAAAGGTAAGTGGATGAATTAGTGCAAAAAGGATTCGTAAGAGAGAGTCTTAGCCCATGTTCAATTCCTATGATTTTGGTTCCAAAGAAAGATGGAACATGGCACATGTGTGTTGATTGCTGAGTCATCAATAAAATCACTGTAAAGTATAGACATTCTATTCCTCAGTTAGATGATATGCTTGATGAATTACATGGTTTGTGTGTGTTTTCTAAAATTAATTTAAAAATGGCTATTATCAAATACGCATAAAAGAAGGTGATTAATGGAAAACTGCTTTTAAGACAAAATATGGTTTATATGAGTGGTTAGTAAAGTTGTTTGGTTTAACTAACGCATTAGGCACCTTTATGAGATTGATGAATCATGTTTTGCGTTCTTTCATTGGCAAATTTGTTATGGTTTACTTTGATGATATTTTGGTATACAATAAAATTTTGCGTGACCATGTTAAACATTTGCCTACTATTTTTTAGTACTTTAAAGGAGCATAAATTGTATGCTAATCTTAAGAAATGTGCGTTTTGGATGGAATTTATTGCTTTCCTTGGTTTTGTTTTGAGTTCGCAGGGAATAAGTGTAGATAAAGATAAGGTTTGGCAATTAGGGGCTTGCCAACACCTAGAAACGCGAATAAGATAAAAAGTTTTCATGGTTTAGCAAGTTTTTATAGAAGGTTTGTGAAAGACTTTATTTTTATTGTAGCACCTTTAAATGAACTTGTTAAAAAGAATATTATGTTTAAGTGGGATGATGTGCATGAGAAAGCTTTTAATATTTTGAAATATAAGTTGATTAATGCACCTTTGCTATGTTTGCCTAGTTTTGATTAAGTTTTTAAGGTTGAATGCGATGCATCTAGAATTGCAATGGAGCTATTTTTATGCAGGATTCCAAAGCGATTGCTTATTTTAGTGAAAAGCTTAGTGGGGCAGCATTAGGCTATCCTACTTATAATGAGGAGATGTATGCATTAGTGAAAACTCTACAAATATGGCAGCATTATCTATGGCTAAAGAATTGAAAATCCATTTTTATCATAAGAGCCGAAAGTATTTGAAATCTTAAGGTAAGCTTAATAAGAGGCATGCCAAACGGTTAAAGTTTATTGAGACGTTTCTTTATGTTATCAAGTACAAGAGTGGAATTGTAGCGAATGTTTTGTCTAGAAGGTATGCATTGCTTATTTCATTGCAAACTAAATTACGTAGTTTTAAGTTTATTTAAGACTTGTATATTAATGATGTTAATTTCAGCCAAGTATGGGAATGCATGTTCTAACTATGGTGAGTATTATAGGCATAGTGGATTCTTGTTAAGAAAGATAAATTGTGTGCGCCCATACATTCTTTGCATGAAATGCTGGTTAAAGAGACTCATAGAGGCAGTCTGATGAGGCATTTTTATGTGCAAAAGACTTTAGATATATTGCATGAACAATTTTATTGGCCTAATATGAAACATGATGTGCAATCTTTTGTGATAAGTGTATAACACGTAAAGAAGAAAAATCTAAAGTAATGTCACATGGTTTATATACACCTTTACCTGTGCTTAATCAACCTTGGATGGATTTTGTATTAGGGTTGCCTATGTCTCAAAGTGGTAAGGATAGCATACTTGTTGTTGTTGATAGTTTTAGTAAGATAACGCATTTTATTGGATGTTTAAAAACCAATGATGCAACACATATTGCTGATTTGTTCTTTAAAGAAATAGTACGTTTGCATGGATTGCCTACAACAATAGTAAATGATAGAGATGTTAAGTTCTTAAGTCATTTTTGACATACATTATGGAATAAGTTAGGATTAAACTCTTATTTTCTACTGTTGCATATCCTCAATCAGATGGACAAACTGAAGTAGTCTTTATTATGTGCTATCATTCAAAATAACTTAAAACAATAGGAGGGATGTTTGCCTTATATTGAGTTGCATATGATAGAACTGTTCATTCTACTACTTCTTATTCTCTTTTTGAAGTTGTGTATAGCTTTAATCCTTTAACTCTTTTGGATATCTTGCCTTTGCCTACTAATGAACATGCTAATTTGGATGGTAAAAATAAGGTAGATTTTGTTAGGGATTTGCATGCCAAGGTTCGAGCTAACATAGACAAGAAGAATGACCAATATGCACGGAAGTAATAAGGGGCATATTAAGGTCATCTAAAAACCTTGAGATTGGGTTTAGGTTTATTTGCATAAAAAGGGGTTTCCCACTTAAAGGAAATCTAAGTTGCAGCCTAGAGGAGATGGAACTTTTTAAGTGTTAGAAAGGATCAATAACAATACCTGTAAGCTAGATTTACCAAACAGCTATGGTAATGTTTGTGCTACCTTTAGTGTTGCTAATTTATCTTTGTATGATATTGGTGATTCAAGGACAAATCCTTTTGGTGAGCGAGGGAATGATGGAGATCAACTTGCACAAACACTTATTTCCAACTATTATCATGATCCTTTGTGAGGAATTAGAGGTCCAATGATTGGGGCAAAGACTAAATGCATGAAGCACGCTTTGTAAGGACTAATCATAGAAATGCAAGCAAAGGAGGCTGTTTAAGATGAATCAGATGCATTACCAAGATTAATCACTTTTTTACATAGTGTTAAGGCTGAAAAGGGTAAAGAATAAAGCTTGGAGCCCAATTCAAATGCTCAAGATGAATGGAGCCCAATTTGCATGTATTCATCGGCTAAAGTTTAGGATTTGATATTTTAGATTTGTTTTGAATAAAAATTTGACTTTTCAATTTTAATTTGTTTAGATAATTCCTAATCAGGTTATAATAAGGAGTAGACTTTTTCCTTATTCATTAATATTAGGATTGTGTTTAGGATTTTAAGTTGCTTAGATAAGTCCTAATCAGATTAGGATAAGTAATAGAATTTATCCTTATTGAATAGAATTGTCCTTGTTTAGTTAGGACTCTACATAATTTAGGCCTATATAAGGCTACCTTATTCATGTAATTCAGCAGATTGGAATAAAAAAATTTTGAATGTTTCTTCATTTTGTAAGAATTTCTTCTTTGTTTTTTAAACAAGACTCAAATTGATCTTATCAAGGCAACTTGTGGCGATCAAGATTCTTATACCTTTGGTTCTAATAAGCAAGTTTGATTAGGGTCAAGTTCTTTTTGCTTGATTTTTAAGATGATCCTAGGGGTCTAATTTCATCAAATCAGATTTTAGGTTGTGTTTTCATCCTAAGGTTCGCATTACATCCTTTCTTGCAGTAGGAGTTTCATAATCTAGTTTAAATAAATTGTTATGTTAAAACCTTAGTTAAGTTGGTTAATGCAATCATCTTTAAAATGTGCCATCAAGTAAGTATAAGATTAAAATCTTAGCACATTTGCAATCTTTTCTCTATTCTCATACTATAACTTCCTTTCCACCAAGAAAAAAATTATAATGTCAACATTTTATGTTAAATTATAATCTCTATTATTATAAGATTTTTTTATTGAATTTGATATCAGATTATGTGACATCTAGTTGACAAAATTATATAAACCAAAAAATAAAATAAAATAATATATATTTATAAAGATTTTTATGGCTTTTTTTATATTTTAAAATTTAAGACTAAAAATAAATATTTTTATAACTACTCGCATCTTCTTAATTAGGTATATGAATTTTTATTTTGTAAAAGATCTCTTGGCCATTGTTCAGCCTATCATATATAGCCATTTTTAGCTTATTTGATCTTGGTTTGGACCGTCACATGTTGGCAATAAAATGCCAAAATACCACCCTTAAAAGCTTTGCTTTAAGCCACCCAATCAGCCTTTGAATCCAAACCTACTAGCTATTTTGTTTCACCTGCCTTTTGACTTGGGACCAAGTATATTTGGGGCAATTTTTTGCCCCATCAAATGAATTCATTTTCAGCCATTAGCTTCAGATTTAAAGGCCATTAAGGTAACTTTTTAATGCCACAACCCTTGCTTTTTTATTTTTAGTTCTTTAGGCCTTTATCCAACTTTAGGTTCATTACTACCTTTGGCTACCTTCTATATTCTGCAGTAAATAGCTCTAATTGTAGTGATTGTTCAGTAATAATCAAATTTGTTTCAGGCCAATGAGCTTAAGAATAAAATGTTATTTAGTTATCATTCCAACTTATAGGTTACACATTTTTAGAGTTCATTTAGGTTGTAAATGAACTAGATTGTCGATTGCTATTTGGGTCCCCTGCATCTAGCAACTAAACTGAGTTTTCTAGTTTTTTTTTCCTATCATTTGAATCCATTTTAAGTTAATAAGCTCCAAAATAAAACCTTATTTAGTTAGCTTTCAAATGGTGTAGGTTTCATATTTTTAAAATCTATTTAGATAGGGAACAAAATAATTAATCATAACATGCGCAAGATGTCTGTGCATTCATCTAAGTTTCCATATGTCTTATTATGACTGATCTTTGAGATGTTCAAACAGCTCAAATTAGGAAATGATCATGGGACTTTAGGAAAGTTAAAAAGGCATTTAAATGCCTAATATCATGTGTCCTAATGTGCCAGTGTAAACTCGACACTTTAAACTTGCCAAGATTTTTTCTTTTATGTCAAGACTAAGTTCTCAGAGTGAATTGTAAACTAGGATCAACCCTAAATGGCTATTTTGAAATGAACAAAAACACTTGGAGTCACCACCAATCTATTTTAGCGAGGACATTAGTCACCAATCAAAGCTCCTCTTTTGACAGCTATAAAACCCTCATGTCATAACATATCGACAACATGCCCTTGAGAAAATCCTCACGAAGCAGAAATCGTGCATGACTTAATGTGTACGTGTAGGAAATGATAAAATTCTTGACGAAAAAATGTCCTCTCGATCGGGACTTTTTCATTTGAACATTAAAGAGGGAGACCGTTGGATGAATCGCTTGTCTTACTAGTCCTGGATGCCACCATAAAGTGGCCAACACTTAGAGTTGCCACTGATCATTTGGGTTAGGCATGAATAGATGCCTATTGAAACTAATATTCCAAGTTACAAATTAAAAGTTGATTCCACGGTCTACATAGTCAAAAGATTCATTAGTTAGGCTCGGTAATTGGTTAAGTGCAGGAAAAGATTACTATCTCGCGATGCCCGAAATTGATACCCCTATCCATGTCTTAGTTTCAATTTCCTTAGTTTTGACTTGTCATTATTAAATATAATCCCCTTGCATAAATAAATTTTGTATGAAATGGTAAATCCTGGTTTTAAAGGAAATTTTCATCACGAATGCATCTTGAAGAGCTAGGAAACATAGAGATTTTTGATAGAATAATCTCTGGATTTTTAAAATTTAAATATTCAATGTCAAGCATTAAAGAGATATTGACACGAAACACTGTCTTGTAATTTTTTAAAAAACAATTTCAAAGTATGAATGAAAAAATGGACTCCATAAAGGGAAACATGTTAATAAGAAGAAAAATGAGATAATGTCGCATAAAATAAATCACATAAAGAAAAAAAGAAAAAGGAAATATGCAAATGCATTTTGTAATTGTCATAGATCATCTAGAAATAACCAAGCTAACAAATTTTTAGATGCATTTGGATCCATTGGTTGACTAAGGCATGAAAATCATGAAAACTGAATTCAAATTTTGAAAAGTCTGAAAAGAATCTGAGAAAAAAATTGGACTTTTGATGAATATTTTTGAAGAAAAGCAGGGTAGAATATCCTATCAAAAGACAAGTTTAAAGTATCCTTGAAGGTGAAAATTTTGATTGTTTTAGAAAGATGGGATTGAAAGACTTAAATGGATAAAGGTTTGATATTTTCCTAAAAGATGACATTTTAGACAATTTTTGACAAAATTAATGACTTTTTATTTAAAAACAAGAAATTTGACAAAATAAGGTAGGTGTAAATTAAAAAATGCTTACGCCTTGATCTGAGCCTAAAGAGGTTGATGTATATTTTTGACCCAACAGGGTTGGTCGAACTCATTTAGGGGCATCCGAATGCCTTGAAGTGAGAATTTTGGAAAATTTTGATAAATGCTGAAACAGGGACAACATCATACTATCCCCATTTTTTATTTTATTTTGGAGTGATCTTAGGGTTTTAGGAGTTGGGTAAGGTACCATTAGAAAGGTGACTTAACAAGATTTGAAGTAAAAATATTTCAAAAATTATGGAAAATCATTTTCAGAGAGGAAATAATTTTTGAAGTTGGGTTTAATATGGCACTGATAGTACATGCAGAGAAAAAGGTGCAGCAAATTTAAAAAATTATACTCGACTCCTTTGGAATCATTAAATTGCAAACAATGCCTTTTATAAAAGGGAATTTCACTAACTTTTTGCAAAAAATGTTTGAAAATTCCAGAAAGATTGTCCAATGGGCCAAAATAGCATAAACACAGTGTAAATCACTGAATCCAGGGGTTTTAAACAATAAAGGTTTAAAAGATCATAACTTACTCATCCAGAATGATTTAAAGGTAATCGAGACACTATTGGAAAAGTAGTTTGATGTGCCCTTTAAAGAAAAAAATAAAAAAGTTTTAGAAAAATGCTTTATGGCTTGAAAATGATTTTTCTAGTTAGGGACACAGTGCTGCCAATTCTGAACAGGGGAAATTTTGGTTTTTTATGTTTCCTAAAACTAGACTCAGACTATAGACGTTCGAATGTCCATGACAAAAATGGGTTAGTGACTATGGCTTTACAAGTTTATCTGCATAATCCTAGAGTAGTTTAGGATGATGCAACAGCTAATTAACCACGTCACTGGTAAGGGGCTTTAGACAATAAAATCAAAGCACAAACAACTTAAGACAAGTGAAAAAGACATTTTTATTTTATGAAAATTAGATCGTTTTGAATCCATACATTGAAAGCTTGGTTTTTCCCAAAGATTGGAAGATCTATTGATAGAAAACATTAAGGATATATTAATCCCCATTTATTGAGGTTTATGTGACCTAGCTGGGGGGTTTTGAAAAATAGGTTTTCACACAAGGACAAGACATCAAGCAAGCACTTTTAATTAAGTAAAACACCCAAACATGGCATCAAAAGCCACAAACATGTTAAAGCATCAATAAGACACCATTTTTATTAAAAAAATGTTATAAATGCAGGAAAAATATGAGTAATGCATGGACATATTAAATGTGTTTATGGAGGCATGAAATATGGTATAAACGTGGAGGAAAATGTTTTCATGGGATGGGCTTGTGGTGAAAGTTTCAGTGACAACATAAAACATGATTTTTAGGCAGGAAAAATGCATGAACTTGTTAAATATGCTTAATGAAGGCATAAACATGATATGAGCATGAAGGAGAATGTTTTCGTGACATGAATATAGGATGAAAATTTCATGACAACATAAAGACATGAGTTTTAGGTAGGAAAAATGCATACACTTATTAAAATGTGTTTATGGAGGCATAAAACATGATATGAGCATGGAAGAGAATGTTTTCATGATGAACATAGAATGGTAATTTCATGACAACATAAAGACATGATTTTTAGGACAGAAAAATGCATGAACTACCAAAATAAGTTCATGAAGGCATAAAACATGTTATAAGCTTAAAAGATGTTTTCATGTCATGAACATGGGCTAGAAATTTCATGACAATAAAAAGACATGATTTTTAAGGATGCATGCATGATAAGGCATAAAGGAAAATGCATGGAACCTACAAGAGGTCATGGTTGCGTAAAAGGGTCACTAATATGGTGAAAAACATGAAAATAGTGACAAAATAAAGAAAAAAGCTAAGAAAATATACCACCAAGAGTTCTATTAACTTGCTCTCCTAAAAGATGAATTTTGTTTGCAAGCAAATATGTTGCTTTGAAGCTTTTTCTTACTTGCTATGAGTTATATAAGAAGAAAAATAAATAAGAGTGGCTTAAAATGGTGTTTTGCGAGTGTTTTTTGGGGTGGTATGGTGAGCTATGAGATGAGAATATTTTAATGTTGATGGTGGTTGTTGAGACTATTTTTGGGATAGTTGAAAAATATATGTGTGTTCCATCCCTCTCTTAAGCCAAAGTTGGCCTTATATGACCATGTGAATAGTGAGGACAAAATGCTAAAAGCAAGGGCATTTTAGGATTTTTATGTATGTACCTCATATATGGACAAGGTGCTATGCTCAATTGCTATTCAATTCCATTGGCTTGCTCAACAACAATAATGGATTAATGTCACTTTATGCAATTAAACCATGAAAAGGTACCAAAGTGCCTTCTAATAAATTGCATTAAGTTGTGAAAATATCCCTTGTCATGGCTATTTGGGCCTGAAAAATGTAATTGATCCAATCAGGGGTCTAATGTCTGGTATGAATTTGGATGATCTTTTATGCAAAAAAGTGGTCCAATTTATGTTTTAATGTCACAGTGCAAAGCAATGAAAATGTCATAAACTGGGCCATTTTGCTTTTGTACATTGATACAATGCACTTTATATCAATACACAAAACAAATTTTAACTAGATGTATCGATACAATAAAGAATGTATCAATCTAATGAGCTCTATATTGATACACACACTTTTATGTTGATACATTTTGGGAAAAAAAATCATGATTTTAGCCATTGCCAAGCCTTTGTATCGATATAAATGCTGATGTATCAGTACCACAAACAATTGTATTGATACCTGGCCTCCTATATCAATACAAACAATGGATTTTTGGATTTTGATGATAAAGAGGTCTTGTATCGCTATCTAAAGGTCATGCATTGATACATACTCATGCAATTATGAATTTTATGATCTTTGGCTCTTCAAACACCTTACCTTTGCTAAGAATGATGGATGACTAATCCACATTTGTTCAAATAACCTCAATGATCCCCTAAATAAGAATCCTTGGTACCTTGGATAATAGCCTGAACAAAGTGGTGTAGGAAATCCTTGGCTCATGCTTATCGATAGAAACATAAAAATTTAATCAGAATTAAAGATACACAATAGAATTAAACAAAGAAAAACTCAAATTTTTTAGGATCTTAGGAAAGATGTATATATGATTGAATTACAACTTAAAACTCATAGATATGTTAAAAATCATTCCTATTACAACTTAAAACTCATAGATATGTTAAAAATTATTCCTACTTAGAGACTAGGAACTTTAAGTTTGTCTATTTCTCCACGAACACACAATGGTTTGACTAGTACGATCTTTTTTTGAAGCCAAAAGCAGAATAAGTGTCTTAACTCTAACAGTGATCCATACAGATGCCTACTAGAGCCTTCATGAGATCTGGCAGCCCTCTAGTGCTATCCAGAAGGCTTTTCCAGCCTTAACTAAATGGTATATATAGCCAACAGGTTTAGATCTAAAATGATCCAGGAACAATTCCCATGCTTATTAAGCTAAAAAAGAGAGAAGACAGCTCTATAGGAAAGTAGTTGCTTTCATAGATGCAGGCAAATAAGTCCAAAAATCTTAATTTTTGATTTTGGTTGATTCCTTAAGGCTAGAAAACTGATTTCCTACCTTTGTTATGATCAAAAACAATTTTTATCACTCAAAAACCATGTTTGCACCAAGTTCCCTTAAAAAAGTAGCTGTTTTGCATAGATAACAATAAATAGATCTAAAGATTATAATTCTTGATTTTAGTTGATCCACTAGGATAGAAAAGTGTTTTTCTACCTTCATGGTGATCAAAAGCACTTTGAGATCACTAGAATACCAATCGACGCATAGAGGAGCTTAAAGAAGTAAAGGGGTTGGCATAATAGCCTTTAGAGATATTTAGAGTTCTTAGCCTAGGGTTTTCTAATAGCGAACTTACTCTCAAAAAGACTTATATATAGGCTTCATGGACTAGGTTTAACTATTTAATGAATGAATCGACCCATTAACCTGGCTCTACTAGTAGTGCTAACTTAGAGTGTTTATTAAAGCCCCATTAAAATTATTTTAATTAGCTTATCCAAGATTAGGCCTAAATAGTAACTTATTAATATCTTAGCCTAATAGCACCCCGCAGATAGCTATTCAATGCACCAAGCCTATTAGCAAGCTCTTAGAGTAATTTATGACTAAACTTCCTTAACTTGAAATTTTAATATCTTAGCCCAAACCCCTAATTTATATGTTAGAAAATTTAATTTATAATTAAATTTTCTAACCCAAGTAAAATAATTTTTAATTCATATAAATAATATTAAATAATTAATTAAATAGTTATCAAATAATTATTTAATTTTCCAAACATAATTTTTTGGCATTATTTAATAATATCCCTAAACCATGTTTGTAAATAGACAGGACATTTTTAGCCACATTAAGATATCTCTAATTAGATTTCATAAATCTAATCAATTTCTTAAATTATTCTTAATTGAACTTATTTAATTAAGTCCTTATGATTGTAACTTTTTTTAATTCACACTTAATTGAATCCTAATTTTAATCAATAGATCATCTTATTGTGTGGCACCCATTAGGCTTCTATTACAAAGGCAATAAATATAATCACCTAATTAAGTGTATTTATACTTATAAGCTAAGATTGGCCTTCAAAATGGCATCATGGCCCCCTGGAATGGAAGAAGAGTCAATATGAACTCTTACAAAACCTTTCAATAATTTGCCCTTAGTGTACTTCGGCCCTTTCACTAGATATCTTGGAAAAACCATGAGCATGGTGTAGTTTCTAGTCATGTGTTAATCCACATTATTTCCTATATCTTTTAGTTAACCTCATGAATTTAGAGTAATAATTTATCCTAAAAATGGGGTTCTATAGTTACCCCTCTTTGGCTATTGTTAAGTATTAGGAATAAGCAAATATCGATAAGCGCTATTTTGATTATGCCTTATGTTCTTATGATAAAAGACCAAACTTAAAATGGCAGTAAGATAAAAATATTATTTTAGAAGTAATTCCCATTTCTGCAAGAAAGTAAGTTTGAATTTTTAGATGAAAGACCTAGACTCCTAGGTTCAACTTAAAAGTGACAAAGGTCTTTCAATGAAAGATGTAGCTATGATCTTAGGCTTGACTTATCCCTAGGTTTAACTTAAAGTGATAGAGATTTTTAGATGAAAGACCTAGATTATGATCTTAGGCTTGACCTAGGTTTGACTTACAAATGATAGAATGCCAACGTGCCAGATAATGACTAACAACATTGGACTTTGAAAGGATTTCTTGACAAAGGTGTTTGGATGAAAAAACTAGACTATGATCTTAGGCTTGACCTATCCCTAAGTTTAACTTAAGAGTGACAGAATGCTAGCGAGCTTGATCATGATCAATTTGACAACATTAAGCTTTGAAAGAATTTCTTGATAAAGGTTCTACCAAGAGTTCTTAACCAAAGTTCTCAACAGAGATACTAGGTAAAAGTTCTTGGTACATGATCTTGGCAAATATTCTAACCAGGCTATACCTATTGGTATTTCTATTGAAAATAAAAGTCCTTATGAGAGGGGCAGCAAATATCCTTGAAAGAGGCTTGAAAGTTTCCTATTTGAGGCATTTTCAAAAGAGGCTCTAAAGCACTTGGTGAATTATCCTTGAGAGAAGTTTTTGGAATATCATTAATAGTGGCTTTGAAGTTTTTAAATAAAACATCCTTAGGAGAGGCTTTGGAGGTTTTTTTGATGAAACATCCTCAAAACAAGTTTTAAAGGATTTTTAATGAAACATTCTCAAGAGAGGTTTTGGAAGTTTTTAAAATATCCTTAAGAGAGCTCTAAAGTTTTTGAGTAAAATATCCTCAAGAGAGGCTTTTGAGGTTATGCAAAAACATCTTCAATAGAGGTTTTGGAAGTTTTTTGTGAAATATCCTTCAGAAAGACTTTGAAAGTTTTTAATGAAATATCCTTGAGAGAGCTTTTAGAGGTTTTGCTAAAGTATCCTCAAGAGAGGCTTTAGAAGTTTTTTTTTGAAATATCATTAAGAAAGGCACTGAAAGTTTTTAATAAAATATCCTTAAAAAGCAAGGCTTTACAAGTTTTTGAAATATCCTCAAAAGAGGCTCTGAAAGTTTTTAATAAAAATCCTCAAGTGAGGCTTTGGAGGTTATGTTGAAATATCCTCAAGAGAGGCCTTAAAAGATTTTTGAAATATGCTCAAGAGATTTTTGGCAAACATTCTCTAGAAAGGAAACACAATGTATGTCATCAATGTGATGTCAAGGCATAAACGCCATATTATATGGTGTCAAAATACTTATATGCATGAAATAATGCACATGCATCTGAGGTAACGATTATGAATATGAATGTATAGGGTGTACAGGCCAATGAATTGACCAATCCTTAAGAATGAAAATTATAAAAAGCTTTAAAGGATTTTTAATGAAACATCTTCAAGAGCTATTGATTGTTTCATCATGTTTTTTAAGAATGCTTAAAATTCATCAAAAGGATAATTTCCTTAAGGATGGGTTCATCAATTAACTTAGTTCTAATAGAAAGGGTGTATGACCCAGATTCAATGTTTAAGGGTGATCGGATTAAAGATAATTTTTTGTGGGGTTTTTATCTTTTATCTTTTTAGATTTCGTCGTTTCCTGGCTTTGTGTTCCTTTATTCTTGATTTTGCTTTTGCCTTTTATTTTTTTTCTTTTTTTTGGCACTTTGCTTTTACTTTTGCTTTTGAAAGATTTTTTTTACCTTTTAAAGGGAATTCTAGATTATGGAAACATGGTCCATTCCATATTTTCCCCTTGATATTAGGCACTTTCTTATTCGTAGAAGTAAGTGTCTGCCCTATTTTCCATAAAAGGTTTTTCATGGCCCCAATATGGTGGTGACCCTTCATGAGGGTTTCTTTTGAAAAAAAAATTGGATAGGCTCAACGGGGTAGCAAAGTAAAGTTTTCTAACTTGTGAAAAGATGATGAAAGATGGCCATTTTTCATCTCAAACACAACAATGTGAAATGAAGAGTCATTCTTCGAAAAAAAGTTATTTTGAAAAAAATTTTGAATGCCTTAATCACGTAGTGTGTTGTATTCAATTTTTCATTTTGTTTTTTCTCTTTCCAAATGCTTGCCTTAATTTTCTTTTTCATTCCACATGCTTGAGCATGCCCCATTTTTGTTTGTCACTGATGGGAAATCATGTAATGTCGAGCTATAGACTATAAGGAATATTTTGTGTTCTATTCTTGAAAGATTGCACTGACAAAGAATTCTAGTTTTAGAAAATCAAAATGATAAAGAAAACTAGGAACAAGAGGCTGTGGTGGCTCCACAAGATGCATCTTAAGCAAAGCCTTTAGGAAATGGTTTGGAGGTATTAAATTGATCGAAAGGGATATGGTCCAAGGTTTTTTGCTAGGGACACAGGGTAATTTTATAGTGTTGCCCCAAAATGTGATCTGAAAAGCTTATGGGGTGGGATTTTGATGCCTAAATTTTGATCTGTTAAGAAAAATGGATGGTTTTTGCACAATCTTGATACATATTAAATTACCACTGTTAAAATTGTAGAAGAAAAATCATATTTGTCAGATTTCGAAGAGAGTCTATAAATTTTAAAAAATTGTCTTTCTTACTCCTTGCCTGAGTCAAAGCCTTTGCTTGTTTGATATCTCTAGTATAGCCGTGCATTTTGTGACACTTAAAAATGATTCTCTGAAGTATTGAGCTTTTCAATTAGTTAATTTTATACATGGGAAAACTTTAAAGAATGCAATCAATCATCGGTATTCTTGAGACATTCTAATATCATGATTTCATTAAACACTTGATTCAACATTCAAAACATGTTCATTTCATGAAAATAACAATGTCAATCCAAGGACAAAAGCTTTCTACATAAAGTATGCCAAATTAGAATGCACCTATTAACCTAGATTCACTTGTCTTGCCTTATAGTTGATCAAAATCCAATAACCTTGCTATGACCAATTACTATATTTTTTTCTTTAAAACCCCACGCTCTTCTATGGAATGCCCCATGTTTCCTATGTGGTAGCCATAAGTAACAGTGGTATCATGGCCTTTTAGGTAAGGTGGCTTCAAAGGCTTAGAGTAAATTGGTCTAAAAAACTAATCTTGGATAACCTAAAGGAATAACTTTATGTATGATACTAGAATCAAGTTTATGGAGATCTTGTCCTGACAGCCCTGCTATCTTTTTAGAATATTCTTTAACCCTTTTGGCCAATGGACATGTCTAATGGGAGTATGGGCATTAAGTTGTGCATTGGAAGAAATGCTAATGAGCTAAAACTTAAGTAAGGGTTAGATGCAACATTACCCTTAGGTGGGTGACTAGGTTGACATGTAGCATACAGGTGATGTAAGGTGGAACCCTTTATTGGTTGTCCTTCATAGATCAAGGCTTAAGCCTCTTCTATTTCATTTGGAGGTGCCTTCATTCCCTTAGCTTTAGGGTTTTGCCTGTTTTGACCTTTTAACTTTTGAGTGCATTTTTAATCATCTCCTCGGACATAACAAGTTGGTATAATTCCTTGTAACATTCCCTATGAGCTTTTTGTGGAAAGAAACATGCATTAATTCAATGAAATGCCTAGTCATTTTTTAAGTCAAGGTTAGATGTACTTGTGTAGCCTACTGTTAAAAGTTTTTAATGGTCTTTTTTTTTAAAATTTTGTGATAGAGAAACAATCGGGAGCCTAATCAGAGACATGTTGATATTAATCTAGAAATGCCTTAGCAAGGTTAACTCACTGGCTCTTAGCTCTTTCCACCTCATTGCACCATTGAGCTTTTGCCCTAATCAAGCTATTTTGGAAGTAATGATTAGGAGCTTTTCATTATCCTCATACTTGGCCATCTTTTTAATGTACATTTAAATATGATCAGTAGGATTTGTAGTCCTATTATACTTCTCAAAATCTGGTGCTTTGAACTTTAGAAGGATGATTAGGTTAGTTAAAAAAGTGAGGGAACTGACATTTATGGTCCCAAAGCTATCTATTCCCTCTTTGGCCTTGACCTTCTTTTCCAAATCTTAATATTTACTGGTGTTCTTGGATGCACTAGCAGGTTTTAAACCGTTTGACTTTTCATGTTACACTAAATGGTCTGAGTCTGAGACTGTGAGATCAATTGGCAAAAATCTTATGCCTACCTCATGGCATCCTTGGGGTAATTATGGAGCTATTATAGAGTTCGTAGAGATGATCGAGTGTTTTGGAAAAATTAAGATTTGATGAGGCTACTATTTTTGGGTATCCCATCGTAATTAAGTACAGCTTTGGTGCCACCATTTGGATTGCTTTAATGGTTTTATTAGTTTTATGACTTAACCTTGGATTGCTGGTTCATTTCCTATGTTCATAGCACCAGTCTAACCTTTTTCTTTCACTGTAGTCATTAATGTTTGTATTAGCTTTATGACTTGAGCTTGTATCTTGTTTTGCCCCCAGAGCATTTGATCTTTTGGCTCTTTATAAATAAGTTTGAGTCCTTTTGTGTGGGCTGATCACTTATTTTCCATGACCAATGATTTAACCAATTTTAACACCTCCCTAAAGGATAATGAAGCTTCATTTAGACAAGTTTTTTGCATCCATGGACTATCACTCTACCCCTCAGGTTTGTATGCCATGAATGGGTGTATGCATATATTTAATGAATGCAATGGTGATGTTAATGTATGAGATGAAATGATGACATGCACATGAAAAGTTTGTCATGGAGATTTACCAATAAGGTTACTAATGGCATCATTGAGTAATGTATGGTATGCATGAAATGGACATAAATATACAAGAAATCTCTTCACCAATAAGGGCTCTACTTTGACAAGTTTTAAGCTTTTTACTAGGGGAGTTTCGTAACTTTCAAGAAAAATATTTTAAAAATTCAAAAAATCATTCGATGGGCCAAAATGACCCAAATAGAATGCAAATCATTGATTCCAAGGGTTCTAGACAATATTAGTTCAAAAAAATCATAACTCCTCATCTAGAATGATCCAAAGGCAAACAAGATACCATTGGAAATGTAATTCGATGCCTTTTAAAGTAGAATATCAAAAAATTCTAGAAAAAAATCATTCAAGGTTTGAAAATGATTTTTCAAGTCATGGTTATAATGTTGCTAAGGAAAAAATAGGACATTATTTAATTTTTTTCAAGTTTCTTGGGGTTAAACTTGAGCTATGGACATCCAAACATTTGTGACACAGAGAAAAGGGTGACATGAGTGTCATGAGTTCATTCCAAAATTTTAGAGTAGTTTAGGATAATGAAACAACCTATTGACTATGCCACAAACAAATGTGTTAAACTTTAAGGTCAAGGCCTAACATTTTTAACAAATAAAATGGTTATTTTTTCTCAAAAATAGTATTTTTGAGCTCTTTTAACCATGAATCCAAAGTTGAAAAGCTTGATTTTGTCCCCAAGACTAGAGGACTAGTTTATTGAAAACATTAAACCCATGCTAGTCTCCATCTGTTGGAGGTAGCATAACATTAAACCCATGCTAGTCTCCATCTGTTGGAGGTAGCATAGACTTAACTTGGGGCATTTTCATTAAAAATCAAA
>JBBYHM010000003.1:6728450-6747887 GCA_038381775.1 Adansonia rubrostipa | reverse complement strand
TTTTATTTAATCAATAGAAAATTTATTTTTCTAGTGTTACAATGGAACTCAATATGTAGTTGAATTATTTTCTTTTCTTTTCTTGATTTAACGATATTTGAGTTGTTTGTTCAATCTTATTCTTAATGCTTCTAGTTGATTGGCCACAATTAAATTGATTTGATAACTTCATTGAACTTGGAAAAGAGAATTTTGTGTTTAGACATGGATTGAATGACAAGTATTTCATATTCATTTATTAGGGTGAATTGATCTGAATATTAGATAGGAATATACAAGCACGCCATATGCAACTATATTAGAGTCTATGCTTAATGAGTTTTTCTTAACTCGATTAGCATGGGAATATAGTAAATTGATTAAGAGAGATATTTTTTATAAGGCCATTGGAAGATACTTATAAATAAATTAGAACTCTAGATTAGCAACTCATTATTATTAGCCAAGTTAGGAGAGTAAGTATTTATTCAAATGAAGTGTTGAGGGAAATTGAATCCTATGCTTCTAGTATTATTATTCTTATTATTATTATTATATTTAGTTTTATTTTATAATTTTTAATCATTTGATTGAATTAGGATTAAGTTATTTTAACTTTAACATTTAACAAATTTGATACAATTCCTTATAAGAACGATGCTTTACTTCATCTCTATATTACTTGTTATGATACATGCATTTGTATGGTGGAAATTTGGCAACGTGGTGAAGGGATATACATAGACATATGGCATAGACTATCAAGGGACATTCTGACCGGTGGCAAAATTGAACACGATAAGGGTCTTGTTATCACGGGCAGCAAAATTAGATTTGCCACTACACTAATTCGATGTGAAGAATGTTAGCTTATATGAGGATCTTAAAGAAAAAGTGTACATGGATATTCCACCAGGCTATACTCCATCGTCAGGAACTGGAATTGTCTATAAGCTACAGCGACAATTGCAAACAGTCACCTTGAGCCTGGTTCGAATGCTTTAGCTCCATAGTGAAGAAATATAGGTTTCAACGAAGTAACTCAGATCATACCCTTTCTTGAAACAGAAAAAAGGTAAAGTAACTACTTTAATAATCTATGTTGATGATATGATTATAAAAAAAAACTTGATAGTCAAGAAATCTCAAAAATTCAAAAGCAGCTGAATACTAAATTCGCGATGAAGAAGCATGGTGAACTTAATTACTTTTTGGGAATAGATGTAGGAAGGTCAAGGCTAGATATATGTCCATCCCAGAGAAAATATGTGCTAGATGATTCAAGTGGAAAGGGTTTATTGCAAGCCAGCCGACATACCGATTGGTCAAAATCACAAACTTGTGGAGCATCTAGATCAGGTTCCTACTAACAAGGAGAGGTATCAAAAGTTAGTAGGTAAGTTAATCTATTTATCACATTCTCGTCCGAACATTGCTTATGTTGCTACCATAATAAGGCAGTTTATGAATAATCCTAGTGAAGATCATACGATGGCAATAATCCAGATACTGCGTTACTTCAAATCTACCCACGTAGAGGGCTAACGTTCTCTAAAAACAATCATCTCACAATCGACGGTTTTATTGATGTTGATTGGGCAGGAAATATATATGATAGGAAGTCTATGGTTAGATATTTGGCCTTTGTTGGGGGTAATTCGGTTACATGCAGAAGTAAAACAACAAAAGGTAGTGACATTGTTCAATGCTAACGCAAAGTTTAGGGGAATGGCCAAAGGACTTTATGAACTTCTTTGGCTTAGAAGGTTGTTAACTAAAATTGGTTATCCACCTATCTCATAATTAAATTATTTTCTGATAACAAATCGACAATAGAAATTTCCCATAATCCAGTTCAACAAGAACATACCAAGCATATTGATTTGGATTGATATTTTATCAAACACAATCTTGATAAAAAGGTCACTAAATTCCCATTTGTGAGATCTGATGAAGATCAACTAACAAATATGCTTACAGAGGCGATTTCCATTAAAAGGCTCCACAGCTTACTGGACAAGTTGAACATCAAAGACATTTATGCACCAACTTGAGGAAAGTGTTGGTGTAAGCAAACATAACATCTCTATTGGCTTAATTTACTTTTGGAATATTTGGTCATCATATGTATTGTTGTATATACCATGTAATCTGGTATGTAATTAGAATAACCGATTTCTAGCTCTGGATAGAGTTTTTATATCTTTAATTTGTCAAATCTCTTCCAATAACTTTTATGAATAATATTCCATAAGAAAGTTACAACTTTTTTCTTTGTTTTATCAAATCTCTTCTTAATTTATCATTTATTTTTAAATTATTCAACTGTATATTTAAAAATAAGTAAACATTTATTTATTGCAACGCAAGTAACAGTGAGCCCTAAAATATGAAAAGTCTAAACAAACAAATTACGAATAGTGAAAGTAGTGACAAAATCCTTATCATAATAATTTCTTAAAATTTGCAAATTGAACAAAAAAAATATTCGACCTTTATACGTCTTTAAAAAAAAAAACGGGTATTGGTTATCAATTTATTTAGACTTGACTTCTACGTAATAGATATCAATGAAGGGTTTGACTCCCATCTATTTTTTTTGTCGATTTTTTTTTAACATATTTATCAATACTATTTATATTTATAAGACCTATCAATGATTTGTAAAAATTAAATTAAAATCAAATTTATAAACGATGATTAAGATTGTATTGAATAGTAATAGATAAAAATAATAATAGAGAGAAGTTGAACTTATCAATGAAGGCATGGAGAATCTTGATTTGCTGACAAGCAAGGAAATTTTGATGGAAGAGATTTGTTATTTTCTTAATATATTATTATATATGAAGCATCCATTATCTTTTTAGATTTCTAGTTTTGTCACCATTCTTCCTTTAGGACATAGAAGTTTGCTTATAATTGCTATGTATCCATAATTAATAGACATTGGTTTTAGACATTGCTATGTATCTATAATTAATAGACATTGGTTTTGGAGCGAGTCACTAACAAACAAACAGATAAAAATGTAAGATATCAGTGGACATCACTGTCATCACAGACAAGATAAAAAGATCAATCACGAGTGCCCTTAAGTCAGATCAACGTTAATTTTTAACTTTAATAGTAACTCCCACTACTTGTACATTTTGGGTATGTGAATTAATGCACAAAATGTGCCTAAGAAGTTAGAATCGGAAATCTTTTTTTAATCATTAAGATTGTCAGATTCGATTGCTAATCATAGAACTTAATAGATCAATCGGCTGTGGGTAAAAAAAACATTAATTTGAATTCTCAAGATTAATTTATTGATATTTTACCAGTTTTCAATTATCTATTTTTGGGATAGCCTTTTATAGTATTAAAAAAAAAGTTCAAATTTTTAAAAGAATTTCACCTGATTGGGCTTTACAAATGCTTTTTGCTTTCTATTTTAATTTATGGATCGGCGGCCATAATATAATTAATAAACTATTTTGGAACCCATGCAACACATTGATTAATGTTAATTATCTAAATATGTGATTATAAACAAAAATTAGTATTTTTCCTCATAATTATATATGAATGTTTTAAAATTTATAATGTAAAAAATAATATCCAATTTATAAAAAAAATTAAACTTTATTACTTACTATTACCATTATGATGAAAATTTTGAAAAAAAAAAATGTAAGAAAATTAGGAGATATTAGATATGTACCCAAAAAGCCAAAAAAATGAATACACATATAATATTGATTTTTCAAAAAATAAAAACATAAAATTTAATTTTCAATGATCAATTAAATAATAAAATGAATATGGACATACATTTTAATAAATTACGATCTTCATCAAAATAACGGGAAAAAATACAATTTCAAATGTAAAATTTATGACAAACGAACAAAAAAATTGAATAGAAAATAATGTGAAAAAATAAAATCATAAAAATAAATAAACAAAAAAATCACAAAAGTAATAACCATCTTAGATATTGAAAAAATAAATAAATAAATAAATAGCACATGTTATTGTTTAAGGGCTTAAAGCGATGTTGTCCTTTTGGAAAAGATATGATTAGTAATACAGTTAAGATCAAATTTTTAAAGTATATATTAGATAAGGTGAATAGATAAAATTTGTCAAATATAAATCTCAACGTATTTGATAGTTTTTCAAATTTAGGAATTTTTTTTAATAAAATTTAAGATTTGATAGAGAAATGTTTTGTTTGTAATTTTAAATACAATATAGATTTGAAGATTAATTAAATATAAAATTGAAAACTTTGGATAAAAATTTTGAAATTTTTTAGCTTTAAAATTGAATATGATAATAATAATTAAATTAGGCTTAAGTTATATGTCATCAAATTGTATTAAATTATATTATATTATATTATATTATATTATATTATGTTATATTATGCTTAATGTAGATAGACAGATAGAAGTCCACTGAGTGCTCAGCACCTTTTCAATGGATGGAGAATCTCCTATAGAAGTGGAGATTTTAATACTAGAATGAATCTTTGGTGGATTCATTTTAATTTTTAAACAGAGATGAAAGAAATAGTTTGATGGAATATATGACACGCGCCAAAACTAATACATGTGAATACTCATTCAACATCAATTTGGATGGGCAGTAAAATTAGCCTCACTAAAATTAAAAGCAACGGTAGCAGTAAGATTAGTTGCTATCACAGTGATATTAAAATTAATAGTGAAATATGTATTTAGATTCAAATACAATGATAGTGATGAGATGAATTATAATGAGAAGAAAAATAATCATAAAGGATATTAGAATAAAATGTATATATAACCACTATATTTTTACATAAATTAAAGCTTAACAAATAATATTCAATTATTTATTATCTTGTATTTATTTTATAATATTTTAATATTATTTCAAATTTTAAAATTTAAAAAAAATTATTCACTAAAAAAAATTAACATATTATTTTATGCTAATATTGATCACATATTTAATGATAATTTGTTTAGTTATTTATAAATTTATTTATATAATTTATTTTTATATTTGTATTTATTTATAAATATTTATTTTTATATATAATGAATTATGTTAATGCAAGGATTTTTGGACTATGCCCACTATAAGGTATCGTCCGTTTTGGAGTAGTATACAAACTATTCCATGGTTTTGTCCTTTGAGAAAAAGTGTCTCAATAGGGAAGGGTGGCCCTTGCTTTATAAGTCATAGTCTATATCCTTAGTTAATTGATTTGGAATTATTGTCTTGCTCCAACACTAGCCCCCAGGTAAAGGTGTAGACTGTGTAGGTCAAGTAGGCATGTTTACGTGGTAACTTGGTATTTTTTTCTCAAAGGACAAAACCATGAGGACAGTCTATATACTACTCTAAAATGAACAATACCTCATAGCGAGCGTAGTCTGACAATCTTGCATCAACAAATTATATATAAAATTATTCTAGATAATTAGCTAATGCGAAATTACAAGGCAACTAAAAACAAAAAGTTCATAAAACTAAACGAAGCTGCCAATCATAGCTTATTTTCCACTAAACCCTAGGGTCCAATGAAAACTTGAGACATTGGCACAATGAAGCACCGTGCCAATGCCTTATTATCCAAACGGCATGGATAATGCGATTGCACCAAAATTCATGCAAAATGCATCGAAACAAGGCTTCGGCACAATTCATATGGGGCCTCAATCTTCACAAATTGATTTGATGCGACAAAAAATGAGTTTCCTATGCTAATGTTATTACCATCATAAGTTTTTTATGCATACATATTGGATCCTTAGGGAGAATTTAATTAAAGTTTTTAAGTCAAGTTTTCATGAATGGCAATATGTGAGAGTGTATAGTTTGGTTTGGAACTTGGAATTCTATCTAATATCATTAAGGAAAAGGACATCAAACAATGGATTCATTCATGGGTGGTGTCGTCAAATCACAAAAATTCCAATAGTCATTGAGTTTCAATTAGACTGGGATGCTTTTTATGGGGCATATGGATTCAGAGAAATAAAGCAATTTTTAACAAGGAGCTTTCTGATCCAATGGAGGCAATCAAAAAAATTGAATACCTGTAGGGTACTATCAAACTTCCTTTCCCTTCTCCTATGAAAATGGCAACGAAACAATGCAAAGAAATCAGCCTCCTATTCTGCTTCAGTCATATAGGTGGTAACATGTGTTCCACATGCTCATACATTGGAAAAGAAGCTCGCGAGGTTTTGGAATAGCATTACAAATTAAGAACAGATCTGAAGAGAATGTCATAGGTGCGTTTAGACCAATTCATTCCTTTGACAAGAAACTAGTAATCCTATTGTTCGTGTGAGAAGCTCTAGAAAGAATTTTTAACTAGATGCTAACACCCAGTATTATCTAAAGCTATAACAAATTTCTTCATAAGGTGTGCAAAACTAGGACTTCACACTACATTGCAGGTTCCAACTGGTGTACCAAGATCTTCTTAAACTAAAAAGCTAAATGGAAAGACTACAAGCCATCAAGGGATGACATCAGGACAATGAAGACGTTTTGAAAAATACCTAGTTTGCAGCTTCTACTATGAGCAGTTTTAGCTGGCCTTAAGCATTTCTTAGGTTTTTTCTTTCTTTCTGTTGTTTGTATATGTCTCTAACAATTGTAAATGGTGATTCTATGTGCCCGGTATCCAAAATACCTATATTAAGGTACTCCCTCAATTAGTTTCTCAATTGAGGTAATTTTGACATTAAGATGAAATTGAGGGTTGGTTATTTCCAACCTCATTTCATCCCAAATTACTTTTTAATTTTTGATTTTTTTGTCTTTTATTTTGTGTTTTCATTTTTTATTTAATTTGTTCAAGTTGTATTTATGTTATTTTTAATATATATATATATATAGATTTTGGCATCTTTGTATATTCATGTTATGTTTTTTATTACATCATTTTTAATTATTTTTCTTATTATATTTGTGTTGTATAATCAAGTTGTATGTGAAATTATTAAGTCTAATTGAAACTATTTAAATTTGATACATTATTCATCTATTCATGTTGTGTTTATATTATTTTTATATCATATCATGCTTTAATTATTTTTTTCATGTTATGTTTATGGCATGTAAATATATATATATACACGTAATACCTTAAATATGATTAAAACTTAAAAAATAATACAAACAAAACATGTGGTAATTATAAAAATTAAAATTGTTTTAATAGGGATAATTTTCATCTTATTTTATATGATTTGTGCAATCTAGTACTTTATGTGGGTTTTTTTTAATATTATTTAATGTGTAATGTATATTGTTTAATTAATATAACATAAAAAAATAAAATGGTTGAATTAATTACTTTACTTTAATGTCTAACACGTAAAAAAATAAGAATTTTTTTGGCATTTTTGGAATATAGGCTAATTTTAGCCAATCAATAAATTATAAAAAATAAAATTAAGGATATAATAATTAATTATAATACACGTAAATAATTTCTTTGGAATTCATTATTGGTATTATACCGAACTTATTAAAGTTATATTATAAATTTGGGTTAAATACTCATTTGGCTGCTATAGTTTAGTCCGATTTTTAGTTTGGTACTTAAAGAAAATTTTTTATCAACTTGGTATCTATAATTTCATGCCATCTAACACATTACACCAAAGTGAGATTCCATTTATGAAGAAAAGCTGGCATGGTTTTTAGGTCGACAAGATAGGTACATTTGACCAAAAAGGCCACAATAGATTTTAAGTTAAAGGCCACATCATATTTTCTTGTTATCAATAGAAAAAACATAAAATTAATTTTATTTTATTAACATAAATAAATAAATAAAAACAAACTCAAAAATCATTTGGATTTTCCAATCAGTATGAATCTTTCAATAATTAATTCAACATCATCTATTAAATCAAAGCAAAAAAAAATCATAACTTAAACTTTGACAAAGAGAAAAATGAAGACGAAATTTATTTCATCAAAGAGTGAACAAAAATCAATCCTTTTTGAGCAAATCATATCAAAGGATAAATTTATTCAGAGTGAATTCAATCACAAGAATTAAATCCATTATTCAAAACATGGATATGTTTTACTTAAAAATCTAAACAAGCAAGGATGAATGTTAATGAAAAAACAAAAAGGAGAAAAAAAAGAAAGAGTTGAAGGAGACGAACACTTGAAGAAAATAAGAGCTATGGGCTCAAACACTACCATCGTGGCTGATGACAGTAATAGCAGCAATATAGTTCCTTTGATTTCACACATTTACCATGACATGTTCTTCTTCTTTGACTTCCCTAGTTTTGAAAGTTCTTTCCTTTTCTTGCTTTTGAAGTTTTTGTTAAAAAATCCAAGTAAGAAGGAAACCCAAAAAACAACCATCATCAAAGAAAGAGAAAAGAACTCTCGATTCATAAACAAAACCTAGGAAATCTAGTGAATTTTTTCACTATTCATATTTTTCTTTTATTTATAACCCTAAATTTTTTCTCAATTTCATTTACAAATTTTGTAATGTTATGATATTATTTTTTTGTTTGTTATTAACAGAATGAAAATATGACATGGCCTTAAAATTAAACAAGTTGACATGGCTTTTTTGCCAAATGGATGCATCTTATTTCCCATTAAAGCCTCATCAGCTTTTTCGTAATGGTATTTAACTTTGCTGCAATGTGTTAGAATGAAACTATTGTAACAAGTTGACAAAAATTTTTCTTTAGATAACAAACTAAAAATCATATTAAATTATAAGGGGTAGATGTGTATTTAATTCTATAAAATAATTACAATGAAAAATTATATTATTTAATCATATAAGGTTATCTTTTATTTTTATAGATTTTTACACATTCGTGCTTTCATTCATATTAGTGCTATTATGTTATGTTGTATTGTGTTTTAATTATTTTGGTATTGTGTCAAATTATCAGGTCTAATTGATATTATTCAAATAATTTTTAATTTTGTCTCATATTTATTTTATATAAATTTTAACACATTCATTTATTGTGTTGTGGTCATGTTATTTTTTATATTATATCGTATTTTTAGTTATATTTTTGTCGTACTCATGTTCATATGTGATACTATTCAGATAACTCTCAATTTTATGTCGTATATTATATAATGATTGACTCTTTATTTTGTTTAGAAAACTAAGGCTATATTAATTTTTTTTTTGTTTTTATATTATTGAATAAAAACTATTATATTGATAACTTATTGGTAAAAATTAAAATGTTGAATAATATGACATAGGGGTCATAACATGCCGAGTGCAAACTTGATGAGCTAAACTTGGATGAGTAAATTCCTTTTTCTTTTCTTATTTTTGACTAACTTTTCAAAGTGAATCACACATTTGACTTAACTCTAAATTATCATTACAAAAAGGCCAATTGACTTGGAGTCACACTAACCTATTTCGAGGATTACAAAACCCTCAAAACAAACTTTAAGATCTGCATATTAATCAAAAACCACATGAAGAGGGTTCAGAAGTTGCAAAGAATTAGACGCATCCCATTCACAATGCCTGCAAACCGATACCTATTAATTACTTATTATCCTAATTCTTGATTAAAATTGATTTTAATTTTTTTATATTTAATTATAATTCTCGTATTCTAAAATTATTTATATTAACATTATTATTTTGTTTAAGAGTAAACTAAGTTTTTTATTTTTTTCAAACAAAATATCTTATATATTTCAGCAAAAAACTCGATGGAATATGAAAGTTTATTTCATGAAATTTAGAAAATTTCAATTTACCTTTTCCAAAAAGATTCCCCATCATTAATGTTGTAATGTGCTGAACGCGAATCTGACATGCTAGATTAAAAAGAATATAATTTCTATTCTTTTTTCTTGTATTGGGATAGGACTTAATTGTCGAATGAATCACTTGTCTAACTTAACCTTAAATGGTCATTAAAAATGACCAAAAGACTTGGAGTGGCCACTAATCTGGTTTTTATTAATTTTAAAATTCAATGCTATTAGGACCCCTCCAAAAAACTTGAAGGAATATGAACTTTTTATTTTTTTTGAAAAATTGAAAATTTTGATTTACTTGTTTAAAAAGGCTATGCCTTTGTATAATATAATTAATGAGATAACTTTCATATACTCGAAGTATACCTATGGACTATTATAACTAGGGAATATTCCCTTAGCTTTTTGAAAAATATGCATATTATAATCAACATAAAAATATATTAAATTTGTAGCATAATATCACAAAAATGACTTTAAATAACATATATAGAATTGCAAGATGATTCTTCAATTATGGAAAATAATCTTAATGGACCTAATATGCATCGATATTATGGAATAACCCTAAATCATAGAAAATAATTCAAATGCATGAAATTTTACATAATAATTTCTAAATCATAGAAAATGACTTGAATATTTCTAAAATATATGAAATTATATAAAAGCCCCTAGATCATGAAAAATAGTCTAAATGACTCTAACATACATGAAATTGCATAAAAGTCTCTAGATTATGAAAAATAACCTAAATAACCCTAACGTACATGAAATTGAATAAAATTACATAAAAATCCCTAAGCCATGGAAAATGATGAAAGTGACATAAAAATGTATGAAAAGACATAAAAATCCAAAAGCCATGAAAAATGATGAAAATAACATAAAGTGCATGGGAGTTGCAAAATAGCCCTTAATATGCATGAAATCTTATGGGAAAATTGCAAAATAATCCTTAAAAGTTTCTAACATTCCTCAATGCACCCATTACATTTCATTTCATCAATAAACATACAAGCAAGGTATCATACATGAGATTTACTTTCAAAACACCATATTAACATGAACATACATAGATTTGCTAATATGCATGATAATATTGTCATAATTATAATGTATTCATGGAAAATGCATGGACATGTGAATATTAATTATAATGCATGAAAATGCCATAATGGATCATACATGATACATAATATAAGTAATATAGAAAGTTAACTAAAGTTGTTTAAAACATGAAAAAAAAAACTTGATGAAAACCTCATAAAAACTAAAGAAACTTAACATAAAACATTTGGAAAACAAGTTTTCTTGATGGAAAGATGATTTTTAAGAAACTTTTAACAAAAATTAACAAAGAAAATAGAAAGAAAACATTCAAGGATCATAGCCTAAGATTTAGCCATAAACATGATTGGTCATTTATGCAATGGTCAAGGAAAAAAGATGGGTGCATTTCATCTGAAGTCTCGGATTGAGTGTGATTCACTTAAAAAAGGCCTAGACAAAATTATGTCTCTATGATTAAAATAATTAATAAAATCTCTCTTATATGTTAAAAAAATAGTTATTTTAACATGGGGACATTACCTCGGGTGTAGAAAGACTCGATTTAGGTAATTTTGACGAGAGGTACAAAACTAACCCTAAAAGATTTGGTTCGGTTAGTTTTAATGGTAGGTACAAAATTAACCTTAAAAGACTCAATTATGTATGAAAATTGCTAAATTGTCCTTAGATTATGAAAAATAACCTACATGATCCTAAAAAGCATAAAAATTGCTAAATGGTCCCTAGATTATGGAAAACAACTTAAATAATACTATAATGCATGAAAATTATTAAATGGTCTTTAATATGTATGAATGCATTTTGGCAAAATTGCAAAAAAAACCTTTAGGTTTTGCAAACCTTAAAAGCACTCACAAATATTTTCAAAAAGAATAAATATCATATCATCATGCACGATCTTTATGCACAAAAAACATTCTTATCAACTTGGACTTGCATGAACCAACACCATATACATGTCTCATCAACATAATATTTTCATAAGAATGGCATGGAACATGGAACTTATGGACATGGGACATAAAGACGTCATGAAATATGTACACATATTTATCATGAAGAACGAACAAATTAAGGTAACTATAAGTAATTGGAACAAAGAAAGTCATATATAAGAAATAACCAAACTTAATCCAAAATGGATAAGAACAAGTTTTTTATGAAACTTTAAATAAAAACCAGCAAGAAACCATAAAAAAAAAGCTCTCAGGGTTATAGAACAAAGTTTGGTTATAAACTTCATTCTTACATCTTTGGCATAAACCTCATCACCTAAGCTATGCCTTAGGATCCTCAAGCTTACATGAGGGGAGAAAATTGTGCAAAAATAAAGCTAAAACAAAATAGAAAAACTACTTGAGATTAAACTTGGAAAAACTTTTTTTTTTCTTTTTTTTCTTTCTTCCTCGCTTTTTTCTTTCTCCATTTTCCTTTTTTGGTGAAGATCGACCTTTTATTGTATCGGATCCCAAGGGGTTATAAAACCTATTTGGTTGATCATCTTCTCTTCCCCATGCACTCTAACCATCCTTTTGATATCTTATGCAAGATTACTTGAAAACTCTCTAAACTTTAGGTGTTTTCATCAAAGGGATGGGATCTTCCAAATGGAGCATGAAGTACTCTTACTTGAAAACCACTGCCTTGAAATGCCCATATCTTCTACCCATGCATAAAAACATTTTTAACTCTAACTCAAAACAATATCCCACTACATCTTAACCATACTAGACTTACATAGTTGGAAAAAAAATCAAATTACATGACATTTGGTTGCTAGCATGGTTAGGAAGGCAAAATAATAGCAAATTCAAAGTAGATAGACTCCTCGCTTTAGTTTTTTCATAATGTATTGATATGCAAGGTGATGTATTGATACATTATGGGCTAATATATCAATGCAGTGTACCATGTATTGATATAAAAGCTTCACAGTAGCTAAAATCAACTTTGGCCCAATGAAGTATCAATACATTAATGAAATGTATCTATACATCTATGTGATTTGCATGAAGAGGTCATGTTTTGATTTTTCACATGTTTTCACTTGTTCAATTTGATCCTTTGGCATCTTAAACTTTCCAATTAAGTCTCCCAGTGTTAAAATTTGACTAAAGGAAAAAAGAGGTGCATTCCTATCATAATTGTCAGATTAGGCATAATTAATTTGAAGAGGCTCAATTGAATTTGGTGTCTACAAAGGATTGAGGTAAGTAATTTTTTTTAAAAAACTTTGAGTGCTGAAAAAAAATATTATGAGAATTAAATAGTGAAAAAAACTATGTTCAATTATGTTATAAATTATGAGTTTTTAGATAAGTTGTTAGGTTTATATTTTGTTATTTTTTATTTCTTAATATGAAATATACGATGAATATAAATATAATTTAAATAAATTAAATTTTGATATCATCTTAATTCTTTTATATATATTATACATAAAATGAATAAAATTCATATATTCGTGTTGTATTTTTATTCTTTTATATCTGAACTTTAAAAATTTTAATCAAATGGATAATAAAACTAAAGTAATGCAAAGATTAAAATAATAGTATCATATGACATTGAATATTTGATTGTATTCAAACATCATACATGCTATTATAATAAATTCCAAAATACTCAAAAGTTATAGAAATTAAATTAAGCATTTTTATAATTATTTGAATTGTTAAAGGCACAATTAACATACATATAAATATACTTGTTATTTAAATGTCTTTAGAAAAATAAAAGTTAATTGTGCAAATAATGGACCAAACAATTAGTTTATAAATAAATTAATTTTAATGAATTCAAATTAGCTTGCAAAAAAATTAGATTCCACAAAGTTTATCCAAATTAAAAAAATCTACTAGAGTCATCTAGCCCTAATCTAACTTGATTTACTCAATTTGAATTCGAATTAAATTCAAACTTGAAATAAAGCAAATTGAAATGGTCTTAAACATTAGTTTTCTTAGAACTCAACAATTTAAATTATAAAAAATTGAAACACAAAATCTAAACTTGAATCAAAATTTATAATGGGTAAGAAAAAAGACATTGAGAAAAGCAAAACGCATATCCTCAAGTCTTTTAAGTATAGATATTGCATTTGGGTTTAATTAAAAATTTAAAGGTGTAGTCCAACTAAGAACAATATTTAAATGCAAGTTACTTTTTTATAAGGGTGTAAGAGTGTAACTAGAATTTTAAACAAAAGTAATTTTTATCCAAATCTTTTCAACGAGTCTTAAAATTTCATCAAACTCACTTAGATATTTAACAAGTTTTTGAATTTAAATGAATTATTCAACTTTTTGACAACTTTGGATATGAAGTTAATTTTTTTCATCGGCACGATTACTATTTTACTTTTCTAAAATTTTTTTATTTCAATAAATATTGTAATATGAGTATAATGTTCTTTTTAAAAAAAATTCCTAAACTTCAAAAAGTTATGATATATATAATAGTATAGTATAGATATACTTAAATGTCCTTAGAAAAATAAAAGTTAATTATGCAAATAATGGAGCAAAAAATTTTAGATTACACATTATTCAACTATATAAAAAACGGGAGCTTTTCCACTAAGCTTCCACATTATCATGGTCTTGTCTATTTTAAAAATGGTGAAATGCATTTTTGTTGTCATCTCTGTTCTCTTCCTTTCACGTCAGCACAGGTTACGCCATTTGAAGAAAAAAAGTTTGGACTGTGTATTTTGTTGTTAATGTCTCTTTCTTTTTGTTTTGTCTTTTTTTTTCTTGGTTTGCATTTTATTGTTCTCTAAAAAAATTACGTAAAAATGATAAGGAATGAAGCATTTGTCCCTTATTTTTTATTGCAATTATTCCATATAATGTGAGGCTAGATTTTCAAAAGGCAATAAATGTTACGGGGAGATTGTTTCACATTTATTTTTAGATATTTTCACTATTGAAAGGTATGTTCAGTGCTTGGGTGTTTGCTTAACTATAAAAGGGGGCTTGCTGTTAGGAAGGCACCGTCTTGAGTTCAAAGGTTGATTTCATTTTAGGTTGTGCTTTATGTTTTCTTTTGGCATTAATGGTTCAAAAAGTTTTTTAGCTTGATTTTGATCTAATTTAAAATTAGTTTTATATTTTGAATTCAAATTTCTTTTCCATTACCTTATGAATTTTTGTTGGATGGGTTAAACTAGGTTTATTTGCTTTATAAAATTTTTTTGCATGGAGGGTCGATTGAGGGTGGATTCTTATTGGTGATCATTGATTATGTCATTGGTTTCGTTTGTTATCGTTAGTGGTTATTGCTGATGTGATTTTTGGTTTTAGTCCTATAATTTTGTTATGGGTGATTGTTTTCCAAGCATCATTGTTGGTTGTATTTGTTGCTCCAACTCCAATTCCTCTTTTGCTGATTATTTTAGCAATTTTTAGATTTGTTTGTTAGAGTTTGCTAATTGTTTTATCATTAACATTGGAGCTTGTTTTGTAGGCAAAGTTGTTGGAGTCACAAGTGGTTTTTTGTTTGAATGTGTATTTGGCTAATTATTTTGCGGGTATCGTTGCTAATTATTCTATGGATGCCATGTATGTTTTGTTGCTGATGTTTTGTGTTGATTCCATTGCAAGCTTAGCATGCATTGATTCGTTTGCTTTAGAATTTTGGCTTTGTTAAGATGTGGTGTTTGTATGCTCCTTTATCTGGTTTTTTATTTGGCTGCTTTACGAATTTGGTAGTAGAATGTTTACTTAGGCTATAACCAAAGATATCTAATGAGCAACTAGCTAAGTGGATTGGAATGACTTTGATGATTTTATTTGACCTAATCTAAAATTAAGTGATGTTGTTAACTGGCATAATTGGCCTAACTGAATTCAAATGACTTAAATGAATTTATTTGACACATTTTAAAATTAAATGATGCTATCAATTGTATGAGCCGATTAAAGGTAGGGGTTTAGCTGAAAGATATGTTACTGTATAGATTCTAAATCAATTATTTTATTTGATCAGTTTTACTAGGAGTTTAGAATGGCTATTTAGGGATGTGATTACATGTTGAGACACTTATCTATGCTTGGGTTGAGGAATAACTATTTGAACATTATTTGTTGAGTTAATTATCTTCGCTTGAGTTAATTACCCTTGCTTTTTGGATATATGACTGCATATTTCTAATATGAATGATGCTTTAGACACTAACCTCTTTTTAGGACTTTTAGATATTTTGGGATTAACTTGAGCTCTAGACTTATAAATGATAAATGATATTAAAATTTATATGTGCATTATAGACTTATATTGACCAGAGCTCTAGACTTTTAAATAATGAATGATGTCAAAATTTAAATATTTGTTCTAGACTTATAAGTGATGGATGATAGTGAAGTTTAAATACACACATGAAAGTTTGAAAGTTATGACTTATTGTGTGTTGTCTTATTTGGGACTTAATAGATATTTATGATGTGCATTTGGGACCTATGCGTGGAGTTAAATATTAATGCTTGAATTAATAAGTAATTTGTGCTTGGTGAAGCGTGGGCATGGGTGATGTTTATTAGTTTTCAATTTATCTTGCTAGCACTTTTTGTTGTGTTTACATGATTATAGGCATTTTTTTTAGGTGTTTGATGCAACTTTGCAAACTTTGTTTTGATCTTCAATTTTAAAAGTGCTACTCCTTGTATTTGCAACTTTCTTTTGATGTATAGTGACATAAATATTCTTTTGGTTTTTGTTTGGCATGGTTCATGTTTGAAACGTTATTCTTTGTGTTGATGGATAGATTATTATAGTTTGTTTATTGGTATCATTTTGTTTTTGGTATAGCATGTTTTATGATCTATATTTTTTTTAAGTTTGGTTGTTAATGTCAAATTCGGTGTAATGGATTATATTAAGGTTTTTTTCAAAGGCTTATTTAAAGATGTTTTTAAAAAGCTTAAGATAGGTTACGCTAGCTTTGGATTTGAATAGAGCGATAAGCATTTTAGAGCCTACATTGATGTTGATTTTGGTTGTATTAAGGATAAAAAAGAGATTATTAAGATTTTAGGTGCTCATGGTAAAAAAAAAAAAATTGGATACAGAAGAGGATGATGTTACCACTGCTATTAAAACTGTGATGGCAAAAAAGAATGTTAATATTGTTATGTTAACTTGTTGGATAGGGAATATTAAAAATGGATTTTTCAGAAGGCTTTAAGGAAATAGATATTAAGAGTTATCGGTTAATGATTGTTGAGAGCTAATATCTCGATTTAGTTGGAAAATACATACATGTTCTTGATCGCTATGTATTGAAGAAGAGAGTTATATGCCAGGACCAATTCATTGAGGGTGAAAAATAGTTCTTGTGCAGTGTCTTTGGCTACAAAGATTGATGCTTTGGAAGACATTTTGATGTAATCTATATGAGATGTAGTTTTTTTTTTTTTTTTGTTATATAAACCTCATAGGTACGTTAAGACTTGATTAGGTTGTTTTAATTGGGTGATTTAATATTTATTTAATATATTTGAATTTTTTACCTTTCCTTATAAATTTCATATAATAATATTATATAGAATTTGTTTCAATGGATGTTTTTTAAATTAGGTTTTTGTACTTTTTGAATGGTGTTGTACTTTATTGTAGGAGTTCAATGCTATTAGAGGTAGCTTACACTATTCAACTTATTTTAAGGTTTGTTTTGTGATAAGATGTTATGGTAATGATGGTTATACAATTATAATGAGGTTTTGTGTGATGTTATTTGGTTAGTTAAAATGACCCCTTATATATTAAAGGAAAATAAAATAAGGAAAGGCTTATTCTAAAATGAAAACAATTTGGTGTCCGTTTAGGTTTCTCGAGTTTAGTTGAAAGTCCTATTGTGAAGTACTATGATCCTTATTTTCTTAGAAAGTTAGAATATTGTTGTAATCATTATGGGGCTCTTTTTCAAATGGTGTTTTTCTTTGCAATGTTTCCACATTTAAGTGACTCATTAAGCACTGAAGATAAAGATCACCATGATTTCCAGAATTTGACTCTATATCCTCTGTTTCAATTTCTATTTCTGTGTCAACATCATCACTGTCATCGCCTCTAATCCTTATTGCTCTAAGCATATTTTCACCTGCTCCACTGGATGGTCTTGTTTCACCTCTTGTATGCCTAGAACCTAGCATTAAGTATTGTTCATAACAAAATTAGTTTTACAACAAATCACTATGCACAAATGCTGTAAGAAAAAAATAAAATGTTGACAGAGTTTATCCATGTACCATCCCTCATCAAGAGATCATTTGCTATGACAATGATAGTCGTTTTGTTATAAGTAAAGGCATAAAATGTAATATGCCCATCATACTTGAAAATGACAAAGTCTTCACATTGCAAGAAGTATGCTTGAGCGCATAGTGGCCAACCATTAATGAAATGCAAATAGCCTTGTAAACATTCAACAATGTCTATTTTAAAAACCCTTCTTAACCCCATGAATAAATACTTTTATTGAGGCTTAAATGTGTGCCATAAAATGCCTAACAAATATAAGAGGTAATCCCTAACATAAAAATTTCTTTAAATCATGGTTTCTTTAATACAGAAGCACATATAAGTTCACTTAAAAAACAAATTCATTATATACCTAAAGCTAATCATTTATTTAATCAAATTTAACTCTCGATTGCAATTACAAAATTAAAATCCACAGCATAAAAGAAACAACCCTAGATAA
Organism: Adansonia rubrostipa; assembly: GCA_038381775.1. Classification (NCBI taxonomy): domain Eukaryota; kingdom Viridiplantae; phylum Streptophyta; class Magnoliopsida; order Malvales; family Malvaceae; genus Adansonia; species Adansonia rubrostipa. Next base: position 6,729,349 of record JBBYHM010000003.1, on the reverse strand, counting down.
TAGATAAAAAACATTTAAGATATCTTTGGTTCTGCGCATTACACACAAGAAATTATAAATAATTTTCAAGCTAATATTAAAATCCAAGCAAAAATTATATGGTGAATCAATTTGTCGCATGCATGCATCTGATCCTTAGCCTAATCCAAAGCCTATAAGTTTTGTTTTTATGTTAAATTTGCACGAAGAGAATTGTCTCCTTAATACACAGAGGCAAAAGCAAGAACAAAACAAAAGCAAATACATAATCAAATAACTGTATGAAGACAACAAATCTCATTCTAAAATATATTATCTCACTAAACTGCCTATGCAACATGCTTTAGAAATGACTTTAAAAAACTGAGCAGCATTGGCATTCACTTCTGCAATTCTCTCAGGGAATTCATTTTCAGCAGCCATTCTTTAACTCATGTTTACCATAGGAAAGCAAATAGCCAACAGAATCAAAAACCCTTAGGAGCAATGTTTAGGGTAAAAAAAGCTATTGAAGAATATGCAATAGTGAACCTTTATCGAGAAATAAATGCCCTCTATTGATACTTTTAGGTTTAAAAAGCCGATTATGGACCATTTAAGCCTACATCTATGATTTTTTTTTCTTTTTATGGGCCAAAATTATGAATGATTTTTGAAAGCCTCTTTTAAACAATAATAGATGAATTTTTTTGGTACTTGTAAAAAAAAATTATACTTTTTTTTTGCTAATGCCTATGACAATGTGCTAGTAAACTTTCACTAATAACTTAAATTTAAAGAGCTTAAATTAGCATCTGAAAATTTTAAAGTTAATAAATTTATTAAATTCATCTAAATACAACCTAATACCATTTGATCAAAATAAATTGGTACTTATGAACACCAATTCAAATTTGAATTAACTTAAATTTGAAATGATA